>CM045452.1:23638439-23986362 GCA_024666655.1 Dascyllus trimaculatus
TAGATGCTTTGTAGAGTATGTTCTCAGGTGATGCTCACCGAAGTCTTCATCATTTATATGGAACATGCTGGAGCAGGAAAATGAGAAACAACAAATATTTTGCTAACCAATACCTACTTTTTAGGCTGCACACATCATCTATACCGATCAGTCACAACATTAAAACCTACTGACAGGTGAAGTGAATGACCCTGATGATGTCGTTGCAGTGGCACCTGTTGAGGTGGGAGCAGATGAACGGTCAGTGGGAAAAATGGGAACATGTAAGAATATGAGCAACTTTTACAAGAGCAAATCTGTGACTGGGTCAGGGCATCTTCAGAACTTGTCTTGTGTGGTGTTCCTGGTATGCAGTTGTTACCAAAAGCAGTCCAAGGAAGAACAGCTGATGAATCGCCAACAGGGTCATGGGAACCCAAGGATCATTGAAGTGCATGGGGAGTGAAGGCTGGACTGTGTGATCTGATTCTACAGAGGAGCTACAGTAGCACAAACTGCTGAAAACCTTAATGCAGTGACAGAGCTCACACAACATCATAGCTCACTGCAGAGTGAACATGCTGACTTCCTGTCCACCGTTGGAACCTCATACGATCGGAACATCAGAACTCGTCCACGGATTAAAGAAAGAAGGTGGCCTGATCTGATGAATGACACTTGTTTTACACCATGTTGACTGCGGCTATGTCGTTTACCTTTGGAAAGACATGGCTGCAGGGTGCACTATGGGAAGAAACGGTATGCTGTGAGACCTTGGATCCTGGCACGTATACCTACCTACATACACCCTTTCAGCAGCAACATTCCCTGATAGAAGAGGTCTCTTCTAGCAGGATAATGCACTCTACCAGCCTGCAAGAATTGTTCAGGAGTGGTTTGAAGAACATCACAAAGAATTCAAGTGGTTGACTTCTGAATTCCTCAGATCGCAATCCAATAGAGCCTCTGTGGGATGTGCTGTCCAATCCATGGAGGAACCACCTCACAATTTCCAGGACTTAAAGGATTTGCTGCTAACATCTTGGTGCCTGACAACACAGGACACTTCCAGAGGTTTGGAGGTCATACAGAGCTGCTTTGGCTGCACAAGAGGAGCTACATAATGTTAGGTAAGTGGTTTTAATATGGCTAATCAGTGTATGTAACAGCTTTTATGGGTAGTGTGTTTGATTGAAAGTAGTTTTTCAATGACATGTTTTTAAGGAAGTGTAAAATTTAGGTTAAATAAATTTATATTGCCTTGATGCAAAATATACACAATGTTTGTTCAAATGGTTCCAGTTTATTGGCATCCACTGAATCACTTTCATTACAGAAAATCGCTTCCCCTACTGGTAAAGTCCTGGTAGTACAGTATGATTCCACAGAGAGAAGCGCATACCACACAGCAAGTAGGTAAGAAAATATCTAAATAATATCTACAGTGAAGCACATCTGGGTTAAAATGCTGCTGAAATCCTTCCCGGTACACAGCAGTTGTATTCAACGCTTATTTAAAATATGAGTAAATCTAATGATGCAGAAAATTTGACATTTAACATCCAAGCCTACAGAAAGATTATTTGACATCGAGATCGAGCCCAAACATGTTTCATAATGACACTAATGATTACATCCACACCTTTTTGGTTTATATTTTGTGGTTGCAGACAGGCAGGAGACACCAGTTTACCGAGAAGGATTTGCAAGCAGCATTTCTCAACCAGAACCTGTTGCATCAGTAGGTACATTACAGCTGCTATCATCTTCTTTTTATTTAAGATAACACTCCTTTCTCCAGCAGCAGGAGCCGCCATGTGCTTCTGAAAGCTTTGACAAAACAAGTGGTTTGTCTGGGTAAACACCATCGACCTTTTTAGCATAAAAACTTCTCCATAACTGCATTTTTTTCCTCGCTGTATACAGACACCTGAAAATCAAAAAAAGAGTTGAACAGATGACGCATGTTATTCTGGCTTGTAGAGTTTAAACCAAAAAAAATGTACTCTGGGGGGGTTACTCACTCTTCCTGACTGCAAAATCTAAATTATTAGACCTGTGATGGGACTTGTCACCTATTTGAAAAACATATATGTAAAAGGGACTACAGGAGTAAATCTGTAATGTTTAATCACTGAACACCTACACACATGTAGGACTGGGCAATATGGAATAATTATTAATTAATTCAATCATTGTGGGAACTTAATATTGTTTATCATTATGTATAGTTTTCTTAATACTTGAGGATGCAGCTATAAATTATCAGATTTTGTTCCTTTCTCTTGCTGCAACCTGTCCCAATTTCTTTATTTTAAAATAGTTGTAAAAGGTCATATTTTGGCTTTGTTTTCTTGATAATTATTTTCCACATTGCTCAGCCCTACAGACACTAAAAATATTATTACCTTTAACACTTATCTTTGTCATCATTTTCTTCCCACTTTGAGAAGATACCGCCCTTTTGACAGTTTCTCTGAAAGAAAAGAAGAAATGCTTTTTCTTACTTGAACGACTGCTTTGCCAAACTAATATCTTACCTCTTGATTACAAATTAACATAACAGGCCTCATCGTATTTCAAGCAACTGTCCGAATTTAAGCATGAAAGCAGTTGCACACAGTTCCACACTTCTTCCTTTTTTGTCTAAAATGAGAAAAATGCTTGCAAATAGATACAAGAAACTCAGCTTGTCTCTTGACTTGAAAATATCTTTCTGTTTAATCAGACTCTACGAAGTGTCAGTGAGATGAGTGTGTTGTGTAACAGCTGTCAAAACAACCAAAAAGCAACATACACTGAACCAGATCTGATATTTTCTCTAATTATACACACACACACACCAAAACCACCTGTCTGACTATGGGTCAATAAAAAGCCACCAAAAAATAAAACTAATGAATCCTCTTCACAGTGTAGTCACAACCTATACGAGTTTAGAGAGCCCACCTCTGCTCGCTAAATCAAAAATACGTTTTGATTGACACATCCTGACAAACAACATTCATGTCTACACACTGCTTCTTCAACCTGCCCGTCCCCTGAAATCGCTGACTTTTCCAGCATTTAAAACAAATTTTTATTAAAAAAAAATCAGGGAAGAAACTTGTTCCAAGCTGGTGAAGTGGAATCCTCAATGATCAAGCCAGTTATGGGAAAGTAAATCCAGGCTGACAGAGTCTCTGTTCTCCTCTGCAGAGCGTTTTGATTTTACCAAACCTTCCTCCTTGTCCTGCAGGTTTGTTTGCAGGTGAGCTGGCTGCTCTTCTGCGAGAAGTTTGACCACATGTGTCCAGAGCTGGGAGAACTTCTGTGAGTCCAACATGGGGCTAAGATTTGCTGGGGAGGGACACAGGAGTAGTTTGTCTGGGCAAAGACCTCTCAGTCAGTGGAGAAAAGGTCTCCGGCTGAAGGAAGAGGCGCCAAACCTCCAGTAACGTTGGGCAGGAGGGAAAGATCAGGGAGACTCTGAATGTGGGACTTTAGCTCTTTCCTCACTTGGGTCACCCTCGCTAGCTTCTGCTTATATTCCTGCACAAGACAAGACAAAATGGCAAAAGTATGAGCTAACCGTTACATTTACTCACAAATTGTTGGAGATAATTATAATTTCTGAAGTCCAGAAATACAAGCAGTAAGACTGTAAACAGGCTAAATAACCTCTTAAAGCGGATGCAACCAAATTATCAGTAATAATCCCCAATTTAAAAGAAAAACTGTGTATGAACTATGGTCAGTGAGTGAAAGTTGCATCACTTTCAGCTTAACGGATAGATCTTCTCCTTATTGAATATAATTTTTATTGTTTGCTAAATATTTGCCTGTTTGCGTTTCTTGCCTTGTCTGACATCTTTGTAGTGATGCTGGCATGTTTCCAAACATCAGCATGTTCACTAACTATATAACCTAAAGGAATTATGACAAAAACTTGGGGAAAAAAGGAGTAAATACACCTAAATTGTAATAAATAAAGTAACTTATCACTCAACTTTAACCTGGGAAGGAGAACAGAGATCTTGGTCTCAATATGCTGCTTACCAGCCATGTTTCCATAATGTATGTTAATGCACATTTTGTTCTATGGTAGTCACAATAGTAAATGGAAACGGCAAGATTTGAGAAAGCTTTTTACACGTCCTTGCAGTGATTTCTGACAAAGTAAATGCATTTCATGGGAGATAAACAATTTTTTATTATGTAGTTATTTTCCTTATTTTTCTTAACTATAACATGAGCTACTGGATATCTTGAATTTCACCAAGGGGATGACTAAAGTTTCTATCTATCTATCTATCATTGATTAATCAGCTGTTTCTGCTTCTTTTACTGTCTTTCCTTCCAGACAACATGAAACAAGGCCAGTAGGAGCTGACATGAAAGAATGATTACATCCTTCCCAACCAAACAGGACCTGAGGACCCATAGATGGTCACAGCTACTGGTTTAGTTTCTTATTCGAGGTTTCTTGGTGGTGGGCAAGCAATTGGTTTGGTTTCCAGTCTGCAACCTCTATTTCCACCTTGTGTTTGTTACATCCATAAGTAACAAAGCCTTTACTGCCACATTCTGACAAAACAACACGGCCTAGTTTATTCACTATAAAGCATAATGGAAACAAGCCTAGTTTGCAATTTTTCAAAACAATTTGCTTGATAATTCTACATAAATACATGTACTGTTTGGGTGGGCTGTGCCTTACCTCCAATTTCTTCTCCCTCTCCATGAGCGCCTCCTTCTGGCTGGTGATGTATTCAGTCAGCATGCGAGCCAGCTGCCTCCGGTCCTCCAGCTCTGCAGCCAGACGCCCGTTGTACTCCGCCAGCAGCAAACAGGCTTCATCCACTGTTTTCGACAGCTTGTCTGCTGCTTCCTTGTCTAAAATGAAGCCAGAGTGGATTGTTTAGGTCACAGGATATTGTTTCTAGAATTTATGACTGTACACGGCAGCATTGTGCATGAAACCAACTGCTTCTTGTGTAATTTGTGGTATATTTTGTCCTGTATTTCAGCATATATTATTCACAATCTGTAGAATACTGATGTAAACAACATGCACATTTTCACCTAATATAAATTGTAATAAACATACTGTAGAAGTTTTACAAAAAGACCTAATTTCAACAGTTGTTTTTCTTCAGTTGGATGATCAACAAAATCATAGGTTGTCTCACTTTAAAATTCATCTCATAAGACTCATTTTGACCTTTGTGTGAAGGCTATAAGTGGATTGTTTTCATGAAATGATGAATGAAGCCTGTTGTTGTAGCAAGAAAAAAAAATTAATACAGCAAATCCCTGCTGATAAGACATCTACATAAAACATAGTAATGTGGATCAAGCTAGGCTGCCATGTCCTACCTGTGATCTTCTCTAGCAGGGAAACATCCTGAACTTCTTGTGGCAATGAAGCAATCTTCTGACGAACAGCTGCGTCACCTGATGCAGCATTTTCTAAGTCCTGCAGGGCTTTGACCAGCTCCTCTGTCTGGAAATGTGTCATTGATGAGGGGAAAATAAAGGAAAAAGGGTTTAATAGGATTAACAATGACCAGAAACAGACAAAACAGAATGAAGAGGAAGAGAAACAAGAAAGGTGATAGTGCAAGAAGAGTACAACAGAACATTTAAACATTAAACTAAATGCTTGCTTCCTTACTAGCTGAGTTGCAGCGGAGTCTGTGTTTCGAGGAGAAATGTGGCTTCTGTAGTCATCGTCCTCGTCGTCTTCATCTTCCTGGATTTTCTGATAGCTTCGTTTTACGGCTTTCTTTTCTTCTGCACAGTCAAGGTTAGAGACCACGGATCAAGAAAACACCACAAGAGCACATTTAACATTACTAAATGATGTAGTTGATCTTACGTACTATACTCGTGACTAAACGAAAGCATAAAAAACATATTTCATCACTGTTTAGCATTGCTTGTTAAATTATTTTTAAGTCCACTGGGGTTTTAAGTTATTAATAACAAATAATTTGCCATTTAGTCAGAGTTTAACAATTTGCCAGCCATCATTCGCCTATTTTTAAAATAAATAATCAACATTTTAATTCCAATTCCAGTGAAAGGGAAAAAGTTCAGACTGTCAGATTGTCCAAAAATATGGAAACTAACACCATTTCCAGGATTTTTTTTTTCCAGTATAATGGGCAACATGGATCAAATTTTTTTTAAATTAAGATACAAATACAAGGGGTCAGTGGATCAATACCTAAAGTATTGACATACTGACGTTGGCTTTGATGCCACAAACAAATAAATGGATTTCTCGATTAAAGCACATTCAGGATACACTCATCTTTGTGCTTTTGTGTGCTTCAATCACCTCATTATTCCAGATAACTAATATTATTAGTTTTTGTAAATACCTTTCAAAATTGTTTTGTCATGCATGAGATTAAGTAATTAACAGAGTAAAACAGTCAAAACAAATACTTTGTGTTTGTCAAATTAATCAGGGCTCATTAAAATATATTTGATGACTAGCCAGGTTTCAATGCCAGTGATTTTAAACATGTGTATAACAAATGTTATACACATATTATTGTGCATATATATATATTTAAGTCCACGTGTTTCAATGACATTATATGATAGTATTCTAACCTGAAGGTCTGGGGCTGTTCGAGTCTTCTATGGCCAGTTTGAGCTGCTGAATGAAGTCACTTCTGTAGAGGTTTCTCTCCTTCCAGATGTTGAGGAGTCTCTCCATGTGCTTTTTACAGCCGTCGTCTGCTTCACTGCAGGGTGACAGGGGAACAGCAAAGTTCATCAGAGGACAAGAGTGAATAAAGATCAACTCTAATAAAACTAAGCAGTTAATGAGATTCCTCCAAACAACTCGGAGATCGTGAAAGAACACACTGCAACATTTTAAGCAGATGAGGAGCTGAAACTGATTTGAGAAACAATAGAAAGCATGTTTGATTGTACTGCTGTAAAAACACTGACAGTCATTAAAATCTAAATGATATTTTAAAGTGAACGATGCCCTCTAAGTATTACCCCTATTAGCGGAATATATTTGTTAAAAACAGAGAGGAAAAAGGAAAATATGCAGCTGTAATGGTGTCTGAGCACATCTATGTATATTTACAGGTATCAAAAAGTTTGGGCACCCCAGGGAAAAAACATTTTGGTGACATTTGAAATAAAAATATAACCATGCATCAAACAACACTGGTACTTTTTATTTCATCAACTTAAAAAATAGGAAAAAATGTGGCCTCTGTGCAAACTTCCTGTCATTAACTCATTTAGCCTAAATTTTCTTGTCAAGAGTTGTGTTAGGATTTTGCAGTTCAAGAAATGATAAATTCTCTGCCCCTTCAGACCACTGATGTACCACTCAACAACAATGAGCTCCTCTAAGCTTTCGACTAAGGATCTGAAAATGAAGCTAACTGAGGCCAACAAGAGGGGATGATATAAAAAGGTACGGGTCAGAATCTCTTGAAACTTTGTAGGAATGATCTTTGGCATCTTAAACTGACATCTACCTTCTTTTTTTTAGCTGAAATTCCAACATTTTCATAATTCTTCACAAAATGGAAATTTTTAATAAATCATTAGCGAGTTGGAAATTGAACAAGATGCCACTTTCACATGTCCGTATGTCTTAAAGTATATGTCCTAGAGTCTTCAGATTTTCAGGAGATGTTCAGAGGATGCTGAGAATGCTGCAAATTTTGACAATCAAGACTAATTTTTTTGCTTAAGACCTTTCAGATTCAGGATTTATTCAAAAATTGCAAATGAAATGGATTTTCAAAAAATTTGAAAAATATCTTTCCATCTATTTGATCAATGTTATTGTGAGAATAATATCTGAATGACATTACCAATGCTTAGAAAGCTTTCATAGGTTGGTAGAAATGGGAGTACTGGCCAATCAAAGTTGACACAGGTAAAAAAAAAAAGGAATTAATTTCCAAATGGCCTGACGGACATCTTGAATCATGGGTAGACTGATGACATTTAGGATAGTAAAAGATGGTAGTATCATCTACTTGTGTGCCAGGCTTCAATATCCTTCCATATGCCTTCATCTCTAAGAAATGTCACTTGAGGGGAACTGTGGAAAAAACAACAACTAAAAACTGCAGAAAAGCAAGACAAAAAAGTAACACTGCAGAGAAGCTGCAGGATGGTTTAGTCAACACAAGAGTATTGGTGCAAAATTAAAGTTGATATAGCAAATGTGACTAATATTCACATTTTAGTCATTAGAAGAAATCTTAGCCTGCAACCTCATTACAAAAGTCTGAATTTTATAAATCAATGTCTGAAAAAGCCACAGTCGTTTAGAAAGGAGTGCAATGAAGTCGTGCTCTTTGGTCACAATCTCCCAAACTTTGAGGGAAAAAAAGGAACAGTGTTTGATGGAAAGAGCACCTCTCCAGCTGTTCAGCAATGAGGTAAAAACTAGCTGCTAGGACTGCTTTTGGGTTGTGTGGCACATATACACAAAAGAAACACTGCACAGATAAAAGGGAAGACTGAACTCCACTTCATATCAACAAACTCTGAATACAAATACTGTGTCATGCAGTCAATAAAGAAAGGAAAAGTGAAAAGAGTTTAGCTTTCACAGAAAGACAATGAACCTCAAAATCCACCATAAACTACTTCCAAGAATCACAAGCTGCAGCTTTTGGAATGACCCTCACTGTCCCCTGACCTAAGCATTATTAGAAATCTGCTTTGTTTGCACAACAGCCTAAAAATACCCCTGAACTTGAAGTGACCTGCTGGAAGAGTAGGCGAAATCAAAAATAGACGTGAAGGGTTTGAAAGCTTTGATAGCTGCCACAGGGGGGTTACTAGGTACTGACTTAGTGGGGTGAATTATAACAGAGCACTGACATTTAGATTACTGTCAATTCTGTTTAGTACTTTTGTTGACGTCTTTTCGATTCACACACTGATATTTGTGGCTGTAAAAAATATACCTGGCGACATGGGAGCAGGCATCGACGAGCACAGACTCAAAGTCTTTGGTGAACTCTGGTCCTTTCTTCTTGCTGTTCTGGATAACATCGTTAGCCAGATACAGGAACGTCAGCTTCCGGCCGCTTTTAGCTGGAAGACACATTAAAAAAACCCACACTTAATTGAAATGTTTTCTCTCTGTATTCCATGCTGCTTTTGCTCAATTCAAGCATCCATCCCCTGCATCAGACTTGTTACGCAGCAGAATGAAAGGAAGTAGAGTTACAGTTTGTTCTCATGTTTGAGGTGATTTTTTTCTATATTCTGCCAATGTTTGTTGCCTCTCTCCCTCATCATCGATAGATTTTACTCTGTGCGAGTGCTGGATGTTAAAACAAATGCTGAACCAAACAAATAACATCTAGTTCCTTTATTCCGAAGGGCTGACATGAAAACCTGACACTAAATTCCAATTAGGGTTGCGACTAATGATTATTTCCATTCTTCCATCTGTTGAATATTTTCTTGATTATTTAGTTGGTTGTATGTTACATAAAATGTCAGCAAATGGTGAAAAATGTGGATCAGTGTTTCCCAAAGCCAAAGGTGACGTCCTCAAATGTCTCGTTTCCTCTACAAACCTAAGACAGTCAGTTTACAATCATAGGGGATGAAAGAAACCGGAAAATATTCACATTTTAGAAGCTGCAAAGAATTTAGACTCTTTCTTTTAAAGAAAAAACTCAAACTGATGAATTATCACAAAAGTTGTTATCTGTACTTTAAATGTTTCAGTGTTTTGTGAAAGAATCCGACGACTGTGGCTGTCAAGAGGTGGTCAGTTAACTCCAGGAATAAGAAAAATACACAATAAATCACCATAAAACACATCTGAGCTGGGTTTTATGGTGCATTATTCCTTAACTAGTTTCAGTAATATGGGGATATTTCCAGATTCCTTCATTTATTATTCATATTTAAGTATTTTAAAGAGAAAAACAACTAATAAGATTACCATGTAGCAAACAAATGGCTGTCAAACTCACATATCTCACATCCATGTGGATTGAAGTACCAGACAAAATGAGAAATTTTAGAGAAATTATCTGGACTTTTCCAGTTCACTAGTTTCAGCCTATTACAAACTAAAGAGTCAACTTGCAGCTATTTTGCTCATTGTGACAGAGAGCTCCAGTGACTGACACACTATTGCACCACCAGATCCCTGTTTCATTGCACAAATTCTACAAAATGTTGTATATTTCTTGCAGCAGCAGTTGTCTCTCACCTTTCTTCAGCTCTCTGTGCCACACTTTGACGATGAGGCCCGAGTGTTTGCGGTGGTGGATGATCCACAGAGACAGAGTCTGGACGCTCTGCTGGGAGCTGCTCAGCTCCGACAGCTTCTTCTCCAGGGCGGACTCAGAGAAGGACGACATGCCGGTAGATGAGTGTGCGCTTCCCCGGTGACTGCACTGACCCCGACCCGCTCTAAAGCCACTGAGCTCCGAGCTATTTTGGAGAAACTCGCACTGTCATCAAAACTGAAGTTGAGTCGCTAACTTGCAGACAAGCAGCAGCAAACAGCCTCCTGCAGCCCGCTCCGCCAAACGTTAGGTTTCTAACGTTATGTTAGCTACTAACTAAACAAATTATTGGCTAAATGGGCTGAACAAACCTTCAGGCTGTGAGCTCCTTCACCTGCGGCTGTTTCCTCACTGTCTCTAGTGTTTGTTTACAGCACCAGCTAACGTTAGCTAGCCGAGCTAAGCAGCCATCTGCAGAGCCGTGCAGCCCTGAGCCCGTCTGCGCTCAAACCCGACTTTAAATTAAACCTGCTTCTGTAATATTCGTGCCGAAAGCCTCTCAGAAAGCCAAAATATGAAACAAAACTGCCAAACACTCACGACGAAACTCACACTCTGGCTTTGGGTGCCTAACTCATCAAAAAGATTGCTTCGAAAAAATGGCAGCTTGCACTTTCACCTCGACATGTGCGTCGCACAAAAGTGACGCAATCAGAAGCGGGCATCATCCTCTTTATCCAGAGATTCATAAATAAAATCCACTGTATTCTGTAATATTAATATTGAAACTGATGAACATCTGTTTTTTACTTGTGTTTTTACAAAGATTTTTTGGGACAGTTTTTGTATATGGGCAATACACCATAAATTGGGTATTTTGTCTTTGTCATACAATGATATTAAATTTGGTACTGTACTGCAGAACAAGAACCAAGAATTTACAATTAACAACCTAATTATTTTGGCAAAGTATTTTGTACACAAATGTAAATTTAGTGATAGTAAACCAATCTTTATTGTTTTTTTTAAAAGAAATGTCATATCTAAAGCAATCCTTAAAAATATGTAATTCTAAAAAGGCAATGTGGCTTTATAATAACATCATGGACTTGTCTTTTGCTCCCATTGCTCCTTGAAAGAGTTGGCTCTTGTTATTGTTATTGGTTTTGTTTTTTATCTCTTTGTATCATTTTTGTTACTGCTCAGTGGTTTGCCGAAATATGTGTAAGCCTTAAAGCTTGTATTGTTAAAATTTAATAAATAAATAAATTTTAAAAAAAAATAAAATAAAATCCACTGAGTAAGTACATATAGACGACATTTTATAAAACCATTCCTGTATGTATGTATGTATGTATGTGTGTATGTATATATATATATATATATATAGAGAGAGAGAGAGAGAGAGAGAGAGAGAGAGAGAGAGAGAGAGAGAGAGAGAGAGAGAAAGAGAGAGATTAAGAGTTCATTTGCAATAACAAATAACTGATTGAAACAGTGAGAAACCACTATTTTATTGTTTAATATTTAATTTTAATGTTTACACCTGCACTTTTTTCTGCTGTTAAAAGTCTATACCTTCTTATACCTGCTATTTGTGAGATTTTCCTGAGCTTGTTTTGTTGCTTTAATTGGCTTTACCAGCAGAAGAATTGTTAAGTTATCAAATGTAAACACAAAAATGGTCTAATGACTCTGTATACAGTCCATATGAGATTATCTGTGGTGAATTAAAAGATTTGTTTTGTATCATTTAAAAGCTGCTACATCAAAGCCAGATTTAGTATTTCAGCTACAAACCTGTTAAATGGAGCTATTACCAAACATTTTTTCTGTTGAAAATTATGTGTTATGCAAATATTCTCTCTCACTCAAATCTTTGTGTTTGAACAGACATGTCAATTTACATGTCTATTTGACTCCATAATACTGCGGTTGACAAAATGCACAATATTCCTGTCAAAACATTGGGTTTGGGATCAGGACCCAGGTGAGCATCAGGCAAATTGTTTGTCTGTGTTGCAGGTGTGTTCAACAAAATGAAGCTCAAATATCAACCAAAATGCAAATTCAAACGCACCTGTACAGGCCTTTTAAAAAATAACAATACTTGTTAAAAACATGTTAAAGCAGGAAAATAGAGGAATCCCTAACTACTGATTGTTTAATTCCATCTAAGTCTTCCAGTCAGCTGATCCAAGAACAGAAGTTAATATCAGACACTGACCTTACCAACATCTTGCAACAGGGTAAGGCAGTGGCATGTTCATTATAATCTAATGCTTCGTCAAACATGTAATATTAGTTCAAACATAATGATCTTTTAACTATGTAAAACCAAGCCAAAGTTCAAGTTGGCTGACATTTTTTCACTTTGTTTGCTCCCTGATATGTAAAAATGGTAAAAACCCACAGATTCTTCAACAGACATTAAACCTGTTTTTCTAACTAACTAATTGATTGCAGTGCAGCAAGAGAGTCAGATTTAGATTTAGAGAGACATTCTTTCTAAACAGGTCATTGCTGTCAGTACAAGTCAGTGTTTTCATGCTTGCATGTTTAAATTTAACTGAAATTGTCAGTATAGCCAACTTAAAAACAAATAGTTCAATAATAAATCAGATGGGTTTTTAAAAAAACAAAACAAAAACTAAATAACTAAATGAATGACATTCACATCACAAACACCAAAATATACATATGAAGTTACAAACACAAACAATATTGAGTTTTAACTTTTAATGGATCAGCATTTGGATTTAAAGAAAATAAGGAGAAAAACTCTAAAACCAGCACAGAATCAGCAGGTATTTCATAAAGGATCCTTCTGAGGCTATAGAGAAGCTCATCAAACCAGAAAAATGTAACATCTGTGGCCAATATTTCATTGCATTTCAGGCATTCAGTGTGCTTGGAATTAGATTCAAAATAAAGCTTTTTCACAGTTTACACTTGGACATGTCATTACAGGAAAAGCACAAGAATAAATGGAAACATTTACCCCTTGAGCCCCAGCTATTTATTGAAATCCCCACCTAAATAACATCCTCAAATTTAGTCATTAACAACTGCAAAACTGCAAGACCAAATGTTTCAAGCTTGCATGTTAAAACTGAATTGGAATTGTCAGTATGGCCAACCTAAAAGCCAAAGAATTTTACTACAGATGTATCATTAATGACATTAAAATATAGATCTGACTTTCTCTATTAGACTTCATGTCGTCTGTCGGATTAAATGAATCTTTTTCACATAAAGATGTCCTTTTTAAAAGCTATATAAATATTTATGTAAATATGCCACATTTGCCATTGAAGAGAGATCTCTCTAAAGGTCTGACTTCATTTTTGATTAAGTTCTTGCGATGGGCTTGTGTGAGCAGAAAATGTTTGATGTTTTCAGCCTTCTTGCACCATTACAGCGCATCATAAGATTTGCTCCTAAAAGTAAAAACTAGAGATACCTGTCAAAAAAGACAGTTGCATTTTAAAAATATCCAGTTGAGGAGTTATAGGAGTTAGATATTTGAATTATCTGGTTTCATCCAGATACACAAAAACTAGTGTGGTTTTAAAAATCCTCTAAAACTTCGATTGATTTAAACATGTGAGACAAAAAGTGTATGACTAATAGATCTGCACTGAGCCACTACTGTCAGTGTTTGCTCTGGTTTAAAGCTGTGAATGCCACCAGTCAAAAATTAATCGAAAAACACCGGTCTGCCTTTCACGGCTTATTACATTCTTGCAGCTCATTTCAATGGGAGGGAAACTCTACAGTCACACAAACAAATTCAATATGCAAAGATGCTGCACTTGACAAACATTCCCCAAAAAATGCAAAGTCCTTCCCCTCTGTTAGTCCACACTTTGAAAAACAGCTCCAAGCCACACTGAGATTCTGTGAGCTGAAGGTGAAGACTGGACATGTTTGGTTCTGTTTGTCTTTGCTTCAGCTGGCTGATGCTGCAGTCAGTTGATGGGAAACTAGATTATACCTCTCAGGGACAGGGGATGCAGTTACAGGGTGACTTCTACATGGCTGGATTCTTTCCTCTCCACTCCGTTGATCAACCAAGTACTAATTTGCCTGCTTTGGTTCCATGCAAAGAGTATGTTTAAACTTCCAATCTCAATAATCAAATGTATATTGATTTTTTTTACATTTTATTTATTGTTCTACTTTTTACATGTTGTCTTTTCCAGAGGTGAAGCCAACCAACATGGTTATCACATGATGCAAGCCATGAGATTTGCTGTGGAGGAAATCAACAACAGCACCGGGCCACAGTCTCTTTTACCAGGAGTGAAGCTCGGCTACCAGCTGTATGACATCTGCTCAAAATCATGTAGTGTCCTGGCTGCTCTGGACCTGGTGGAGCAGCAGTACCAGAACCCTGATTTGTCTGGCTTGGAGGGAGACACAAACTCCAGCAAAACAAAAAAAACAGTGGCCGTGATTGGGCCTGACAGCAGCAGCAAAACGTTTACTCCTGCTTCTTTACTCGGGGCCTATCTTGTACCGCAGGTAAGCTTGAACATACACCAGTCATGCATAGCATTATGACCACCTACCTAATATTGTGTTGGTCCCCCTTATGTGATCATAAATGCTCTGAACCATTGGGCATGGACTAGAGGACCTCTCAGGGTGTCCTACAGGATCTGGAACCAGGACATTGGCACTGGATCCTTTGGGTGCTCTGGCTTGTGCTGTGGGGCCTCTGTCAATCAAACTTGTTCCACTGCATCCTGTTGATGCTTGATCAGAATGAGGTGTAGGAAGTTTGGCGGTCAAATCAACATGTTGGGCCATTGTCATGTTCCTCAACATGTTCCTGATTGTTTGGTGTTGTTTCCATGTGGTGGGGTGCATTTTCCTGCAGGGGTGGGCCAGTGACATTTGGGATTTCCCTTTGCATGAGGGAATGTGCTTGTTGTGGAACAATGTTTATTTGGGTGTCTAAATCTCATCAATATGGATGCTAGAATCCAAGGTTTTCAGCAGAACACCACATAGTACCAATATGATCAATGTTATTCACTTCACCTGTCAGTGGTCTTAATGTTGTGGCTGATCAGTGTATAAAGGCATAAATAAGACCCCAAATCTTCCCCTCACATCTCTATTTCTCATTATAGATCTCTTATGAGGCCTCAAATGAATTGCTGAGCAACAAGTTCCTCTATCCATCCTTCTTCCGCACAATCCCCAGCGACAAGAATCAGGTAGCAGCCATGATCCAGATCCTGGCTCGTTTCAACTGGACTTGGATCGCTCTCCTAGGTAGCGACAACGCCTACGGACTGGATGGAATGAAGAGTCTGTCCAAGCAAGCTCCAGACTACGGGATCTGCATTGCCTACCAAGGAATCATCCCGACCTACAGACCTGAAACAGTCCAGACCATGAGGAACATAGTGGAGAACCTACTGAAAGCCCAAGTGACCGTCATTGTGGTGTTCTCCAGCAGGACCAAACTCAGCAAGTTCATCCCGTTTGTCATGGAGCGGAACATCACGGATAAGGTGTGGATCGGGACGGAAGACTGGTCAGCATCTTCTGTCATACTAGGAATTCCTGGGATCCAAAGTATCGGTACCGTGATTGGTGTGTCCGTCAAATACGTGCCCTTTTCTGGTTTTGAGGCGTTTGAGCGAAGGGTGCTTGAAGCTTCAATGCAACCAACTCAGGAAGACTCTGGTGGTCCTGCGAATGAAAGCAACATCTGTCTGCAGAGCACAGACCTGTACAGCCTTGCAAGAAGGAATTTCTCTCTGGAGAAATATGACATTACCTCTTCCTTTAATGTCTATAAGGCGGTCTATGCTGTGGCTCATGCTTTGCACCACACACTCGATTGTGATTCTGGAGAATGCAGCAAGAGACACGTGCATCCCTGGGAGGTGAGATGATATACATATGTGGTTTTTGACTGTTTTTGCCAGGCGCTAATATTTTGTTTTTCCTTTTCCACCTCAGCTTCTGTATTGGCTGAAGCAGGTACGATTCTCTCTGGAGAACACCTCTGTGCACTTTGATGTGAATGGCGACCCACCCACAGGATACGATATCATTACCTGGGTCTGGAGGGGTAATGACTGGTCCATCAAAATAATTGGCTCTTTTTCGCCGGATCCCATTTCACTCACATTGGATGCTAATCAGATTGAGTGGTACAGCAGAGGAGACTCGAGACAAGTAAGACCTGTGCTGTGTATTTTTCAGTACAGTATTAGTAGGGGGGGGGATCAGTTTTCAGTGTATTTTTCAGTGAAAATGTGGTTAATTTATACATTTAAATTATACATTTCTAAGCTAAGATCTCCAAATTGGAATAAATCCTCAGTTCACCAGTGCTTTTAGTGTATTTTGAATTAAAAAAAAAAAAACTAAAGTAATGAATAAAAATCAGAAATTGCAACAGAAAATGTTTTAAAGATTTCCTGAAGACTATTTTTATTATATTCCTATGGGGCCATACTGATAATCTGTAAATGCTCCAGTCTAATTTTTAAAAAGCAAGGACAGGCTTACTCCTGATGCATGGTGGGTAAATAATGAATCTGTGAATACTGCTTTTCATTGCTTCGTTTTAGTTCCAAACATAATGCATGAACATCCCATCTGACTGGATCTATATAAATCTTTTTGATGCTGTTGTTTTTTGCTTTTTTTTTTTTTTTACTTCTGGCTGTTTTGTCATAACTCTTCTTACTTCTTCTGCTATACTCAAGTCTTCCTTACAGGTGAGGATCTTGATATTGTGGCGAATTTCTAATTTGACAGTGACACTTCCCTGCAACAAACTGAGCAGATCTTGAGGTCAACTTAAGTTGTCACGGAAAGCACTGACTTAAATACCTTTTAGGTCTCTAAAATTTGATTATCACCTGATTCTCTGCTCCTGTCATGAGCTGCCTCACCACATTCTATGTAATCATCCTCACAGGCTCTTGGTTTACATTTGAACACTAAACAGTCGTTTTTTTCTGGTTGGGATCTGAATGTTGATTTCAGCAGAATGATTCCTAGCAAGTGCACTGACACACTGAGGCTCACAGAACACACCTTATTAAAGCTTCTTTTCAGACTTCACTTACTGAAAATCTGTTTATATTTCAGTATATCTATTAAATAGATCTGAACACACCTGCTAGGACCTACACTTGATTATAATATCCAAGTCTCATTGAGATTACCTCAGTAGATAAAGGTTATTTACAATTTTTCACCCTCTTTTCTTTCAAACCCTGTTGGTCGTGTGTAGGTGCCGCAGTCCATCTGCTCTCCTCCCTGCCCAAAAGGCCACAAGAAGCTGCTGACAGGGCAACACACCTGCTGCTTCGACTGCCAGGCCTGTCCTGCTGCCACGTTCCTCAATAAAAGTGGTAAATAGAGACCCAGAAAAAAGAGCATGTTGTTTCTTAGATCCATAAATCGTGCTCCATGAGGAAGAAAATGAGAGTGACAAGTGAATCTGCATGTATAAATATCTTAATCCCATCTCTAAAATAATAGCAAAGAAACAACACAGCACAGGTCCGGCAAAGATTTTAGCAGTTTGTCATACAACCCAGTTACATGCCATGTGATGCTGATGAGTATATGTATTAGTGAAGCAAATAAAAGCAAAACATAAACATATCCAAAAATGAAAATTTAAGCATAAGACAGAGAGTATCGAAGGTACTTGAAGACGGATGTTCCTCTTCGAACATGAGTTTCACAGTTTCACATGCAATGTTTTTAGAGTTTAATTGCAGAGCAACAGTTCATTTAAGGCAATATTAATGTTCATATGAGGTAATATTAAGAATATAATGTGACTCCCATATTTTGTTGACATTTTCAACAGACATTCAGAATACACCACAAAGTATTGTAATTCTGCAATTTCCTTCTCATTTACTATTTCTTCCTACTGACATATAACAGAATTGCAGCAGGTGTTTACAAAGAGAAGTATAGGATCATTGCCCCAGAGCAGCGTTATAAGTTGCTGTGTGTGAGGTTGACCAGCAGGTGGTGCAAAGAACTCACACTTTGTTCTGATGGAGCCAGACAGCCTCAGGAGTCTTTTTTTGTGCCAAAGAAAGCATGTAATATATGACTTCTAACTGAAAGCTGTTGTGTAGCTGTGAAATTTAACCATGGGGTGGAAATCTGAACCCAAACTGCAGATTTTACATCACAATTTTTCCAGAAGTGACTCATTTCTGCTCTGCTTCTCCTCTTTAGAACCCACAGTATGTCAGCCCTGTCTGCCAGAGCAGTGGGCCCCCCCAAGAAGTGAGGAGTGTCTGAACAGAACCATCCTCCTGCTGGCCTGGGACGCTCCCCTCTCCATCGCCCTGCTCTTCTTCCTGGCCTCCTGCCTCCTCATGACCTCCAGCTCTGCAGTAATCCTGCTGCTCAACCTGAACACACCTGTGGCCAAATCCGCCGGTGGCCGCACCTGCCTCCTGATGCTGGCAGCCCTGACCGCCGCCGCCATGAGCTCTTTGTGCCACTTTGGCGAGCCGTCCCCTCTGGCCTGCCTCCTCAAGCAGCCTCTATTCATCTTTAGCTTCACTGTGTGCCTGGCCTGCATCACTGTGCGCTCCCTTCAGGTCGTCTGCATTTTCAAATTTGCATCCAAGCTGCCGCCGGCCTACGACAAGTGGGCCAAGAAACATGGGCCAGAGTTCACCATTTTCCTGGTGTCTTTCATCATCCTGGTCATTTCTGTGTTTCGTGTGGCCCTGGACACTCCTCGGCCTTCCCAGGACCTGAAGTTCTACCCAGATAGCATTGTGCTGGAGTGCAGCAACACACTCTCACCCATGGCAGGAGTGGAACTTGCTTATGTGTCTCTGCTCAGTGTCCTCTGCTTCTCTTTCAGTTACATGGGCAAAGACCTGCCAGCCAACTACAACGAGGCCAAGTGCGTCACCTTCAGCCTCATGGTTTACATGATCTCCTGGATGAGCTTCTTCACGCTCTACCTCATCAGCAGAGACCCGTTCACCATGGCGGCGTACGTGTTCGCGACGCTCTTCAGCGTTCTGGCCTTCTTCGCCGGATACTTCCTTCCCAAGATTTATATCATTGTCCTGAAGCCGCAGATGAACACAACCGCACATTTCCAGAACTGCATTCAAATGTACACCATGACCAAACAATAAAATGTGTAGGAGAGTACCTACAAATAATACAGGCCTGTGAGCAAAATAATAGAATAATAATAAAATAATAGATTCTTCTTATTGTGAAAATTATGTTTTCTCTGCAAGGAAGATCACAGTTTGCTGTCACCCATGATCTGTGGAAGTAAAATCAGTCATGAGCTCTTAGGTTATCATGAGCTCTTAGGTTTGTTCATTTTATAATGAGTGTATCTTTGTTGTTAGGGAACTATTTTCATGTTAGTAGAGTAACTTTCATGTAGGGTCAAAAGGTTAAGGTTTGAGGCCAACCAGAGAAGATATGGAAAGACAGTCTCAGTATTTCTTACATGGTATGAAACACTGTACTATAAGGTTTAAACTTACAACCTATTTACCAGGAGCCAATAGGAAAAGAGTTTGTGTTTATAAAAGCTGTTAGATTTGTGCTTCTTCTTTGGGGGAGAGAGGAGAGGAGGGAAATCTCGATGTACCTTCATCTCCATCTTGTAAACAATATTACATTTACGGACAACCCAGCAGTGTGTTTGTTGTCTTATTCAAGGGTTAGGGCTGGATTTCCACGACAGATGAACAACTCTGGTACTGAGAGACTTTTAAAAGGTTGAGTATGTGAATGTAAACTTTGGAAATCCAGTAAAATCTCCTTGTATCTCCACTGGCTGTCTGTTGTGTGTGTTTACATCACCGGATCTGTAAATGAGAACAAATTGGCTCGGACCAAAACACACAACACTATTCCAACATGTCCTCTGCAGGCTGGACATTCATGCTCCTGCACAGAACCGGGGGGGAAAGGTCAGAAGGGGGCAATTAATCTAGCACATGCTAATTCAATAAATATTAACCTCTTTTCTCCAGATCCCACCTTTAAAATTCCTCCAGAGACTAAACTATTAAACTTTATCTTTAAATCTGTGTGCATGCATCTGTGGAATCCATTCATATGTACCTTTGAGGGCTGAATGGAAACTGAGAAACTAAAATTGTTGTCATGTAGCTGTTAATGCACTGCCTGCTTGTCTTCTGGTGTGAAGTGATGAGGTGCTGACAGAGCAAGCAAACAGGTCTTCAGCTAAATCAAGAATCCTGCAGGAACATTTTTAACAAATCTGCTATCAAGATGGTCTTAATTTACTGTAAAAACAAACCTCAACTAAAATTTGCATCTCATTAAACAAGTAAAAGCAACAAAACTTCATTTAAACACAAGCAGAAAAGTAATGGCAGCAAAAGGTAAAAAGTTTTTTCTTCTTTCGCACCACCTCTACAGTGTTGATAGCTAAAATGCCATAATTCTAAAAATAAGTAAAAAGCAATGTTGTTAATGTTTTATTTGACTTTTTTAAAGAATATTATCCAAAAAGAGTAGGCAGAAAATCTCATCACAGCCTGTTAAATCAAAGTAATCGCCTACTGAAATATGTTGGAGGAAGGAATCTATGTACTTGGTGTTGTTTCTGTTGTGATCTTTCCAGCTTTTACCGTTTACAGATGTCAGTTTGAGCCTGCAAAACATGTGATATGATATTTCACCAGTTCAATAACAAGTAGCAGCTGTGAGTTGTGTGAGTTACAGCATGACGTAACATCTCATTGCATATCAAATAAATGCACAATTGGTTTGTCTTGTGTGTGTGTGTGTGTGTGTGTGTGTGTGCGTGGTTGGAAACACGAGCACACACACACACTGCTGCTGCTGGCTGTTGTTTGAGAGCAGAGAAGAAAAGGCCTTTTGTGGCTGGGAGGTCAGCGCTATTGACCAGTAGATGTGTGAGTAGAGTCCAAGCTTGGCTTTCCCACAGTCTCTCTGTCCACTCACAGCCTAATACCCTCGGTCAACAATCGAAGTGTGCCATGGGTGAACAAGCAAGAGGTTTCTTGTCCCGATACAAAGGAGCAGGCGAGGTGCCGTAGGGAAAAATTCATTTTTAGGAACATTAATATTCATCATAGCGTAATTTCTTTTAAAGCTGGAGGAGAGTCTGGTGAAAAAATAAAACCATTGTGATCAAAACTGAACCCAAAATATCACAGTGGGACACCCAAGATGTCAATTAAATTAAAATGTATACATGTTTAGCCTCTAACTGCAGCTTGATATCAGCAGAGGTTATTTGTTTTTCTTCCTTTTGCTTCAAACTCAACAAACAATTTAAGTCACAAGTAGCAGAGTCAAAGCAGAATTTGGTGTTTAGTTCATATATATTGCATTTTTATCTTAAGTTCTCACAAAACATTATCGTGCGTATTCAAAAATCTGGAACAAAAAAATCCAAATTATTATAATATGAAACTGGAGAAACAGCTTTTTTCCATGCTTCTTATTAAATCTATAATATTATGTTTCATTTCAGAGCCCCTTCCCTGGACGCCACTGATGCATTAAACCCTCTTTAATTATTCCCCTGGTGCATATCAGGATGACAGTCAGTGTTCCCCTGAGTGACTGCAGACTGAGATAAGCAGCAGCTCCTGATAAGAGGTGGACAGCACATTATTCTCAGTCTGATATATTTATTGGGGACTGTTTTATCTCCACTGGTCAGCCGCTGATTGCTTCACCTCTGAGTTATTGATGTGTGAATGTGATTAATACAAACCCCAGCCCTGCCTGAGCCACATGGCTTTGTTATGGTAATGTTGCTCTATAAAATGAGGAGCAGCACCTACAGAGACATCAGAACCGATAGCGTACTCCTGAAGAAGCAGCTCACTCACCTGCACAGACATGGCTCCCTGCACCACCGACAGCTCCAGGAGATCTCAAAAAGACATGAAAGTGAGTGAACAATATGTGATTTAGGCACAGAGATTCAAATTGCATTGTAGATGTGATTCATGAGCTGACCTGTCTGACTCATCTTCCTCAGTTGAGAAAGCCTGTGGTGGAGAAAATGCGCAGAGATCGCATCAACAGCTGCATCGAGCAGCTCAAAGTCATCCTGGAGAAAGAGTTTCACAAGCAGAGCCCAACTCCAAGCTGGAGAAAGCCGACATCCTGGAGATGACCGTGAACTTCCTGAGGCAGCAGCTGCAGTCGGGCCTCTGTCAGGACAACCAGGGCTACTCACACTGCTGGAGGGACTCTGTGGCTCCTCTGCAGGACCTCCAGAAGCTGCATCAGGCCCAGAGATCCAGCAGCTCCATCCTCAGACCCACCACCTTGCAGGACAGCAGCAACAGAGACCCAGTGTGGAGGCCTTGGTAGAGACCTGAGGGGCCTCCTGCTCATTGTGTAGGAAATATCTTTCCAGCCTGAGTATTTATAATGTTTCATCATATTGATGAAAAGATATGTATTAGTTATTCTAACCTTTTGAACTGAAGCACATCTCCTCTCAGCATGTTGACGCCTCACAGTGAGGAAAATATCAGTGTTTGGATCCTTTATATAACTGAAGGAAGTGAAGTTAAACTTGCAGTTAAAAGTTAATGTCACATTATGTTTGAAACATAATGACAGTTTGCCTTTGATAAAGGAGGAAAGTATCTGACAAAATGTCTGTGTATATGGTGCATTCTGTTGTATGGGATTATATTAGTAAATGCTGTGTGTTGGAAATACATTTCAGTGGATGCTAAATAAATATGGAGGTTAATAAAATGTATATTCTTTTTTTAAAATTTTGTGTGGTTGAGTTAATTGTGAAGACAGTTTGTGTGCTATTCAACAAAACAGTATGAGGAGACACAGCCACGTGGTCGGGACACGCCTCCCTTATGGGGACAAAAGCCCCTCCTCACAATGTAAATGATTAAATTCTAACATGACAACTTGCCTTAAGGCCGTGGTAGGCTTAGTTTTAGGCAAGAAGTGCAGTAAGGTAGGACACGTCTCCAGGGAGTTAATGTCAGTCAGTCTAAAATATTGGAAACTTGACTCTGTGTATGTTTTCTTATGAGATGGGGGCTGGTTTAGGTTAGAACACGTCACTTGTCAAGATAAACAGGTTTCCAAGAAGTGCAGTCCACCTGTGTCTTATATTAAATGAAAATCCACATTTTCATGCTTAAATCTACAAATGCCATCAGATTCTCCTCTTATGTTATCAAACCTTTGTTTAGTTTGAAGTGAGAAATGTTATTCGCAAACGAGGCCACTTACTTTGCTTTGCTGAGTGTCTCTGTTTTCATGTAATTAGCTATGGGTAAATATAATTCAAATTAATGCTGCCATGTTTCCTAATAAGTAAGCCTTAAATCAAAGGTGGAGAAATGTCTGTATTACTATTTTAAGTCAAAGCATGTGTTTTTCTGTAGCATGTACATATAAGAACATTCTAATATTAATTGCCTCTTGGACCAAACAATACATGGCCTTCTCCAAAATCAGTTTTAAACAGAGGTTACAATAATAAGGTGCCAAATGAAGCTGGTATTAACATTTCCTATATTTTGTATATATTTAAATTCTCTATTACCAGTAAAACAGTCAAATATATGCTTGTAGTTGTTGAGTAACAAATCAACCATCCGTGTTTTTTTTTTATTGATTGTGTCTTTTTATTGTTAATTGTCATACAAATGTTAAAAAAGAGTTGGTTTTAAGAGCCTAAAGGTGATAGCAAAACAGCAATATGAACATCTCATCACAAAATGTTAATATGTACATCCACTTGCACACACACAGAAAAACACAAACACACACCACCATCCTCACACACAGAATTTGGCATAGATAATTCAAAACAGACAGAGAAATATTCTCAACAGCAGCTGTCAGTAAAACACAGTATGGCAGATACTGTTACATCAAGCAGTCCAAAGATAAACTCCACTGGAGTAAACAATCACTTCACAAAATCTGACAAAAACCATCGTCACTCAAAATCAATCTCCAGCTTTTAAACGCAAAGGGAAAGTAAACGTTGGAGTCAAAGCAGGACAATCTTCAAATAAGTGAGAGCCTTCGCTTCAACTTTGTCCATCAATGTGATGAGACAGTAAGGAAACCCGCCATAGAAGAGCAGGCTGGAAACATATTTCCTACATAGTGAGGGAGAACACGAGGCCCCTCAGGTCTCAGGGTGTCTGAGTGACAGAGTCTCTACCAAGGCCTCCACACTGGGCCTCTGCTGCTGTCCTGCAGGGTGGTGGGCCTGAGGATGGAGCTGCTGCCTCTCTGGGCCTGATGCAGCTTCTGGTCCTGTTGCTGGAGGCCCTGCAGAGGAGCCACCAAGGCGTCAGTGCTGGAGCCGGCAGCGAGGAAGCGCATGGAGTCCCTCCAGCAGTGGGAGTAGCCCTGCTTGTAGTCACCCTGACAGAGACCTGACTGCAGCTGCTGTCTCAGGAAGTTCACGGTCATCTCCAGGATGTCGGCTTTCTCCAGCTTGGAGTTGGGCTCCTGCTTGTGAAACTCTTTCTCCAGGATGACTTTGAGCTGCTCGATGCAGCTGTTGATGCGATCTCTGCGCATTTTCTCCACCACAGGCTTTCTCAGCTGAGGAAGATGAGAAAGACAGGTCAGCTCATGAATCACATCAGCAATAAACTCTTAGATATTTACACACAATCAGCCGTGGTACTCACTTTGATGTTATCTTTCTCAGAGATCCTCATGTGGTGAACAGAGGAGTAGCTGGTTGAACAAGGGGCCATGTCTGTGCAGGTGAAGTGAACAGATTCTTCTGGGCAGCAGTGTTTGCTCTGATGTCTCTGGAGGAGCTGCTCCTCATTTTATACTCAGAGATTAGCATAACAAAGCCATGTGGCTCAGGCAGGGCTGGGGTTCCCACACTCTGACCAGTGGGACTCCCAGCACAACAATGGAGGACACGTCAATAACTCACAGAGCATGTATCTGTGGCTGGCATGTTTCCCAAGATAAGCAACAGGTAATTAACACTTTATCAAGCAGTCATCTGAGAATTTATCACAAACTGACAGTCACAATTAGATTTTTTTTACATAATAAGGGGGAAGTGATGGACACAACAGTGAGCATCTTCCAAAGGAGATAACAGCAATTAAGCACCAAATGCTGCAATAAAACAATATAAGCTGAGCTCTAATGATCTCTTCAGAGAAAACTTCCTTTCCTCAAAGCGCACTTTGGACACAAACATGCTGCTTTTAGGAGAATACAGGACTCTTGATCACAGGTTGGTCACAGTTTGGCTGACTTAGATTTAAAGTGAAGAGTAAAACTGATGGAAGAGGACAGAGCATGAAGGGTGGTTATCAAGGAGAACAAATTCCATTTTCCACCTGTTGCTTTTCTAACTTGCAGCTCTGCTTTTCACATCCTCAGTCATCTAGGCTCTCTGACAGGGATAATGAGCTCTGAGTTTGGGTTTCCTGAGGAGAAACACGCAGCCAAGCAGCATCTCGGGTGTGAACGCAGGCGAGTGGTGCATGTCTGTCTGGCGCGAGTGGCGTGCGGCGAAAACGCAGTGAAAGCGCAACAAATGATCTCACGCACACCTGTTGACGCACAGCATGATATTTTTCCCTAGTTTAATGTTGCTTTCATGAAGAACAAACAATGACAGAAGCGCATGCGTTGTATTTGTGGTCATACAGAGAGAGAGAGCGTGCGTAAAGTCGGAGTAAATGCACAATTTACACATTTATAAAAAGAAAACTGTTTAATTTCTGATCACTGGAGGAGAAATGCATCACACGATGATCTTTCTATGAAATTTAAGATGTAAAACGGTATGAAGACACTTCTGTGTCCTGAGGATTCACCACAAAGTCACTTTCACTTCATGTTCCATATTTTCCATTGTTCTGTGACACTGAACACACTTATTTGTGGTGCAACCGCTCACATTTGTATTATTTTTTGCATTCAGCTTCATATTAGTCACTGAGTTCCGCTGAAAATTTGCAGACAGCCTGTAATCACAAGTTCTTGTCTTACTTCCCCCTCCCAAGGGTCTGCAGACCCTGTTGTAAATGAACTGTGTCAAATTAGTGTCAAGTTAATGGCATTATGAGCGGGCTGGCAGTGTGCCTCTGAGGGCCTCCATCACTGGCTGGCCCCAGATGTGAAACCGGCCTTGTGGGCCCAGTGTGAGTAGCCCGTTCTCCCCAGTTTCCCACCAGCCCCCAACATCAGGGTAAATGAGCTACAAAAGCCATGCCGCTCCTCCATGCTCCATTGGGAATGTTAATTGATCTTTTGTTGCGGGGCAAACAGAAACTCTGTGTCCTGGCCCATCTGGGAAAAATCAAGTCAACTGGCTTCATTGCTTGGCACAGAGGAGTCTGTATGGCTTTGGTCAGTGTTGACTCTTTTAATTTTGAGCCACCCAACTACAATAGTGAAAGAGGTACTAAAAGTCTGAATTGTGAAGAAACGGCAAAACAGAAATGTTACTGTTACTCAAGCAAAGGAAAGGAGTATCCAGACAGTGGCCACAAAGTTGTGGCAGTGAAAGGTGCATGAAAAGTGCAATTTCTAAGGAATAGATAATTAAATAATGCATGATACCTGGTAGGTTAATGCATGATAAGCTAAAATCTCCCAAGTTGGAGGCAATAAAATAAACACACTGACAAGTTTGATCTTTTTTCCTGATTTTTGAACATCTCAAGTTTGAGACTTTTTGACATTTTTTTGATATTTAACGATCATTCTCTTATTTAGTATACTGAGTAGAGATCTCTTCTATCACCATGATCAGTCTGAAAGCACAGCTCCTGCCACTCTGTTCAGTCACATCCACGCTTGACTTTATTATCTGTCCCCCTCATTGTCAACGTGTTTGTGTGAGTTTGTGCCTCCACTGAAAGTTAGTGTGCACTACACGGCTGCTGGGGGTCTTTGTCTACAAGTGTGTGGGAAGATGAGTTCCCCTCCCACCAGCAGCCTGAGAGTTCTGAATTCCTGCCATAAAGTCTCGGCCATCGCTCAGACCTGCGGCGACGCAGAGCTGCTTCCCGTCAGCCATCTCTCTGTGAGTGTGGTATCTCCCGTTTCCCACACTCTGTGCCTATTCACTGGCCCAGAGATGGGAACAATAGAAGTGTGTCTTGTTACACATCACATTAGCTACGGTGTTTGATCTCCTGTTTGAAGGGGGGAAGGGGAGGCAGCTTCAGCCAGACCATCTGGCCTGGCACACTAGACCCTGAGAAAGTCCCAGGCATGCCACATTCTCCACAACTTCTGCACACACAAATAGTTGTGAAAGACTTTTGTGGCACTTGAGGCATAATTCAAGCACTAGACAACATACCACGGCCACCACGACAGAAGAGAGGGAGACATGTGACCTGCAGGGGTGTAACTATGGCCAGTTTTTCATTAAAAAAAAAACACCTGTTCACCCGCAAGGTCAGATAAGATGAAATGTTAATGATCCCTGTGGGAAATATTAGATCAAGGGAAAAAAAACCTAAAATTAAAGATTACCTGTAGTTAAATCAAATATTTTCCTGAATAATGATTATATTTCTGAACATTTATGTGCATTAAACTTATTTTTTAAGTAAGACCAGCCCATTATATTAATTATTTAATTTCAATTATTTTTTATGTACACTACAGTGCATACATATATTATTATGTTGTGTGCACTTAAGTAGCACAATAAATGCAGGTTTGGTCTCCTTTGCAGAATTATACTGATGAAGGACAATTGATCTTGTAAATTTACTTGGCATTACTCTTTAAAGGATGAAAACAGCCATTTAATTGGACTTCTATGTGCAGTCTGCATACTTTCCCCAGTTCTTGATTCTTTGCAATGTCCAGTGAAAATAAAAAATGCGGACTCACTTACTAATTACTGAAGCAGTATAAGATAAATTGATAAAATGAGCATTCAGAGTAAACCATACTGACCTGACACACCTGTAAATATTCAGCATTACATAAATTAGACTTTGATGGGAACCAAACTTAATTCCTATGTTCTCTTGAACAAAGCACATTAGTAAAGCTGCTGTTAGTTGAGTACTTTCTGGTATGACTGGGTTTAAGTGTGTAGACCTTAACAGTTCTACATTGAGCAAAATGCACTAGCTCTCCTCTGAAATTAATTTAATTAGTTAAGAATAAATGCAGACACTAAGACACAAACTGTACTTGGTCTTCTGACATTTGCAGTTTCCCTCAGAAAAGCAAAAAACACCAGTTTGTTTACGTTTGCAAAACTTCAATAGAAGTTTTTCATTTATTTTTTCACATTTTCAAAGGCAAACTTCCCGAGGAAGCAATACAACAGACTCTTTTAGCAAAGATCAATACAAAACACCTTTATAAAAGGTAAAAAAAATCAGGATGAAAAACATCTATAATGAACATCACAGATAAACAGGTAACAGCTACAGTATCAGTAGTAACACTCCTTCACACACACAGATAGTGGTTACAAATAGTCATCATAAAGTGTAAAGTATAATCATGAGATTTACAGTAAAGGTGGATCCATAGGATCCTTTATGGCTTGTTTTGGATTCATCAGCAACAAGCTGATGAAACGTATCAGTCAATGATACTCAGTATCAGTGATAGACAGTGAACACATCAATTTAAACAGTGTTTCAAACACTTAAATAGTTTAGCCAATATGGTTAATATAATGCAGTGATGTTTGCAAAACAAACAAAATGCTAGTTTCCCCAAAGGAACAATTAACACAACCACAGAGTAAAAACTCTAAAATAAAGTGTATAACATCTATACACAAGGTGTACATATTCAGTAAAACCTGAATTATTTCAGTCCTTCCAAAGGAATACTGGCACAACTTGCGAATTTCGCCACATAGTAAAACACTCAACAGTATTGAATCTCCTGCCAAAGCAAAAGGAAACAGACTTCAATAAGTCTTCAACTTTCTGTCCATGACATTCATAGACGTAGTTCTCTCTCTGTGTGGATGTGATGCTGCCTCCGTCCTACCAGGGTCTCCACAGAGCACAGTTGGCCTGGCTTACACCTTTACTGGAGCTGACCCGATGGAGGGGAGAGCCAGGAGGGGAGAGGCTGCAGGGGCTGTGGCCAGTCCTGCTGGACGCCTGCAGGCCCTGGAAGTGACTGAGCAGCAGCCTGTGAGCCTGAGTCTGGACCTCGCAGTGGGACAGGAACGTGACGGCCTCCTGGACGCAGTGGGAGTAACCGTCGGTGGCCGTCATCAGGCTGGAGGTCAAGCTGGCCTGCTGTTGCTGCTGCTGCTTCTGCTGCTGCCAGCTTCTCAGATAGGCCACAGCCATCTCCAGGATGTCTGCTTTCTCCTGCTTGGAGTCGGGCTGCTGCCTGAGAAACTCGGGACCCAGCAGGGACTTGAGCTGCTCGATGCTGGTGTTGATGCGATCTCTGCGCAGTTTCTCCACCATTGGCTTTCTCAGCTGAAGGAAAGAAAGAAGTAGAAATAACATTTAGTCCACTTGAAAATTGCTTTTATGTTAATGTGCATCAATAGAATTTAGGAGAGTTATGTGACTTTATAAAGAATAATATTTACCTTATGAGCAGGAGTCAGGTGCTCCTTGCTTGCTTGTCCAAAGACAGTGGGTGCCATTGCTGTAGAGTCAGAGCGTTCCTGCTCGGTCTGCAGAGCCAGTTGAATCTGAGCTGCCTTCTCCTCTGCCTCTTGCCTGTATTTATACACCCAAATCTCCATATGAATGTGTGAGTCTTAGGCTTGTTGGAGTTTCTCACAGTCCCTGGGCCAATGGGAGTGCTGGGAAGGGCTTTGAGGAACGCAGGGCTGCCACATGCTCAATGAAGTGTTTATAGCCGTGGGGACAATGAGTGTGTCTCCGGGGAGCAGGTGGAGGAATAGACCGCGAGAGAAAGAGCCTGGGGTGGAGTGGGCAGGGGGGGAGGCGGGGGTGTCGCTGGGAGACTGACCCAGTGCTTGTGCTGATATGGGAAAGTGGTGACCCCAGAGGGAAGCATGCCGCTGTCTCATGTCATCTCCACCGCCACGTAATTGAAGACAAAGTGCCTCTGCCACCAGGCACACGTGGGTGTTACAGAGGGCCAGCCATTAGAAAAGACCAACATGCAGCCACTTCCACAGGCCTGAAATGGCAGACTTCCCTCCCGAAGCCGCGCAACAGTTTAGACGTCTCTGGGGTGAATAGAAGAAGAGCTTCTCTGAGAGTTTTGGAACGCAAATAAAAATCTGTTTGAGGAAGAAAAGATTGTGGAGACTCTGATTCAACCTTTCAGTGTTGTTTTGGCCTACATAAATAAAACTGCATGATAAAAATCCCCATAAAAACTTGTTTTTCTCCTGGGCTTCTTACTGTAAACGGTGATAATACTATTATTTGTCACAAACTGAACATTATATTAAACTTTATCTTCTTGTACTTAGACAACAAAATGCAGTTTATTGTGTAATCAGAAGTGCAAGAGAAGCATTAAAAGTGCAGTGAAATGCAATATTTCTACATGAAATAGCAGTAAGAGCAATAAAGTGCTAAGATATGTACAATATGAGCAGTATTAACAGCATAGACAGTGTTAAATATATTCAATGCATGTGTATATAAAGCATGAATAAGAATATAAATAGAATACGCTTTAGGTAATATAAAAAGAACATTCTATATTTTATAAAGATAGAAAAATGTACAAATAAAGACAGATATAAAGAAACAACTGATTTTACTGTCATCACAGGTTTTCTCACTTTCAGTTTCACCTTTGAATGAAGTGTTTTAGATTAACTGGCTGAACTGTTTGCTTTTTTTTACAACCTGTTTGATCCCCTGACATCTGTCTCCGTGTTCCTGCATCTAAGCAAATGTTTTTGTGTGTACAGTGTTCTACTGTTACGAACAGCAGAAATAAGATAAAACTTCATGAAGTCTGGAGGAAATTGTTTTGCCAGGTATTGCTCAGAAATAAAACCTAAAATGACACAACATAAGAAAAGCAGTGTCTACTAGAAAAGCAATAAGACATAAGTACAACACACTAGTTAAAGTATAATAAAAAGAAGACTAGAAAATAAAAGAAAATTTAAAACTGGTCATGTCACACATGATAATGAAACATTTCATATGAAAAATGCAATCTTGCACGTTACATTGATATGTTGCAGATTTAAATGAAAATATTACACACGAAAATGAAATATTACACACCATGCCGAAACTGATATTGCACAATTAAGAAAAGTAATGTTGCAAATGATATTGATTGAACAGTTGTAACAAAATGTAAAATCATTCATATGTAGCTCTGAAGAAGAGTGTTTTCGTAATTTTCGAAAGTGAACCAGGTACTATTTAGCTTTATAGCGAAACACCTAAAAAGAAAATGCAGTAAAACTGACTCTTGAGACACAGTGCCATTTATATTATTGCGTTGTTGTTTTACCATGACAATAAAGATCTATTCTGTTCTATTCTATTCTTTTCTGATGTTCAGTTTTTCTACTTTACTTTGATGAACTGGACGTGAACTGTGTGGATCAGTGCTTCATCACTCCCTGCACATGTGGACACATCAGGCGAACCCTCTCTCACTCATGCAGGCAGCCACACTCTCATTCACTTTCCCTGCCACACACACACACACACACACACACACACTCACACACAGCTGGCTGAGCAGCCTGCCGCTGGCCACGTCTCAGTCACACGCTCCCTTCCTGCCTGTGTGGAACGTGGGAGCCGCTGTGGTCCCAGGCTTCCCACACTTCACTGTTAATGACTCTGAGGCCGGCTGCACAAAGGAAGTGTGCCCCATCGAACAAAGATTGAGTGACCAACCCCCCTCACGACACACACACACACACCCGGGAAGACTGGGCCTGTCAACAGGGCTTCCAGGCACACCATCTGGATGGATCGTATGCTATTGTCAGCCAATCAAGCATGGGAGACGCTCACCGTGAGAATCGGAGAGGCTGAAATAGAGACAGAAAGTTAAATAAGAAGAATAGGGAGTGTGTGCGTTTGAAGGGGTGGGAAACTTTCAGGAGAAGCTTGCTTTCACGGCCTGTGAAGGGAAGGGCCCAAATATGGTGTGTGTGTGGTAAACAGCCGAACAAGTTGAGAAAACGTGAAAACTGACTCATGCTATGACGTTTTTACAATAGAAAAAGAGTAGTAACAGCACAAAAAGTACTGATTCGAGTGTGTGATTATTTTACTTTCCTCTTACAGGCACTACTTCTTTTTAAATACTCAGAACAAGAAAGCTTTATTGTCATTGTGCAACATCTAAAAAAACATTATCAGCAGCACAATAAGAAGGAAGAGTATAAAACATTGCATATAATGTTCAGTTATTGCACCAGAATGTCCACTATGATCGCACTCCAAACTCAGATTCCATTCAAATAACTTAACACCTCTGTCCCCTGCGTTGCTAAATAGTGACACTCTTTCTCCTCCATGTAGGCCATCCGCAGGCAGATGTTTTCCCACCACATATCACTCCTCATCCACACAATAAGGAGGATATCTCCCATCATTGCAGCGCATTAGCTGAGCGAAAAGAGGCTACCAAAGGGCCCCTCCCACCTGTTTGTTTGGTTTGGGGGGCCATTGTACCCCATGAATTCAACTAATTCATTCAACATCCTATTGTCATAACAACGCTTTGTGATTGGCCAAACACTGTGAGAACCGACGTCGCATTAAATCAATGGGAAAGTTGGCATAACTATATAAATGAGGGAGGTCTCGGTGGGTAAAATCATAACCCTGAAACCTCTTGTAGCCCCGACACACACAGGCCTGGACTAGCTGCACGACCATGAGGGATCAGCACACAGCGTAAGAAGAAAAACTCATCATCATTGACTCGCTTCATCAGCTTTTGTTTGTTTCATCCGACATCATTCTGGTTTTTGCCTTCTAGATTTGCTTAGATATCAGGGTCATTGTTGTTGGACTGTTGGTGATGGAGGGATTTGACCTACAATTATCAATAGGGATTGAGAGTTTTGTTGTGGCTTCAAGGCAGATCTACAAAGTGTAGATGTATTAGCACTTAACCGTGCAGATATTGTTTGTTTTATTTATACAGATTTTTGAAATCTCCAATGATCACACTGGCAATGTTTTTCTGTGGAATATTCCTCAGTAAAAAGTTGTCCACATTTAAACTTTTGACACATATTGCTGACTTTCTTCATCACAAATTCACATTTACATTAAGATCCTTTGCTTTGGGGAAGCAGAAGACATGTCTAAAAGGTCAATAAATAAACCCGTGTGGCTCCTAAAGTTCTCGCTTCTTTTCTGTATCCAGCATTAATCTGATGTTTCTCCTTTTTTTTTCTCCTCAGCATGTGTAAAATGATGATCTTGGAAAGGAAGTGCACCGATGGAGCAGAGAGGATCCGCTCCACACTCGAGACTCAGCTCAACACTGGGATGTCCGGCTCCGATATGTGGGACAAGACGGTCTCCTTCTTCACAGTGAAGAAGGCCTTCATCTTCCATAATGGCTACACCAAATCCTCCAGAGAGGCCATGAGGTTGTTTCCTTCGCCTGCCGAGGACGTGGCCCCGCTGTGCTGCCAGTAATCTACAGACACTCACAAAGACTATAAGAAACAAGATAAAACACGTTGAGACCATGTGCAAGAAGATCTACAAGATTTGAAGCTCTGAAGCCCTGAATCATGAAGAAGTTTGATGTTTTCAGATGGAAAAGAAGGTTTTATCTGTGTGTTTTTATGCCTGGGTAAACAGTTGAGAAGATGACTTACGACCATCTACACTGTGATCTTACTGGACCAAAAATGGCCCTTAAAATGTGCATTTTTTTGCCTTAAACCTTAGTAGTTATTAAAGCTGGTCACATAATGACCTTGTTATTAAAGTTTGGTTAAATTAAAACCATTATCCTTTGTGTAAAAGGAAAGTGTTTATGCTAATGCATATTTTAGTAAATGTTTTTAAGACATTGTTATTTTTTGTTACCGTGTGTAAAATGACTTGCTGAATAATAAGCCATAAGTGAAAGGGGCACTACGTGCCTTTATGTGCAATGTGAAATAAAAAAATTGTCTTACCCTTTATGAATTGTGGTGGAAATGCTTTTTGGACATATTAACAGACTATTTTGGCCAGTCATTTCCAAAATGTAAACTTTAAGATTCACACATTCAATTTGGTTTAGATGTTGTTTCGTTTTTCTGTTGGCAACATATACTCAGAGCTACAATTTCCATATTTTATGTCAGTATCTGAAAGAATATCGCCCTCTAGTGGCTGCTACACAACAAGACCTCAGTTATGATCCACACACAGCTGAAACTTTTAGGTCCTAGACCAGGGGTAGCTAACCCTGGTCCTCGAGAGCCCCAATCCAGCATGTTTAGATGGTTCCCTCTTCAGACACACCTGATTCAAATGATCAGCTCATCATCAAGGTCTGCAGAAGCCTGATAACGATCCTGATCATTTGAATATGGTGTGTTGGAAGAGGGGAAACATCTAAAACATGTTGGATAGGGGCTCTCGGGGACCGGAGTTGGCTAGCCCTGCCCTAGACCCATAAGTGTCGGCTTTACAGGTGGAAGTTTCTGTTGAAATTGTTCCAAAATCTGTCTCTGGATTTTCCCTCAGGTGTTAATATTCCTGAGTGTGGCTCAAACAATCAAAAAGGCATTAATGTGCAAAGATATTTGAGTCATTTGTGTTATTGCATACCAAAAAAACCCATAATTCAGTGACAGAAAAGCCATTTTCAATGATTTTAAACCATGAATTGTAGTTTCATCCTCTGATCTTGGCCTGTTCTGAGTTAAAAGAACTTGGAGTGGTGGTTTGAGCAACAGTGTTCTTGGCTTACACATGAAAAGCAACATAATAAATGATTTCATTGCATCTGAACCTATTGTACAATGCTCACATGCCCAAAAATACACAGAAAAAACAGACTAGTTGTAACCTTTAGTTTATATAAGGCCATATGTGTTCAGAAACTTAAAAAGGTAAACCTTTCAATTAACGCAAGGAGGTTGTAAGTGTGACATCAAACAAACTGTTTGAATGCTGACACAAGAGGAGATGCATCCTTTTTTAACAGAGTAAGCAGCAGCCGGAACAGAAGAGGTTACCCTGAATCAGATTTGGAATTATTACGGCTTTATTAATCATAGGCTAAATTCAAAAAGCAGACATTCAGCAACAGTTAAACATTGTAGCAGCGGGAATAGGCGAATTAACAATAAACTGGGTGAACTCCACACCATGCATTCAGCTCTCGAGTACAAGGATGCTGTTTTGACCATCTGTAAGTTGAAGAGTAGATCAGTCACCGAGGGTAAAAATGCTGTGATGATTTGCTTTCCAGAAATGTGTTCTGGGAATTGACACAAGTGTGATGAGATCAATTCTGAGGAAAACCAAAATCTAAATGAGAGAAGAGAAGAGAGGCCCGAGAAATAAAGAAACTGCTGGGGAAGAAAACTGAACGACAAAACCATTAGTCAAAGAAAAGGTGTTTAAGGATATAATGTAGGTCGGTTTTATTATTAATTTAGACAAGTCTGATATTTCAGTGCAACAGATGGAATCTTTCACAAGTCCAAAGTTTACTTTATCACCAAGGCATAGCTTCATGAAAGAAAATAAAACAAAACTTGCCATCGTTCTTTTCCCCATTTTGCTTCTGAGCTTGATAAAAGAAACCTTACACATACACACTAAATAATGTTTTTCCTGTCCGTCACTCAAATTCCAGTTAGAACCTACATGGAGACCAAACAGCAATAAGCCCGGAAGAAAAGGACAGGTTAACTCGCAACCATGTGACATTGAAACCTTCTGCGATTTTTAAAAAACCCTGACCAAAAACAAACTTAAAGCAAACAAACAAAAAGGAAAACGAAATAAAAGCAAATGCCACTCGTAATACGTGGTGGGTCAAATCCCAAAACATTTTAGTTACCTTAACATTGCACCCCAATATTAGGGGGAGGGGTTTAAAGCCAGAACTATGGTCACCCCAAAACAGAATTCACGAATCATTTTAACATGAATAATCAAATTTTTCTCCCTCAGCCTGTCATTCTGTGATAATGGTGACAATGACGACGTTTCAGTTTTGTCAGCGGTGAAGGTTGTGAAACAGAAAATGCACAAAGTGTTTCTGGTCGAATGGTCAGCAGAGTCCTGCATCTCTCGTCTCAAACTTGCCGAAAAACTGAGTCACGTCCTTGATGCTAGACTGAAGCGGTTTGAATCAGAAGGGCAAAGCGTAAATTCTGTTTTAGTGTGTCCTTCCAAACCTTTAACAGCTTCGTGTTTCTGTGTTAAACGTTACAGAGATGTTGCCAAAAGTGGATGATTTTTCTTTTTTAGACTACACATAGTTTCTGCTCAAAGTTAATTTGAAGATGTCTCATGGAGGTGGGAGTTGCGCAGGAAGCATGGTGTATATTCTTCGTGTGTACTCTGTATCAGTGTGTAAAAAGAGAAATTTTTTTTAAATTCAGTTGGTAGGTGTCCCAACGTTATTTTGCAGGGTTGCTGTGTGCTGGAGGGGTGTGGTTTGAGGTTGGCCATCAGGGCAAAGAGTTCAACAAATCCTGCAGGAAGAGGTCTGGGTCTGGAATTTCAGAGAGGAGACCTGGAAAAGAAACAGGATGGCAAGTTTCAGGGTAACATTCAACCGAAATCACTGCTTAGAACTTACACAGGCCAAGTAGAGCTGAAACAGCGACCAGCAAACCACTTCAACCAGTTGGGTCTTTCTGGATGTTCTCTATTTTGTTAAAATAATTCTCATCTTGAATACAACAAGTGTTATTACTGGGCTGAAGTTAATCAGGTGTGTACGTATACTGACCTACAACATCAAAGAACTCTGACAAGGACTCAGCAGGCATGAGTTCATCCTGGAAGGCCCTGAGCACTCGCTCTGAGGCCTCGTAGATGGGCATGTCGTTGTGACGGACATATTCTGCCAGCGAGAAGGACCAGCCTCCCTCTGTGTTGCTGGTGGGTACTTTCTGCAAGGCCAAAATGGAAAAAAAAGCATTAAAGCATTCTAACAATACATAACAAACAGCAGAATTCCACTGGTATGTAGCATCAACATGCACAGTAGTTTAGAAGTAGTAACCCATTTACCCTGAACATGTCATAGACAAGATCCACCAGGCCCCAGAAGAGAAGAGGTGAGCGATAGACTGCATATTCCTTTGGTGTTTTATCTGTGAGCCTGATAATAAAAGAGAAAAAGAGGATGAAGGTTGTAACTTAACTGCAATTTAAATATACATGGATATGTAATATACACAATATATGCAAGCCCTAAATACAGTACACAGCATTCAGAATTGCTTTGTCAGGCATCATACTTGTTTGTGCAGACTGCTGAGACTTTGCGCGCATGTGTGGTGACCAGGAGTCGTCGTAGGAAGTACAGCCGTGAAGTCCTCCATCGTTCTGGTGGCATGATGTGCATGGCCAAGATGGTGAAGTAGTGCGGTCCCTCAACGTCATACGAGCTTTCCACCCACTTCTCACATGGATGTTCCTGGAAACTCTGCAAGTTCTTCTCTTCTCGGGACGTGGCCCTTGTACTACGGTGACAGAATTCATAAAGTGAAGCTGAGAGCTTAAACAGCGAGAATAAATAGTACTAAATCTAGCAATTGCATATTAGTACAGGCTGCATGTTTGCTAAATAATGTCTGTGGTTAGATGCAATTTTGGCATCAAATATACACGTACGTGTTGAGGACGTAGAGCACAGTGTGGATGATGTAAGGAATGAGGTGGATGTTACTCTCTCGGCCTCCACCTCCTGTGTCCACGCTGAAGGATTGTTCGGTAGCGAAGCGAAGGAACAGAAGTTTGGTGTCGTGGATGTTGAGTTGGTACGTGGGCTCCCGCTGGCCTGTGCACTCCTGAAGATATGTATTGTGCCTGTGTGGAAGAGAGAGATCCAGTTGGGAGTAATTTACTTTGTGCATCATCAAGTAAATGTCTGCTCACTTCATGTTAAGGCTACTACATGTTTTTACCTTGCTAAGCATGTAGCAAAAGCTGATTCTGGCACATGTGGCCCCCACACAGGAAGCAGTCCATTGCACTTGGTGTTGGCGTTCTGGAGAGCAGCACTGTCCCACTCCTCTCGCCCACGAGCCAGCCTGACACAATGAAGAAGAATAAAAATGAAAGCTTATATTAGAATAAATGAAAAGGGAGGCTAAAGAAATTTTTTTTTAAATTGTTCTCTAAACAGCAGCATGAGAGTACATGATGTTGTATGTTGCTACCTGACAGCTGCCAGATGGCAGTCATAGTGGACTATGTTAAAGTGCGACACAGTGCTGTAGCCCTGCTGCTTGCGAGGCTTGTTTTCAAAGTCCTCCAAGGCCACCCGCTTTGTGAACGTGTAAATACCCAGGACTTTGGTTGGCTAGAATGAGAGAGACAAGAATTGAAATGTTATTATATAAAAAGTACGGTATTGCTATGCTGAAACATGGTGTTCTTAATTTTTTTCTATGTACAAATACTATCTCTGGCTGCTGATACTTGGAAGAATTTTACTTTACCACTTGGTACCAACATGAGCTTTTCTAATAATACCTATTGTAACAATACCAGCTTAGTACTAAAATTTTATGTCTATATTTTTAACTAGACCTCTAAAATTCAATAGAATGTGATCCACTCATAATACTGGACATGCTGTACCTGGAACTTGTAACCTTCTCTACAGATACAGCAGGTCAAGCCCGGCTCCTCTATCAGCTCTTCCATTTGCTTTAACAGCGAGGTTTTTGTCACCACCTGCCCTTTCTCATTGGTCTGAAAAGCAAACACATAACACATTTAAAAAACAATATTCCACAAATATAGAGAAACTAAAAGAAGAAATATAACAAGGGAAAAGACTACCGTCATGCCCAGAGTTCCAAGGGCCTTCTGTCTCATAGCCATAGCCATACGCTTCTTCTCAGCTCTGGTCTCCCTGCGTGCTGCTTCAATCTTCAGATTTACATCACTGTGCTCCCTCAGCGCCTCCAGAAGGTTCTCTGCCAGAGTTCCGATGCCTTCGTCACTGGATACCTGCTCCAGCTTGTGCAAGTTGGTTATTGAATCTGTGCCTATGAGCACCTAAGCAAAAGAGAACACGACATCCAGTCATGATGGTAGATAGGCTTGTTTGGAAAAAACAATGTTGGTGTTGACTTTGCTGGGCATTAAGCAGCTCCAGTGGGGTTGTTCTTTCGAGGCATTTTATACCTGTGTGGGGGGATGCTGGGTAGCCAAACCACGGAGCAGTCTGAGAATGAAAGGTAGAGCTGGTCTAGAGAGGAACTTCTTCCAGACATCTGCATCCAGACTGATGAGAGTTCAGAAAAATTAGAAAATAGTTTCAAAAATCCAGCACATATATTTCATTGTATAAGCTTTTGATAGACCGAAGCAGTAAGAGACCTACTTTTTGGCATTTGGGATATGTTTCTTCATGTAGTCCAGTGCATTCTGTGTGATTCCTTTCTGGAGAATGAGGTCTTTCAGCTGATGGCCATTACTGTTATTTTTGATTCCAGCAGCAATTTTACAGAAGCAGTCCAAAAATACTTTGTCATCTGCACTATGCTCCTCGTCATACCTAAAAGAACAACGGCAGAAGTCAGTTTTCACTTGTTAACTTCAAACACTTTCTTACTGAGGATAAACCTGATTTGATAATTTGACTACTTTTTGTAATGACTTTGTTTTTATCTATTTAAAGACCAGAACATTATCCACTTTAAAGCTTTATATAAGTGATTATTTGAAGATGAAAGCTGAGAGGTGCCTACTTGTCGAAGCTGCAACATGGTTTGAAACGTTCCACTAAAATCCTCATTTTCTCCAGTTCGCCGAAGGACAGGTATGGAATGATGCGCAGCAAACCCTGCAGCACACTGGGGTTGGAGCGAACAAACGGGGTGTTGATCTGGTCCAACAACATCACCAGCTGATCTTTGTCTCCTGTGAGCAGAAGATTACCCTGCAAGAGACACATCAGTTCCCATTTAAATCAGACAATTACAAGAACACATTTTTTAAAGTTTTGATAAAATTATAGCATCCGTTTTTATTCAGAAGGTGGAACCTGCTTTGGATTCTTACCTTGTCCTCTGAAATCTCAGCATTGGCTTCATCCAGAATGATCTCCATTATACTCAGAACTTGCTCTGCTATGGAGGCTCCGCCACTGTCCTTACTCTCCTGTTCGGCCACCAAAGCCTGAAGGCAAAAGAACAATACAACTGAGTTTCTAAAACACTAACTTGTAACCATTTTATAAAATACTTAAGACTGCCACCGATTTTGAATTCATTCCTTGAATCACCGTTTCATTCCACTAAAATACTCACCAGGTTTAGAGTTCCCAGCATGACGTTGAGTGTGTTCATCTCTGGTTTGACCAGCTGCTGCCTGTTGATCTTCACCTTCACACAGTAACTGAACAACTTCAGCAAAACCTGAGTGAGAGAGTTGCACACTGGTCACCTATGACATTTAGTAGTAAAGTAGAAGCTAATCAAAACTGTTCTTATTATTAATTACGCACAGTGAGCAAAGTTACACAGGTAATTTACAATTTCAAACAAATTCCATTATCTTTTAATGATGAGAAAATAAAGAATAATGCTGTATTTTGACAAAACTTTTTTAAAAATGAAAAAAAGAACTGCTTACAGTGAGCAGATGTCTTCCTTGTTTAAAATCTTTGATTCCAGACAGCCGGTTGAGCATACACTCCAGTCCTCCGCACTGTGCCATGACTCCTGCCATCTTGTACACTTCCTCATCATCCTCCTCTTCATCTGTAATTAGGTTAGATAAAGCATTTTTTCATTTATTTAATGACAAAGAATATGAACAGCAATAACGACATATTTAGCGCAAAAACCAACCTGTGGTTGAGTCCAGTGACTCTATGAACTCCTCAGTGGCATCTCCTAGTAGACCTCTCATTCGATAGATGATTCTCATCGGCTCACCCTTTGGGGGAAAAAGCAAGCAGGTCATGACCAACTGCTTTTCTGCAGTGCTTTTAAAAGTACTGTGTTTCATGTAAATTTGCACAACTCCTCATGTTCTTATAGTTGTAATTCATTCACTAACAAACTGACTGAGGCTCTCACCTCATTTGTAGGGCACCACACCTTCTTGTAGACCTCTGCCACTGACAGATCCAAACTGATGATTTTGTTGTTTACCAGTAGCTAAACAAAACACAACAGCATCTAGTAAATCTTTTGCAACATGTCAGCTTTTAGAATTTAATGATAAACAGGAAAGTTTGATAAAAGCAGCACCAAAAAGAAAATAAAGCGACTCCAGTAAAAGGTTACTGTACCTCCATGCCGCTGTCATCCTCAAGAAGTGCCACCAGGTCGCAGTCTTGGCAGATCTTGTTCTTAATGTCCCTCATTAGAGGGCCAATGCCAGGCTCATTGCTGCTGTAAGGATTTCCTGGCATGCGGCCCTGCAGGAAGTCCTCCTGCTGAGGATCCTTTTCCAGGGTCACAAAGAACTCCGTCACCTCATTCTCCTCCTACACACAGAAGACAAAACAAATGCTTCAGATGAAGGCAAAGTTAAAGCTACACTGATTTTTAGAGCATTATTCTGGAGGACTTTTCTGATCAAAAGACATCAGAGTTAGTTCTGCATGTGATCATTTAAATTGTCGACAGTACTGTACCAGAAATGGAGGACAAAGTAAAGGAACAACTTCTCATATTTGACAGCCCTGACACGGTAATTGTCTTGCATTTTTAAAGCTAAAAATGACTTGTCTATTAATTTTCTGTTGATTGAGATTTCAGACAATTGTTGCAGTTCCAGGTAGAGTTAAGACAACTTACAGGATAGATGATGCTGCACAGTCTCTCAAAAATGAACACAGGTGTCCTGTAGTCATCCAGGTTGTACCGCTTTGCAGTCTCTATGCACACTGCCATAAAGGCTTTAGTTTCAGACTCAGTACCTGTGAATAAGCACAAAACTTACAGTTATGATGTTTAATACATACATAATTTTAAATTGTTTGAATCAATGAAAATTCATTAAAACAAATTTATCTCAACAGCGAGTAGATCGAAATATGAGTTTCTGTTATCAAGTGTGAAAACAAAAAATGCTTATAAACAGTAATATTTGTGACATGGTTAAATTTCATGTTTGTTGAATGTGAGTTAGTGCAGACCTGTCGTCATGTCCTCCAGCATCTCAAGGAGCATGTCCTGAGTCTCATCGATGAGCTTGGTGCGCTGAACCACCAACTTCCTCAGACAAAGATACCCGTTGAGCACCGTGCCAACCAACCTGCTTTTGAAATGCCGCTTAATGGACTCCACCTCCACGAACGAGGAGAGCAATCCTACAGTGGCACCGAACACACACCAATGATTTCAATATTCAGGAAAAGCATCAAAAAGACATTCATAAATTAAGTAAATTTTTTGTATTAAATAATCTGCATCATTTACTCATATATGTAAAGATGATGAAGATCTCACATACACCCTGCTGTCTCCTGTCATGTCAGATCAAATAACAGAATGGAAACTAACATACCAGTCAAGCTCTTGAGAGCGTATCCTTGCTGCAAGTCTGTGCTCAGTGTAGCCTCCTCCAGAGCCAGCAGATTGGCTATTTCCTGATAAGAAAAATAAATACAAAATGTAACGATCGTGAGTACTTCTTGTGCCATATTTAATATCTGTGTCAACAAACATTTCAAATTAAAATGAAAAATACCAGATGCAAAACATTTAGTTTTTGAAATTAAAGTTCAGGTTTTCATTGATGTTACTGCATCTAATGAAACTTAAAGTCAGTTTTACTTTAGGGAAACAATCAGCCCGTGCAGATATTCCATGTAAAAGACTTATCTAACGATAATATTATATATGAACTTTAAGGCAATACCTTGGTGATTAGGTTGCCAATGTATGGCAGGACTCCACGGGCTGCCAGGTAAACCTTCCAGTGTGTGGGCTTGATCAGTTTCTGGTACAGGCCCAGATACTCCACCGCACATTCTCCAGCCACACTCAGCTCATCCAGATAACTAAAAGACACACAATTTATTTTTGGAGAATTTCAACAGCATGTAAATGTCATGTTTGTTTATAAGCATACACAAATAACATGAGTACACAATAGCAATGGATCTTCAATTAGCTATACAGTTATATTTTCCTAGGAAAATCAATTTAATGACTTTTTGTACGGAGGAAACCTTGCAGTAATGGAATGTGTAGTACATTAATGACACAGCATGCAATGTTTGTTCACAATCATACCTGGTGAGCAGGTCCAGCACCTGTTGCTTGCGGCTGGGGATTGTGGTAAGAGCCTCCACAATAGTGCAAGCTGCTTGTCTTGCAGCCTGGGTGGCAGGTGTGAAAAGAACCTGGGACAAATAGACATTTAGTAAATGACTGTATTTTGAGAAGTTGCATCAACTGGTTTGTTAAATTGCAGGCAAAAAAACGTAGCCATAACTATTCAAATTTCTCAATTCTGTGTGTTTTGAGGAAAACAGAGTTCACTAATGCTACCTATTTGTTGTATATATATTTTTTTACCTGACGCAGCCAGTTGTTGTGGCTCAGTTTGAGCAGGCGGGGGAAAAGGCCTTCACCTTTTCTGGACCTCATGAACTGCTTCCACTTCCATACATACTTCTCTAGCAGATACTGCTTTCGCAACTCAGCCTTCCCCTGAGGTTTTGTGACCGTCTCCTGGCCTGTTGTCATGAGAAAAAGCTCATCAGTGAAAAGCCTCTCAGAATAAGTTCTCAAAATAGCACTGGAAAGAAATAAAGGAATCATCTTGTGACACTGATGTACTGGTACTTACATCTTGCTGGGAGACACTTTTTCCAGGCCTCATAAGATGCTTTGGGGTCCTTCTTCAGCCAGAGTTGGGCCTGGGCATGGATTTCATTACTGTAGGGTCTGACCGTGGTCAGGGACTCAATAGCAGCATCCTTTAATTAAAAGCAAGCAAACACGCACACAGGTGTTCAAGGGAAGATAATACAACCAAGTGGTAACTGACAGACACAACCCTTAATGTGGTGAGTTCATATAATTCAAACAACTCTGAGTGTCAAAGCATACCAGATGTGGATTTGACATATTGTCACATATTATGTTATCTACAGTGTACAGTGTGAATTGCACATAAAGTATTACATATATAATAATGTCTTCAATTCAGCAAATAAAAATATATTCAAATGTTTGTCTTCTGGATGCCAGCTTTCAATCATTCCTACGTTTGGTCCAAATCTCTGCTTGGTCATCAAAAGTTCTTGATACCAACCACTTGATATTCAAACTGCATAACTGCCACTTAAAACTCTCTAAATACAGATGAAAACCATGACAGGGCAACAGCTAATAGGCAGAGTAATAGAATATTTACCTTGTTCTTCTTGCTAGTTGGAGCAGGGGGCTTGATCAATTTTTGCAGGATTCTCAGGCACATGAGTGTGATGTTCTCAACCACAACAGGTGTCTTTATATTCACTGACATGAGGAACAGACTTAAAGCTAAAATGGACAAAAAAATACAAAGCTATTAGACAGACGCCTAAATCAGTCACAACAAGTTCCTTAATATAATAACAAACACTGACACATGCATCACTGCTTTAATTGACCAATATTATAACATAATAGACAAATATTGTGCAAAATTGTAGAAAAGGTTTAAAGAACTTTTCTTTTATAAAAAGGCAGATTTTCTTGAATATGGAAAAATTAAGAATTAAAGCTTACCACAACGCAACCGCAACTCCCAGCATCCTCCCTCTTTTGAAATTGAGTCTGTCAGCAGCAGCATTTCATACTGCAAATTACTAACCTGATGGGAAAACAAACACAGCACACTTAAAGCTGCTCAACCCAGTGACTCTGTTCTCTAGATACAAACAGAATTGCAATGTTTCTACATATTCATTTATTCAGCTGAAGACAACATACCAAGTCAGGATTGGCCCAGTGACCTTTGAGGGCGGCTGACACCTTGGCAATGATTAAGTCATTCATCTGCTGAGTAGCTTCTGGATGATCTCTGAAACAGGAAAATAAGACATACCAGTGATTAATCACCAGTTCAATATACTGTACATGCACACAGAGTGAAAAAGCAAAAAGTAGAGATGGATATACACCTTGTAAGAGTATCAGTGTTTTTTTTAATGGTGTTAAGTGTCATGGTTTCGTGACAAAGCAGAAATTTTAGATAAATAAATTTTTACTTTAAAACAGGATGACCCATAAAGAAGGGACATACCTAGTGAGGAGACAGACCAGCTGGCGCACCTCCTCCCTCATTGCTGCTGTACCTCGCCGCAAGTTATACTCAAACAACTCACGGATGAGACCCTGGAGAACCAGGATCTGTCGCAGGGCTGGATTAGTGGCCAGAGCTCGGAGCAGTGTGATACAGTGACCAGTGACAGCTGAGGCACAACCATAGCATTTGGTTGAGGAGGTGTGGCCGCAGCCCAGCACAGACAGGGCACGGTACTGACTGGCGGTGAATGTGGGCTGGCTACTGCTGCTCCGGGATGACTTGGTGGCAGCTTCTCTCTGCTGTAGATCGTACTCCAAGAGCTCTTTACGAGATGCAAGTACTTTCTGTAAACAAAGAAAAACTGACACAATCAAATGGAGCAGGAAAAGAAAGTAACCTATTGCAAAGAAAATTAAGTGTTTCTCCTCTCTAACCTGTATAATCTTGGAGAGTTCATCAAATGATGTTTTACAGTCTCCACTGTACTCTTGAGCCAGCTGTTGAATGTATCGGTTCACATTAGCAGAAGATGTACCAAGTCCTGCACCTGCTCCAGTGTCATCCTGTGAACAAAGGAAGAGAGAAAAACCATGAGATAATGGAGAAACAAGACTGACATAGAGGCTTAAGACTAACGTCAATGTCTGTGATTTAGGAGTAGAAAAAAATGCATGAAATACGTTTCAAATAAAAGCAAATGTGGTCAAAGGTTTCCTTAACACTACTCATGCATCCACTTCCCATCCAACATCCAGCTTTTTACTAGCCTAAAAAGCTTCCGTTTAGGCTGCTCCAGTGACTGACCTGGGGTTTCTCTGGTGCCGCTTCATTGACTTTAGACAAGAGACTTTCCAATTGGGGTCGGTGGCCCATCAGCTGGTGGTAGACCCGGTCAGCTTTGTCCAGCAGGGTGTTGATGTTAGTTACAGCCTGCAAAAATAAATATAATCAAAATTAACAGAAGAAAAGTGAAGGTGGAGGCAGAAATGAAAAACACTACGAAAAATTACTTTACTGGGGACAAAAACAAATTTGCAGGCTGATCATTATGAATGGTAAGCCCATTCCTGCATAATTTGTTTTTATCACTTGTCTTGCCATTTAAGTTGCTTCTTACCTTTTTCCTGTCCTCCTCGTTCTCAATGGGATCCACAGCACAGCATGGTTTAGCATACAGCATGAAGTCAAATCGAGCATATTTGCAGAAACCACAGGCATTGCACAGGAAGGGGTCTTTTTCATCATAGTTGATAGACCTGAAGAGAGACAACCACCAAGTAAAAATCCAGTCAAGTTCAATGTGTCCAATTATCCCTTCAAAACTGCAGAAAAACAGGAAACCTGTTACTCACCTGCACTTGTGGCACTGATACACATTCTCACCACAGTTGCCACACACCCCAGGGTTAGCAGGCACAGAAGCACTGCAGCGTGGACACTGCAGGGTCTCGGTGGAGGCCTGGTAGTTCTCATAAAAGTCTGAAAACTCGATCATCAGGTTGGATGCGACAATGGGTAAGGGAAGGTCAATCTTCACCTCTGTTTGTCCTGGGGTTAGCTGAACCTTCTTGGCTTTGTGCCAACGAGCAGGCCTAAAAATGACAGCAGAGTTAAAAGCTTTAACTAAATCCTGAAAAATGAATGAGAATGAAACTGTCACGTGACCACCATTTAATCTTTGTTCAAAGTTAAAAATGTTTATGAACACAATTACACAAGAAGAAGGTAATAGAGATAGACAAGCCACATAATGAAACATACTTATTCTTCAGCTCCACGATAGCCTGGACTGTCCTGTTGTTATAATAGAGATTGATGGTGCGAACCATTTTGGTGCGTTTGAGGTCCCCGATCTTCACTGTGACTTTGCTGATGGTGTGGCTGCCAATGAGCTTGACAACCTGCTGCGTGGTAGTATAGCGGGTGTCGACTTTGATAGATGAAAGTTTTATATTCTGGAGGACAAAAACACAAACAAGGCAATGTTTAAAAGAACAATAGGGACTGTTGTTGCCAGTAGGGTCTAATCAAAAATTATTCTTGTAATGGTGCACATTACCAGCGGTGTAATGAAAGAGATGTAGAACTCTATTAACTAGACATCTAGTATACTTTTAGAAGAAAATGTGTCTATTAAATGAGGTTGTGTTGCACTTACTGAAAAGGGAACCTCTGGATTGTTGCACACCAAGCAAGGGTCACTCTCGAGATAGAAGCCATCAAACTCCACTAAACCAGAGAGAGTGCTGCAAGAGAAATCACAAGTAATTTTATGTAGATGATGTCCAATACATGAAATTGCATTCTCTTTGCACTAAGGTAGTAAGTTTGTGTACACATACTTGTAGATGTTGGAGTTCGGATGATTTGTCAGGATATGATTCTGTGCCCTCAGGATTTCCACGGCTTTCTGGGAATACTCTTTCAGCTAGAACACATGCAGAATGATGAAAAGGCTCAGGCAATCAAGGTAAGAATCTTGAGCAATGCATTAATGACACAGTCTAACCTTTCGGTCATTTACTATTTATAAAGTTAAGGTATTCTAATGCTAAATTATCCCAGTATTTTGAAAGAGTTCAACTACATTAAAGACAGCAAAACTATCATTTACTGACCGTATGTCAAATGCAAACAATACCGGTACAAACAGAAATAGTCCACACAGTTATGCAAGGATTTTAAAAAAACATAAAACAAACCTTTTTGTCAGTTTGAGGGGTTTTGAGTGAGAAGTATCCAAGCAGGTCGACAAACTGCGCAGCCTTGCGGCCATATGCAGGGAGCTCTGGCCAGATGGCCCAAGTCAGTTCAAGCAGCAGCTCCTGCTGAGATTTGCTGGAGTTCCTGCAGAAAGATTCCCATATCATCCACCAGGACAGGTTATGCTTCATTTAAAAATGTATTCCTCTGTCTGTTAATAGGTGTTACAACTTTTTGTATAATTGTTAAACTAGTCTAACTCTGAGACAAAGCAATGTCTTATATAGGTGACATGACAATAGTTTGGGACTTAGTTTAGTTTGGGATTTAGTCACAGGCAGTGTAGTACAGTACCTGTAGATATGTAGCGCCAAGCAGTGGGCCTGCCAGCGCACAGCAGATGAGTTTGACTCGAGCAGGAAACAGCGTAAGAACTGGATGAGTGTCTCCTTGTCTGCAAACTTGTTTAGCTGACTGACCAGAGCCATACACAGCTGATCCTCCTGGCTGCCAACTCCATCCCCTGTAGTCAACAAAGACAAACATAGTCAGGACACAAGCATCTGCCATCAATTTTTAAACCAACAGGATATTTTTATATCCAGTTCGGGGTCACTGGATGACTGGAGCCAGAAACCATAATGTGACTACTTCTAAACAAGCAGAACTAGTACAAAGTATAATAAAGTCTGTTTTGTCTTCTCACCCTCTTTGTCTTTCTCTTTGTCTTCTTTTTTGCTCTTTTTACTGGAGGACTTGCTCTGCGAGGATTGAGAAGCTCCTGCCTGTCCAGCACTACCAGAGCCTCCTCCTGAGAATGATGAAGATGAAGAGGAGGAGGTGGCCAGCACCTTGCTGCCACACAGAGCACAGGAGAGGAGTTGCAGTAGAACTGGGGAAACGCCTTCATCCACAAGGAAGCTAACCTGGAGTAGGAAGTACAACACAGCTGGACAGCAAAGAGGAGAAGGGATAAAAAAGAACAAAAGAGACATAAACAATGTTAATAATACTAGCCTTAAAGGTTTCTGTGTTTCCACTTAAAAATATCAGTCTTTAACAACTCACAGTCATCCTTCATGCAGAACTTCTGCCAGTTGATCGTCCTCTGAGTGGCAATTTCAGCACAAGCTTTCAGATGCTCCATCTGCAACAAGAAACGCAACTGACACTTAAGCACAGGTGGTGACAAAATTCCCATTTCTTAAAACAGCTGGGTGTCATATCCCAGATTAATAAAACAAAGCAAAAAATGGAAAAATTCAGATTCAGTAATACGACAGCAATTGGGGGTTGTGAAATACATAGAACCAACAAAGTCAACACCACAACACTGTAGTTTACCAAGACAAAAACAATGGAAGTATGAAGTAAATGCCATGTTATAAACAATACACAGCATTCAACAATAGTATGAGTACAGTAGCGCATGAGTAGCCTGACTGTGTGTATAAAGGACACTCACCAGATTGATGAGTGTGTCGTACTGTAGGGCTGAACCAGATGTGGCAGTGACCACACCAGCCCGGAGGAAGATGCCCTGTTCCTCCAGAAGCTTCTTGATGCTGCGTACGTGGGAGTCAAGAGTATGCAGATCTCGCAGCTGACGATATTTCTCCTTTGAGCCACAGATGAACAGCAACAGCTTTCTGACTTGCCTCCTGACGAACGGTGTCTGTTGAATCATCAGGTACTGAGAAGAAGAGGGAAAGAGAATGAAACAGGGGTGCTTGTCTTTTGTCAAGAAAGACAATAAAAAGGAAAAAAAAACATCACATAACTGACAAGTGACTTACTTCAGAAAGATAGTAGAACCAGGAATGGTCAAATACAGGAGGTGGGATACGTGGGTTGGTGTCAGCAATCTTCTTGATCTGGTATGGCAGCCGCAGCACCATTTCAGTCAACAGCTGGGAGTAGGCTTCAAAAACATCAGCAGCATGCCCCTGATTCCAGAAACAGCACAGTGAGTCTACATCAACAACCCTTAAACAATCATGACCTACTGAAATTTTAAGAATGAAGATGCACTATGCTATCGGATACCTTGACATATTGGCGTAGGAAGAAAGGGCTCATGTCAGGGGGAGAGGAGGCTGTGTGTGTGCGGAGGAGCTGGCTGGTGGTCACAGGCTCTTCTTCACCCTGTTGGCTCTTCCAGAACTCCAGGAGCGACTTGAGCACATGGAGACAGTAGTCGATGGCCCCCAGGCTTAACAAGGCAGTCGCTGTGGCGTTGGAAATCAAGGACGACGACTGGGAGAGACAAAGGAGGAAAGCAGCAGCTGTCAAAATTCATAATGTTCAGAGCGCAATCAACTTACTTCATACTTGTGAAACTGTGTGTGTGTGATGCTGCACAAATTCTGCCCCACAGATTATTACATTAGAGCAGTTTAATATAAAAATACCTACTGCTGACACTTGTGGCTATAAAGAAACAACTAATGAGATGCATATAAATAACATCTGACTGCCTCAGCTATCATATGTTTATAGAGTAGAGAGTTTAGCCCCCCTCCATCTAAAAAAATATTTTAGTGTCTTGAAACTACTGTTATGTCAATTCTGTATCCAGACATGTTTAGTTTTGTGTTTTGCGGGTACTAGTTAAAAGTAATACATTCTATTGGAAATTAAATCATTTTTTATCAGACTTTGACATAATTTTTAAAAGCTGCATAAAGATAACAAAGCAATGTACCTCAGAAGAGGATTTGGAGCCAGACTTGGTTCGAGACATGAAGACGCTCAGCAGTCTCATAATGACCAGGTGAACTTCATTGATGGAGCTACGTTCATTCTTCTTGGACACATCCTGTAGACCAACGACATGGATTCAGCAAAAACACTCACATTTTAAGCCTGACTCATCACAAAGAAACAGTAGTTACCTTCTTGTGCATGCCAAGCTCGGCAATGAGCTGTGCAAGCAGGTCATCCAAGGCACCCTTATCCTTTTCATCCTCACCATCAAGGTCAGAGGTCAACATGAGGATAACTTGCATGTAAGGGATTGCTTGCACTCCGCCTACATTGTGGAGCTGAGATAGGTGCTGAAGCAAACGCTCCAGTAGCATAAGACGAACCATGTGCAACCTAATGAAAAGCACAAAACAACAGTGAACATTTTTACTTCTATAACTACAGTGACCATATTGAGTTTAATGTTGCATTTTCATGAGAACAATCTAGTGCAAAAGCAAATTCATTTCTAAATCTCTTTCTTTCTGATGGTCATTTTGGTCACCATGAATGGTAGAAATAAAGTGTTAACAATTCAGAGGACAAATGCATGCTGTTAACAGAGCTTCAACTTGAATCTTCCTACTTGAGGTAAATTCCTCAACATTCAGGAATCTCACCTGTTGCTTGTGTGGATGTCTCCTTCAGTCTCTCCTTCTCCTTCAGAGCCTTCACCTTCCTGCTGTGCTGTAGTGGTGCTGATCGCTCCAGTACTGGAGCTCACACTGCCTGGACCAGCAGGATGGCCCTCAACTGTTGTGTCTCCATACGCACTGCTTCGTCCTGACACTGTACACATGAATGCACAAAAACAACTCAGCAAACTGGAAACATGGTAAAGTACAATAATTTAAAAACAAAAAAGTGATATCTGCTTTTTCAGAACCATGATAGATGACGAGATTATCCTGATCTAAAATGAAGTAATGAAAAAACGGAAGGACAGGCTAGGTGACATATTATGTTCTATAAATTAAGAACAGCTGTATTCAGAGGGTCGTTTAAGATAACAGAATTTTTTTGACTTCTCTACAAATGTATACAAACAACTATATATTTTATAGATGCTACAATGTTTATTTTCAGGCATGGATATATAATGTTTTCAATATCAGAGTGGTTTCTTTTACTGAAACTACCCACCACTGTGCTCCCCTGCCACAGAGTCGATAGCAGAACCTCCACTTTCTGAGCCCACACTGCCTCCATGCTCAGCTGGAGAGGTCCGCAATGTAGAGCCATCAGTGGCAGCTGTGCTGCCCTCATCATCTGATGCCGGGGCTGAAATCATAGCAATAGCTGTAACAGTAAATACACCACGGTCATCTGGCCAGGATACATGATTTTAGTTTGTATTTATGCACCAATAAAGCAAAAAGCATGCAGTATAATCAAAACACTTCAACCTGCCATTATTGGTTGTTCTTTTTTCAGCTGAACCTATTGTGGGCACTGTGATATAAAATTATGTACGATTTAACTTGACATTAACTAACTGTCTTATAGACAACTGAGGAACTGTGACAAAAGATGAAAAATAACTGCTTTAATTTCACAATTCTAAAAGTACAACTACAAGCAACAGCACTGATGAGGTTATGAGTTTCAAGATGGAATATTATTAACTCCCTGAACCCCTTGACGTTTCTGGGCCTTTGCATGTGTCACATTTTACTCACTGCTGGTTGATTTTTTACTACAATATAAAATCCTGCAACTTTATGGAAACAGCACAACCATCGCTAGAAGTAGAGAGAATTCCAGAAAAGTATTTTCTAAAGACAACAAATGTAAATGCCATAAATCATAGATACAAGAAAAAACAAAAGTTAAATGTCTTTGATTATTATTTTTTACAAATAATGATGAACTTGGAATCGACATTTAAAACATTTTTCTAAAAAATTGATACCTTACTATTTACATTTTTAAATTGGTTCCATACTTGTCTCCTATCTGCTCTAAGTAAACACAGCAGTTAAGCCCAGTTGAGCTGAAAAGTCCCCTAATTGTTGTCACGTTACTGTTGGTTGCAACTGAGTCAGTAGTGGTTTCATGGTTGTAAGTTTTTTTTTAACAAAATCTGGTTAGCACAAACAGCCTATTTATAGTATTTTTTAAAATGAGACATGTAGAATAAAGTGATTTCTTGAAGTATCACAATTCTAAGCTTAGACTTTCCTATGAAACAACATGTCACAGATGAGTAGTGAAACAACCACAGGAAATTTGAAAATCCAAAGCTTCTTTCAGCTTTTACCATTTTTTGCTTTGAAAAATTGGTGTAATTTTGGCAATTTTAACAGCATGCCTTTCCAACATGCAGGCAGGTTTTGGGATTCAGGAGGTTAATGGTCACAAAGACATTGTAAAGTTCTTTTAAATTTAAAAATAATCTTACTTTATTTTTCTAGCTTAATGCTGAAGTTTATTACATCTATTGAAAACCGTGAACTTGTAGGTATAAAAACCTGCCTGATCCTCCTGATCACATACAGTCATGGAGATGGTCTTGTTACCTGATGCAGTGGTGTCTGAAAGGGTGCCAGCATCAAGTGAAGAGGAGCTTGGGGCTTGGCCAGACAGGCCAAGGCTCTGAAGGCCAAGAGCACTGCTGCTACTGCCTAAAAAAGTCAAAAAGTATGTTTAAGTGTTGACTTAAAATGTCAAAATTTGGAGTGGGACTACTATTTAGAAATTTCTGGCTACTTACCTTGTTGATCTTGCTGAAGACTGAGAGCAATGGCAAGCTCTACCATAGTTTCATCGTCGGCATCAGGAGGGATGTCCAGCATGGGGGGGAAACCCTCAGCACCAGCCAGCAGAGCCTCAAGAGGAGATGGATTTCCATTGTTGACATTCTCTGCAGTCTCCAGGACCATTGACTCAGACTGTGACGACCAAAAAACAAAGGTGTGTCATTCATCATTCCATGTTCAACACGTAGAATATCTTGTCTGTAACAAAGATTTATATTTGAAGAGGAATTTATGCACTCAGGATAGGGATAGAACAGCAAGGCTCACAACCAGTGGCTTTTTCATTTATATTTGCAGTGTGAGTTTATTAATTGTATGAAGTGTGAAGGTGATACTGGAGAGTAAAAGCAAATTAATATATAACACAGCCGAACACAACTGTGATTCACAGGGTTCATCTGTGACACATAATATAATAAACAAATGTTAAAAGACTGATTCATTCTTACTGACTAACAGCAGGAAAATTCACCAACAGGATGACTATTTTATACTTTGATTACTCATATCTGTTTGAGGAGCATATGGACTTGTTTAAAACATATCATTGCCCTCTCACAATGTAAATGATGTAAACATAATGTCAGACTAAGCCCACAGACTTCATTTCTAGTCTTTGCCTCACCACCATCTCAAAGTCGCCGTGGTCCACTTCACTCTGCTCTTGGCTCTCCTGTCGACCCTCTTCTCCTCCAGTCAGCACAGACGACTGCATTTTGTCATCTGCATCATCATCGTCATCATCATCCTTGTCTCCTGATCAAGTAAATCAAACACAAACCTTTACAGAACTGAATCACTTGTGGTTATAGCATTCATATTGCCTTTTTAATACCAAAATTTAAGAACTCATACATTTCAATACCCAGATCTTACAAAATAGTCTCTAAATAAACAGGCATTTATGCACATCTAGAAACATATAATACATAAAGGCACACTTTGTATAAAGCCTGAGCCAACTTACCCATAGGTGTGTTGGAGCGTGGGGGAGATGGAAGGGTCACATGACGCCGTTTGTTTCTCGGTCGCAGCACTCTGATCAGAGCCTGCTTACAAGCAAAGCTCACAGCAGTGTCCTGAATTTCATTCAAATACAGAATGGTTAACTCACGACTCTGTGTACTACCTTCGACTACAGTAATCTATGTAACAATTCCAATCCTGTTTTTTAATTAAAACTATATTGACAAATCATGGTTATAATTAGCCTTATACAGCCATGCTAAAACAATATTATTACCAAGTAGTAACTAAAAGAAGTAATTAAAATGTTAGAATGGAAACTGTCATTGTGATGTTTTGTTAAGAGCTAATTAAACTGTAAATGTAGAGATCAATGTCAGATTATACTTACAGGGCAGAGTAACATTTGCATGTAGATTTTGGATGCTACATTGATGTAATCCAGTTCACATGTGCAGTATGCATGGATGATGTCTACCAAGGCATTTACTGTTGCTTCCACGTGAGTTAGTCCTTAAATGTAAATAAACATATCAACACGTTGAGAGTTGTTTTTTCATGTATATAGATCTGAAATCAAAGTATTGCTTTCAAGTATTACACATTTTGTGCAAGTGATCTACACTACATGCAGATGTGAGTCACTTTACTTATCATTATCTATGTAATTTTCACACTCAACATACTTGCAAGATATTGTGATCACAAAGTTTGCACTTACCAGGCAGGCAAGCAGGCGCAAGAAAGGCATTCTTTGGTTTCAGGGCATGGAGCTTCCAAAAGTTATTCATCAGTTGTGCAATGAAATTACAGTTTTCACTTTCCACATGTTTTTGCCCATCATCTGTCATTTCTGAAGTGAGATGAGAGGAACCTGAATGAGTCCGGCACCTTTAGCTCCCATATCTATCTCCAAAGCCACATCAATAGCAGTCATTCTAACCAATAATTGTTAAGAACACCTTCTGTTGACATTGTCTCCAAATAATGTAGCCACACCAAACATTTGCACATAAATTATTGCCCGAGTGTTGGTCAACATTTGGCATCAACAGAACAGTCTCTTACCAGAGTCATGGTGCACTGATTTTGTCTCTGTGAAATGCACCAAGTTATTGGGTCTCATGATTGCAATGGAGCGGGCAGTGATCACCAGCCTCTGGAAAACATCAGGATCGAGCTCTCTCCCTTCACGGCTGCAGCTATTGAGACACTGCACTGCATTACTCAGCAAGGACTGGTCCTGATGGAAAAAGGTAGATAAGGGTTGGAATTGCATTTTCTGTAAGTGATGTAGGTGGACAAAACATTTAACACATACAAGAAGCTGAGCGCTTAGAACTCACTTTCTTGAGGGTGTCATTTATATATTTCATGTAAGATGAACAAAAAACAAGTTTTTATGTACTGAAAAGATAATCCCACCAAACTGACCATGTTTGCTTACTTTTTCATATTTCCATTGCGTTTCTTTGGAGGTTCATTAATATCAGCTACATGTACTTGTGATGTGACTCTCCCATTTCCCTGACTGACAATTGTCCTTTTATTATTTGTAAATACTATATGACACATTTAAATTTTCAGCCAGAGTGATTTTCGTTGTTTCTTTGTGGCAGTGACAATCAAAATGTTAATACAGTATAAAAAGTTGCAGGTCCCTCAAAACACCACATACATAAAAATGCTATGAATTAGGTTTAGTCTGAAAAATAAGATTCATTGGTACCTTGTGGTTGTGATAGGCAGTACGGCTGGTGTGCAGGCTGGCAAGAAGTCCCTTCGTCTGCTGCTGCACACCTGCAGGAGTCGGCATGGACAGGAGTAAAGTGGCCAACTCCAGTGCTGCAGCCTTGTTTTTCTCCTGCACACAGGTAATGACATGAATTAACAATGATGCCAAAATAAAAACGAGTTAAACACAGGCCTATTCATGTGTTTTTGCTTTTCACCTTTTCACTGGATGAACCTACTGCAAAGCAGCTTTCCAAAGCCTCAAGGGAACTGACCACCAACCTGAAATTGAGAGAGAAGATCAATTCTGCTTCTCCTGCAGAATTTGCCACTACAACCAATCATACAGAAAAAACGCATTCTCAATCTGTTGCAGTCTGTGCTAATCTAAATGCCAAACAACATTGAATGCAAGAAGAAATGTCAAGAAAAAATGCTGTTGTTGTTGCACAGGTGTGAAGATGGTGCATGGCATGTTCACAGTCTCAGGCATGGACACACAAACTGGCACACATGCACAAAACCATACAAGCAAGCAGAGAAAGGGCAGTTACTAACCGGTCCAAAGTTGATAAGGACTCAGTTTCACAACTTTTTATTGTATTTTTGGGAGCAAAAGAAAAAGAACAAAAATAAGTGTGAGGATCACAGAAAGAAAACAAGTGAAATTAAATGATTCAGTTGAACAAAAGAGAGGCATGCAAGAAAAGATGATCACAATAGCCATGCACTAAACACTCTAAGAAGAACCTATCTGCCACTGTTCACTCCTGCTACATAACTGGACTCATGAAGATAGACTAAAAGAGGGCAATATGAGTTAAAAAAAAACATATCTATCATGATATGGGTAATTTTTTTACAACATCTTTGTATGTCATGAGGAAGCACATTTTTTGAATAACTTTAAAGACACTGCAGGTAAAGCAATGTTTTGTGCTTATCCAGCAAGGCAAATTACTGGTAAATCAAAAATCGTACAAAATCAACATTTAAGATAAAAGAGTAATACTGACTAATTTACCACAGTGGTGTTATATAGGTACTAAAAGGACAGATACCATTGTCTAAATGGTATGTCAAATTGTGACTGTGGAGATTAAAGGCTGTTTAAAAGTAACACAAACTAGGTTAGAAAGTCAGTGGTCACGCTTTTTCACTAGACTCTCTAGATTAACTGTTAACTCAACTACAGGGGGCTGATAACTGTAAATGCCAACAGCTTGTGCTGACCTTATGGGTCCTAAAGTGCAAAGTGCCCATACCTCTCTAGCACAGTGCCACTGGTTGTGGTTGGTGTGGCTATGTCTCCATCAGAGGTGCCGTTGCCCTGGTTTAGGCTGGGACTGCAGACGTTGTTAACTGAGGCAGAGGAGAAGTCCTCAGGTGGATCCTCAGGCCAGCCAAACTGCTCCTTAGTTTTACCATAGATCTTGATTGAATCAAGCATGGTGACTCCAGCTGGATCGACAGAGGCTCCAACTTTAAAATGAACAGGATGAAACTGCATCAGAACTCGTAACCAAAGAGTCTGCAACAAATTCAATGCGACCAGACCATAGGAACCGCTTGTATCAGCTCCCACACACCATGTTGAAACCCCAAATTGCTTGGCCAGTGAGATATTGAATAAAATGCAATTCACTGATGAGGAATTTAATTATGCAGCTTTAATTATGATATATAATAACTTTGATTGGAAAGAGGGTAATAACAGGTGAAAATATCCATCAGCAGCTAGTAAGTAAATCACTGCACACTTTTGAACTTACTAAATATGGACAGCTTCTTGTCAGCCTGCAGCGCCTCCTCTCTGGTGAATGGGAAGTCAAACCAGCGGGCTCTCGTCAGATTTATCTGCATGGTGCGACCAAAGACCTCCACATAGGAAGGAGCCCTCTCAATGGCCTGAGTTCCCACCTGCACTCGCATGCCTGTCATCACCATTGAACTGTTGTTGTTCACCGCTTCTACAGTGAATCCCCCAGGCTAGGAGGAAATAAGAAGGAAAACATGGGAAAAGTAGACTCAAGACAACAGTTGCTTAAGTCTCTATTAACCATCTTATGTCTGGCTGACCATAGCCATTTATTATATAAGGGAAAAGCACTGCAGTGTTCAACACATTTTCTGACACAGAATCACTACATTAAAATTTTCCTACCTTTGTGTTGGCCACATACATCCCTGTGGAGTTGAGCCGGTGTTTGATCTGCTGTCCATTATAAACCTGCAGCAAGTCATTGCCCCCAAACTCCACTTCTGTCAGTTGCTGGTTGTGCTCAAAGAAGTCAACCGGGAATGTCACCTGACTAGAGGTCCGGGTGGCTTAAAGCAAAATAATTAAAATTAGAAATTTCTGGAAGTACAGTAAATGTCAGCAAGCATTTTCCTGCAAACACAGTAGCTCACATTTCTAACAGATGCTTTTCATTTCATGCTTTTTTTATCAGCTGGTCTACTGGGTACACTGAGAACAATCTGAAGAAAGCACTACATTTCTTTATAGTAATGCAAATGAACACCGTTAATGAACTAATTGGATTGAAGTGGACTTCTAAAACAAGAGAACTGAAGGCAGAAAGGCAAACAAAAGGCATTTATAAAGAAGAAGAGGTTGTTGGTATGGGTCATCATAAAGGTCAGGAAAGGTTAACTGGACATTTTGGTAAATAAACAATGAGTGTCTCATGATGATACTATCTGCTACAAGTTGTGTGTTAATCATCTATACAGGATCCACTTGTTTATGCATTGGATCATTTTTTTAAAAAGCATTTCATTGGCTACAAACTTACTAGCAGCAGCAGCTTTGCGCTTGCGGACTGGTTTCATGATGCTGATGCCACAGCTGGGCTGAAGTGATGGTTGAAGCCAGTATGAGGTGTTGTCCACATTGGCCATGTAGATTCGCAGGCTTCCATCTTCACAGAGAAGAATCATGGTAGTGCGCTGTTGCTCGTTACTGGCAGTGTGTCGGATGGCGACCATATCTTGAATCTGGTGAAAAGACAAAACAAAGGAGTGTTCACCTTAGAAAATAGCAATGCAATCAAACTGAATAGGCAATACTACACTTAGTAAACTCACACACATGATATACAACAGCAAGTTAATTTATGTATACACTACAAACATTCCTGAATTGGACCTGTATACTCTGAAAAACTTTGCATTATCTATCACTGCATTATAACTGGACTCCTGTCACATTACCAAATTACCCTTACCTTAGCTTTGGCTGGCAGAGTTTTAATCTCTTGGATGAGAAAAGTGTCTGGTTTGACCATGATAACAAGTGGTATGCCTGTTGTCTGTTGCACACAGCACACAAGGCCTGGGTGGTTCATGACCTCAGACCACTGGCACAACGCAGGTGACATTTTACTGCTGCCACCATTAGAGCTAAAGAAAGTACAAGGACAAGAGAGTGTTACTTCTTTCTGTTAATGACAGTTTATAGACAGAGTGCAGTGGCAGGGAAGTTAAAAAAATATATATACATGGTGTTAAAGAAGTGTTACCCCTTGATGTTGATGGGGAAAAGCCTCTGCACTTCGGTCGTGCTGCGGCTCACTGTGGCAGCAAAAGACTTCCCCTGGCTGTAGCTAAAGAAAAGCATCTGAAGGACATGGGAGTAATAGACAGACACACCACCGCCAGCCACCTGCCCGTTGCTATCCTAGAGTTACAGAGAAAGAATTTACCTCAATACTGTGTTCTACAATTCAGCATTTTCAAAAAAAATTCCAAACACTGACTTGAAGTTGTCTGTCAACCCTAACCAAAAACTTCAAAATATGATAAAACAATGTATGCACTACAAGGTGGTAATATTATAGATCTTTTTAGGAAACAATTATGTCTTTAGCTCTTGGTGTTTAACACAATGGACAATATTAACATCACATGATTTCAAAAGGTATATTTCTGTTGTAAAAAACATAATCAAATTACCTTCAAGTCTTCATGGGTTATCTCCAAGACATTCGTGACATAGAAGGGGCCATGTTGAGCACTGCTAGATTCGTCCATGATCTGAGTGTACATGTAACCTGCTGAAGACATTATTACAATAATATTCTTCCCCTCCTCATTGAAAAGGAATGTAGCATCACGGATCTTGGAACTTGGGAGAAGGAAGTAGTACATGGGACTCAGGGCATCGACTGACAAGTCATAGATCTGTTTGACAAGGGAGACAAAAAGAAAAAGACAAGTAATAAACATAGTTATGTGTGTAGCACTTGTGACTCCCTTTCCAAATCAATAAAAAATAAGCCAAATAAGAGATAATAAGTCAATACACTTACTTAACTAAAAGAATATGTATATGTCCATTCTCTTAATACATACCTTGACAAAGTCAGCAGTGATGATGGCGAGTTCAGTCTGCGAGCCTGGTAACCAGATAGCTTTGATGATGAAGTTGCCTGTAGCCAGTTGTGGGTGCAACACCAGATGGTCTGACACAGAGCCTGTGCTGCTAAATGTCAGTACATGACAGTCCTGGGGAAAAAAAGAACAAAGACAAGATGGTCAAATACCAAAGTCATATAGTAAACATTCAAATGAACACATCTATTATGTGGACTCTAGAATGACTACTATTTAAGGGTAATTATTTGTGTTTTTATTTCTTCTCAACTGCATTGTTCTGATTTTTTTTTTGTAAATTTCTACTTCTATGTGTGGGAAAACTATCACAATAAAACCAACAATCCCAAATTTTTAGAAGAAGCTGGTTTTCTGACCTTCAGGCCACACACAGCCAGGTAATCTTCATTACAAGGGTTGCCTGTGAGACTGAGGACGGTGAAAGGGACAGGTGCAGATGCCAGACGGGTCAGAGTCAGCTTCCTCTTGCTTGAGTCGGCTTGCTTCAAGAGAGTGGACAGCTGCAGAACTGTTATCTGGGAGACAGAGAAAATGGGTCATGTGGTGTTCCAACAGTAAAAACACTCAAAACTAACAAATACATTTTTTAAAAAATATTCAAATTAAGAGAATGATATACACAGTTTTAGCAAACTAAATGAATATAACTTAGAGAAAACTAAACAGGAATGCACATTAAGAAGGACAAAAATCGTCCTTATTTTTTGCGGCTGCACAGAAACAACACTAGTGCAGATATTACTTTCTTGTCAGAGTGCTGCATTCCACAGCGAAGTGTAAAATTAATTCAAATAATTCAAAACATGCTCTGAGAAAAAATCTCTTCTCAAGCTTCTTTAATGGAACCGAAAACTGTTCACAGGTTCAGCTTACTTTCCCCTTCTCATGGCTAACTGCAAGGTGCTGACGGCGGCCATGGGGTGAAGACAGGACACACATGGCAACACGGCGCAGGACATGTGCACTGATGAGCTGGCGTATAGTTTGCCCCTGATCACCACTGTAGTTCATCCTCACATTCTCAAAAGCCCCTTCCTGAGAGCCAAGAGTGGGCACCTGAGAAAAAGAGCAAGAATTAACACTGAACTGCTGCTCATATAGATATTTTATATAAAGCTGTTTCTAATCATATTTTGATAACTGATCAAGGAGCCAAGTGGTTTTCATAGCTACTCAAAACTATTTAGCAATCATACCATTAACTGGTCTGTCATCTCCACATTTTTGTCCTGAGTATGCAGTTCATTGAGGGCTTGCTGAGCTCGGCTACTGCTTCCGACTGCTGATGCCTGCTGGAAGTTGGTCTGGATGGCTTCCATGAGAAACATAAGCATCTCCAGTATGACTGCAGCAGTGGATGATCCCATCTGCCACAGAAAAAGAGAGCCAAAACAAAAGGTCAGACCCCACAGAGTGTATTGTATACAAAAGAAAATTTAAATGTATTGAGAGACATCAGACAAAAAAAATTAACAATCTCTAACCACTTGTGTTAGCAACTCTTCCTGGCAGCCCTCAATGCTTTTGCACACACTGCTCTTCTTAGGTCGGTCCTCATCACCGGGTTTGCCGTCACAGATGGTGACCTTGCCCTTGTCGGAGGGGGAGGCATTCTGGTGGCGAATAGCACTCTCAGGCATACGCAGTTCACTCTGGAAAGCTGAAGACTCTTTGAGCGTAGAGCCCATGCCGCTGCTCGGGCTGCGTTTGACCAAGGCCTGCGGATAATGTAACACAGTCAAACAGTGAGGAAAGTTACAATGTTAATACTCACATGCAAGTACACTTAAAATGGCAGCACGCTGAATGCAATATTTTCACACTAGATCATCTTTGTTCAACTTTACAATTAAGATTATCTCAGTTTGGTTATATTTTGCTAGCTTCTCCACACCGTGGAGTAAACAGTCAAAAGGATGAACAGAGAAATTGTGTTTGATGGAGGTGTACTTTATCTGGACTGCCTGTAAAGGCAAACAAAAATCAGACTGACAAAACTCTTGGCATCTCTGGAATCATAAACTGTACTGATCGTAGAAATTTGCTGCATGTCAATACATATACTTTCGCTTTGTTATCCCCTTAGAGGGTAGCAAACCTTTACTTATAACATATACAATTGCAAAATAAAGTGATTATGAGCAATTGTAATTACAACACTAACACAGAAGAAGAAAACATTGCAAATAACAAGAGCAAACAAAGAATGCTTAAGGTCTATCATACATCATATGAAACAGTAAACTAAACGTAAAATGTAGTTGATGGTTTGATCTTCATCACATGCACATTAAAAAAAAATTCCATCATTTAAGAATAACTAGGGAAGCTGGCCTTTTCAGTACACAAGTTGAAGACAGACAATTGTAACATGATTTCTCTCATTTTCTGGCCACATGTGTGGGCTAGCTATAACCCTGATCAAATGAAATGACTGGATGGAAGTCAATGGGGGAATGACTTGCAAGCCAAAGTTACCGCTGTTGTTCTCTTCCCATGATGACCTGAGGTATTCGGTCTCACCTGGCAGCTGCCATCCTCTTTGGCACCGCAGTCACAGAAGAAAGAACCATATTTGGCATAGGAGATCTCATGGTCTTTGTGACAGACCTTGGCGCACACTGTGCACACACCTACCCCATCCACCATCTTACAGGTGTGACAGTGGTACCTGCAGAATGAAAAGAAAAGTCAAGGCTACATATAGTACATCCATTTAGCAACATCGGACAGCCGTTGACATACAATATTTCTAAAAGCACAGTTAGGACACAATAATGGCATTTTATCATGCGAACATCTAAATGTAATTTCTTACAGATCTATGCATGCACATGACAGAGTATATAACTATATTTCAGAGCTAGATTATTTTCCAAGATCTGAGTTCAGCTCAGAGAAGCCTTCAATATAATGCTCCAAGGTAAATTTTAGACTCTAACTTCCCTAGTTGAGAATTTATATTTAAAAATGTGTAACACAATAACCAATTAGGTGCTTTTTTCTTGCACCTATATATGCGAAATGAGATTTCAAATTAACTTAATTTGTGTATGATTTCTTCACTAAATCGACATTGTGGAGTCATCCTGTTTTCAAGGATTTTGACAAATACCAACAAGTGAACCATGCAATAACTCTACTGATTATAAAATGTATTTTTAAAGCTCCAATGGTTTCTTCTTTACTTTTAATTATGAAAGTTTTCCTGTGTGACAAATATGGCCTTGCAAATATTCCATTAGTTGAATAAACAACCTGTGGTCTCATTCAAGACTAAAATCTAAAGCCCATTAAACAATAAACTTCTCTTTACCAGTGCTGATTCATAAACTCCTTCTGAGTAATGGTGAAGGTGCAGAGTTTGTTGCAAAGCGAGTCCTCATCCTGCAAAATAATGACATACATGTCAATATGGATTGTTCTGTATAACAAAAAAACAAGCAGAAAAAACAAAACACTGCATCATTTATGCATCTCAGTTTCTCTATGCAGTAGTTTCATTGCATGTTGTTCTATTGAACATTGTTTAAAACTAGTAAAGAACCCACAAGCAGTTATTCTAAATTTTCCAAATATCACTCATTGGTCTCCTTAATAACTAATAATCGATGTCCATTTCAGCTCTGAATAAACCACATCGATAAACCCCTATTTCAATGTACAATACTTTGCCTTTTGTAGTAAGTTAATAAACTTTACATAATACAACATGACATTTTACAAAATGACATTTTAGACCACTATATATTGATCATTTTATGGCAGCAGTGTTCACAACACCTTACAATTCCACTATGCACTTACAAACATGCCCTTGTTTGACAAAGACAGGAATAAATGAATGACATCTTACTGAGTCCTCTGCCTGGGAATCATCCTCCTCTACTGCCAGTTCCTCCACCCAGTCTGAGTCTACTTCCATGGCCTTCTCTTCTCCCTCCATTAGCAATGCTGAGTTGCCTTGGCCACTGCTTTGCCGCAAGGCATTCATCACATCAGCCAAATAGGAGATGATGTGGCATGAGCATTCCAGCATGCTGGCGTGCTGAAATTAAAGAAGCGCTCTGCATCAATTGCTGTTAATACTATGTTAATAAGTCCCTTTGGAACTACCTGGTGGGAAAGACATGCTGTGCCACTGTTAAAAATAAAGTTACACCTGAATGGAGCCTAAATAACGCGCTTTTGAACTACTGCTGTAAACAGTTGCTGTCAAGTACTTGTAACTATTATTATGTAATATAATGAAAGATGAATGAAACTTACCTTTCCATGGGACAAGTTTGTGCTCACTTTCTCCACGACATTCTTCTGCGTTAAATACTTTTTGCTGCAAAAAGGGTAATTTTAAATTAATATTCAAAAATGTAACCATTTGATAATAGTTAAGCCATTAGATCACCCAAAATACAGCTTGTTATCTTAGTGTCCCTTAAACAAGCAGTTTTTGTCATTATTTTAGCTGTAGCAAAATTGCCAAAAAATAGGAAAACAAATTATGTAGCTCCATAGTGTAAATATAAATTACATAAAAAAAATGTGACCAATCTTGAAAAACCATGTCTGTGAAACTAGTTTCTTACCATCTTGTCAGCCAGTCAATAGCTGCCCTGTGTAGTTGCAGGTGTCCAGCCCCTTGTCCAGCGCTGGCAAGTGTAGCCATGATGACCATGAGTTCAGGAAAGCCTGTTCCATCCCCATTAGCCAGCATATCTGTTGCCATGGGAATAAGCGTGCTGAGGAGGACAGTGCACACTCCTTCGCCCACCTGGCTATTGTCACGCACAATATGAGTAGTGAGCAGTTGTAGAAGCTGTCGGTTTTCTTGTACTATTTCCAGTTGCTCCGAGTCCTTTGGTGGAGTAGCCGTCATGCGTGTCAGCCACGACTGCAGACGAGAGGGCTCCACACAGGCCAGCTGGGCCAGAGAGCCACACAGACACAACAGGCTTGGGTTTGGACTCTTCTCCGCTGGGGATGACAACATCACCACGAGATTAGAAGCTTAGATGTATCTAACATATCTGGAGCTTAAAGCTTTTAATATTTCAGTTCTTGTATCACTCAAAAACAACAACAACAAAAAACAGACAAGCATACCCACTTAACAAAGCTATTAGCCATGTGTACAAAGGTGAGATTCATTCTTAAGGTACTGAAGAATTACTCTCAAGTATTTCTGTCAATCTTTATGAGTAGCACCAGTTACAACACCATGCAAACTTCTGAGGCAACATGGTCTGAAAGTGTGTGATATTCTCATTTATACATTTTCACCATTTGGAGCAGTACTTGCCTTTATATGTATATTTCATACAAACTAGTCTAGCTAAAGCATACTCCAGTCTTTAGATAGCATTGTATTGTTTGAAATCAACTCTGACAAAAGCAGACTTACTGAGTTGGAAAAGCTTGGTGAAAAATTTCAGCACCCTGTTACAGAACTTTGCAGACAGGTTTTCATTGGCTGTTGCCATCATAATCTGGACAAGCTCCCCACTGGAAAAGAACAAACACAAAATATGTGAAGTAGCTGTATAAATTAGCATTAATGCAGCCCGTTTCATCAGTTAAATACATACCTGAATGAAAAGAACTCCTCCATTGCCTTTCGCACCTGACTGCTTTCAAGCTGTTTTTCAAGGTACTGAAGGCATTCCTCAAGGACAGACTCATCCAAACCACTACAAATGAGAGATAAAAGCTTGTAAGAGCAACCAACAGAAAACAACAAACAGTAAAAGTGCAGACTAGTAAAAACAAAACAAAACAAAGTGCTAAAAAAGATGAATGGCTGTGCAAATTACATTATTTCAATTAACCATTCACAATCAACACCAGTTTCACACTAAGAAATGCAGTTTGAACCAATGAATCACATCCCACATGGCATACCTGTTGGGGTCTGAGTGATTAGCAATGATGTTGTAACATCCAGTCACCAAACGCTCATAGATCCGAGCTAGGAATGCGTCTGACTCTGATGGGCCGAGAATGCGCTCCAGTGAGGTGCTGCTGATCTCAGCTACACTCTCTGTGCTGCTCTCCAGGAGGAGCGGCAGCAGAGTTCCCACAACCTGCGAAGGATTCAGCTCCTCTGTACTGAAGAGACAAACGTACAGAAATATTAACTTGAGATAACTATTTTTCATTAATCCGTTAATCACATACAGATGATAAAGCATGTTAAAGTAATTAGATTTTAAATAGACCTGGACAAACACTTACACAATGAGGTCACCAGTGAGGCGAACCAATGACAGAAGGATGTGTTTCAGAGAAGAGGCCAGAGGCAACGACTGACAGCTCAGTGTGCCCAGGTGAGCTGCTTGGATAGCACTGATGTAGCTCTCTGATGGAATGGTATCATTGGCAAATGCATTTCGCTGAAAGAGAAAAACATCACACTCTTAATCTCCCAAATACCGATACAGTATTTTTCCAAATCACCGAACACTGCATTTGCCTTTCAGTAATAGCTGCTGGTATTAAAGCGCTTGTGCAAATGTTACTATGGCAACATTGCAGAGGTAGTTTGCTCTGTGTTGCCTGCTTGTCTATGGCTTCATATCAGACTACCATTACTTAAGCGATGTCACTTGCAACTTAAAATGGTTTCAAAATGTGACAAATTAGTTGCAGTACAGAGCCATGTATTCTCCTTTATAAGGTGATTACTTAAAGGGACAAAGTCAATCTGAGCTGTAACTAACAACTTTACTCACGTACCCATGAGCCAATGTTTGGGAATTCATTGGTGTGGACGCTGTTCCAAGTCTCACATATTGTCTGTACAGCTGTTGGTAAGTTCTGCATTATACTGTGACCTGTGAAGATTCAAATTAAAAGTTGAATCCAATGAAGTCAATTTGTGCTTAAAAAGTGGCAGTACTAAAAAAGTTGTGAAAGCAAATGTGCTGTCAAACAATATTTTTGAGTAATTCTTTGACATACCTAGCATGTTGGCCTTGCAACGGGTGGAGCCAATAGACAGAACTGCAGCATATCCTTGGAGCTTAGCATCTGTCAGTTTGTTCTCCCCTTCCTCTGGGATGTTCATTAGTAGGTAAGATCTGATCAAGAAAATTAGAAAAGAGACAGATTTTCTAAATTTTCTACATATAAAGTTGGGCCAAAAGCCTGATATCACATTAAAAATAACCTTATCTTTTCACATAAAATTGTGAAATAATCTCAAGGTTTCAGGATATGGGGACATTTAAAAACTCAACAATCTATGGGGTCTCAGAATTTTGGGATCCAAGTGTTTTCATATTTTAGGGTTTAAGTCATAGATAACGTTTACTAGTGGCATCCAAAGTGACAAATACAAAAACACATAAAGTTTTGCCTAATGCATGTATTAGATGTACTTTGCAAAATGAAGGCATTAGAACTCTATAGTGAAGAAAGTTTTAATATTAAAAAAAGAAGAAGCAGAAAACATGAAATAATCCAGTCCTGAATTAAACACAGGCTGGTCAAACTGCCATCTCTGTAGTTTCTGTCAATAATGTTGACTGTGTCTGAAGTCTCTAAGATTCCACCCTGCTGGTTAATGCATGGCCTTGTAAATATGCCTCTTCCTTACCTTGTGAAGGCTGTGTAAATGTCGGTGAGCTGTAGCGTGGCCGGCAGTAGGTTCTTCGTTATCTCAGAGGACTTGTGGGTGTCTGCCTCAATGGCAACCTTGGACAAATGCTCATCTAAAGAAACCTGAACTTTAGAGATGACTGCATCCAGTGTATAGATGGCTTGTAGAGAGGGCAACTGATGAAGTGGAAGGATGACATTTGGGTCTACACTTGAGAAGGTGGAAATCTGTAACAAAATCAGGTTTCGAAAAGGTGACAATTCAGTGAAAAACTTTATTTGGACAGCAATAGCTACACAGGTAATAAACAACTATGTTGTAATGATTACCTGTCTGGCAATGTACTCCTCTGCTAGCTCCACATCGTATTTGACAGTGCTGCACTTAGCAGCTGTCATCTCAACCAGAGAGGCTGCTTGGTCTGCTTTCATTCCTTGCTTCACCAGGTGCTCCTGTTAGCGATGACAGAGGAATGGTTCATACATCAAAAGAAGATATATAAGATATTACATTACAGGATTAAAACGGGGCACAATAAACTTTGTCAATTTGAAGTTGAACAGAAATCAAAAAGTAATTACAATTATTGTCTATAAATCAAAGTCAAATGTAATATTCTTGGCTTTGATTTTAAAAAAAGACATGACACCTATCCTATGCTAATGAGGCATTCTGTAGTACTTTCAGGCATCAACATACCTTGATCCAATTCACATATGTAGACACCCGGAGACGTGAGGACCATCGCAGTGTATGCAGGATATCGCTCTCACTGGGGTCGCTGCAACCAGTCTTTAGCTGCTCCATAAAGGCTTTTGAGGGTGGTAAAACTCCCAGGATCCTCCATAGTACCAGGAAGTAGTACTGAAGGGAGCAGGCCTCCTGTGCATGAGACAAACATACTGCTTATCAAAGGGTGCTCAACTGTGGTTAAAACTTAACTTTGCTGCCATTAAACTACTATTATTAGGGACATACAAGAAATAAACTATGTAGTGTTCACAGCAGATATGTCAGGGGCGCTCAAACCAGTCACTGTGTGTGCACTCGTTATTGGTCTTAAGCAACTATATGTAAAGCAAAGTGAACATGAGTTCCAAAAATAACTCTGTGACAGTGACAAGTTGCATTGCTAAATGTCATCATCTATCATACGAATGAAAACCAACACAACGTAAGAGTCAAACACCAAAGTGACTGGCTACTTAGAAGGTGTCTGTTGCCGTTGGGAAATGTACACCAATTTCCTGGACCCAAAAAAATTTAGAAACATTGTGTCTGTTGCTGCATATAACACCATACCATTTCATAGTATATTGCCCATAATATCTCATAGTATTGTGTTACTGTAATGTTTGCATAATATTTACTGATAATGTTTTACTGTGTATTATTATTGTCTAATATTATGTTATTGTATTGCATTATATATATGTTGAGAATGTTTTATTTTTTGTATGTGCTCAGGAACTACAGATAAAAATGTGCCCGTGTCCGTTAAATGAATAAACTAAGCTACTCGTGGAGGTCAGCAATTTTGGTCTCTAATTCAGTAAAAACTGGCTTACATTCGTGTGCTTTCTCTTTGCAGATCAATTCTAAAAATGGTTACTGAACCACAAATAAAGGTGGGGCCACACTGAGCATGAAGCCCTGCAGACGACAGGTGCTGTTATAAAGTTTGGGCAAACCTAAAATACTACCTCCTTCATTGACTTGTACACCCTGTTTGCACATCTAATGGTTTGTTCATGTGTTGTGTTCTTACCGCTGGAGTGATGGGCTTGTTATCTTGTCTTCTTGCCGTGTCAAACTGAGAACCCGCTGCCAGGAGTGAGACGAGCCACGCGTACAGTTCATCGTATTTAACTGCTCCATTGAAAAGCTTTGGAAAAACCTAACAGAAGATAAAAGGTTTGACAGTGATGCACAGCAAAATATATATAACTCACACTTTAGGACACACATACATAAATGAATGGAAAAAGGTCCTTATCCCACCTTGCTGTCTAGTCTGCTAATATCATCCTCAGATGCCTCAGGGGACAGAACGCAGTAGAACTTTGGCTGGACATTCGAATCTAAAAGAAAGTTTGAAATAAATAAAAACTGAAATGTAATTTTTCAATGACTACACAGGTAAGAAGTGAGAAGAGAGACAATAGGAAATTCACATGTGCCCATTGGTAAAACAAACATTTCTTCTTTAATAGCTTTACCTGCTGAACAGTGTTTAGCCCAGTTCTCCTCCACCTCTTTGAATCCATAGTAAAGAGGGAGACTGCCACGTTTACCACCTTCCTGAACAGAACTTGGCCCAGTGGATGGTGGGGTCAGGAGGTTGTACTGCACCTATAAATATTCACAGTGGAGAGGAGTTAAATTTTCTGTCATCAAAGTCACAAACCACATACATATTTTTTAAAGATTCAACATGACAGTAACAACGATTTGTAGAAATACGTGGAATTCAACCTCACTTGGCTGCTGGATTGGCTAATCCAATCAAAATAACAATTTACAAAATCTGAAACTCACAGAAATATTTAAATCTGCAGTATTATAAAGATGTGAAATCAGTAACTGCTCTAAAGAGATCTGCTGAAAAAATGGCTATGTGGCTATGTTTCTACTAAGAACAATCAAGTAACAAATATCCTAACAAACAGAAAAAAAATATTTATGCAATTTACACCTGGAAAAGACAACAAGTGTTTCAAAAATAGCCATTAACCTGTTCAAAAAGGTACAAGGGAGCCTTGGAGTAATGACGCAGCAGGTAGTCAAAAACCAGCAACAGGCGGGCCAAGTTGAGGGGGACAGCCTTCAACTGGGAGTCTCTGCTCTGTGCCACTTCGGTAATGGCCTGGGTGACCAGAGTGAGGACTGATCGACGACCGCGTTCTGACAGATTGTGGAAAAGGAGCAGCAGGAGCTGGAGGTGCTCCACGTTAAGGTCGTCTTCTCCATGAAGAGAACCCTGGATGGTGTGTTGCTTCAAGGTTCCCAAAAATCTGACAGTATGAATGTAAAAGGTAGCAGTGAGGAAAAATGGGAGAAAGAGAAATTAAAAAAAATGTTTGCAAGTCTGAGATAGGACATAACTCAGATGACGTTATGCAAGTATCACTCATTAGGCAATCAGAATTCAAGCTTTACAGTGCCATCATTTATCACAAGTGGATCACAATAACAAATATGTATGTTGGTAAATAAACCATTAAACCTAACAGCGATATGAGAATACCATGATTGTCATACCTTTCCCAGACTTTCATACACTCTGGCACATCTGGTTCTCCTTGCACGCTAGCCTTGTGCTGCCATATCAGGAGAAGTCTGGAGAGTACTGATAATGATTGTGGGTGAATGTACAGAGGCCAGGGACCCTCTGAAAAGGGGGCAACACCTAATTGCTGAAGAAGTGTGCTCTGAAAATCACAAACAGACACAATAAAATGAACACAGACATTGGATTAAAAAAATTCATATTACTCTGATTAAAATTTAATCACAGCAATTACTGGTCAAAAGTCTTTTCTCTTGATAAAAACAAAAAAATACCTGTAAGGCTGGGGATGGAAGGTCTGAGGTTACAAGGGTGTGGTTGAAGTGATACAGAGCTAAAGAAAACACTTCATCTGAGGAACCTGAGGAAAAAAAATATTATTATAACTAGTGGCATGAGTTGTATAAAATTAGCGAGTGGCATAATTTGCATGATAAGCTGTCAGTCATTCTTTATAGCATACCTTTGACGTCTTTGTCCACGTCTTTGATGATGCTGGCTAGCGTAGCCATGTGTTGCTCCGTAAGTGACACGCTCAGGTAGTTGCGGATGAAGTTGTTCCTGGACTTCAGCATTGAGGTGGTGATGAAGTTCAGAATACTAGAGGCTAAACTGAGGAACTACAGGAACAAACAATTATGAGTTAGTAGTCTGTAGCGTCATAAAGAGAAAAACTTTCATAGGCTGCGAGTTGAGTGACACAACAATGCCATTATAAAAGTACATGTGCCGTTTACTGTGCAGTTAATACGGCAGCATTATACAGTTTGATGTTAGATGCACAAGAAAGACGCTTCACCAGTTCTGGATCTTTACGGCCAGCTAAAATGTTGCCGTTCTCGCTTGGATTCTGCTTGCTGGGGCTCTTCAATCTGGGAGAGGTCTCCAGGGGTGGGGGAGGCGGTGGGGGTGGTGGAGCCACTTTGTCTTTGGTTGGCGAAATTGTCTCTTCAAACCAAAGTCCCAAGATGGGTTCACTGTCGTCATCTGTCGAGAAAGGCAAATTATTTATTAAAATTTCTAAGAATGAAGGTGAGAAAAGTTCTGAAACCTATATGGTATTTGTGGAGTGGCAGTAGTGTTATCAAGAGGGGAAAAACGTAAAAAAGCTTCACACTGGCTCATGACACCTACAACACAGTGCAGGCAGTGGACAAATACCAAAGACTGCAATAAATAGTGAACATATACTGATGTTCTGTTGGTGAATATTCACTTACAAAGGAAATACTACAAAATTTATCCTCAGACAACATATTTCTCAGAAGACATGCATTTTTAATTGTGGTCACTGAAAATCTAATATATTTGCTTTCTTTTTGTCCAATACACACTTGTCATCAAAACAGTAAGTGAACTGCAATAATAAAGCTCATGTTATAGTGTTTTAATGCCACCACAGTTGCTTGGAAAAGTTATTCTAAGAGTCTATATTTTCATAGACAATATCATTATGGAAAAATTCTTACAGTATTATGAGCTGCACTATAATTGATTGTAATATATAATAATATAATAATCAATTGCTAGAATTTCCTCCAAAATATGTTGTTTGACTAAAGTAATGTTACAAATTCCTTTGTCAATTTAGAAAAAATTTCATTAACTAAGAATTAAGCAAAGTCCTAAATTTTCTTAATAATATAAGAATTTAAGCATGCAACAGTGAATTCATAGCTGTCGTCTTGTGTGTGTTCTTATGCATGCTTTTCTGCTGATGGCAACAACGAGACAAACAACGCTAGGATCAGATTCACACTTGATGCAACATATATGTCTTGTTACTCTCCAATGAAATCTATCTGCTGAACTGAAAACACATCACTGCTGCATTATTACATGGCAGAAAGCATTGTGTTACAATCAACATTTCACAGGCATTGGATTTATATGCACCAGCAGCATGCATCAGCTACAACATATAGTCATTTTAAATTCTGATCAAATATTAGTGTTTCAATTTTGCAGGCTTTTGGCATTTTCAAGAACTGGATTAAATCAGTCAAGGTTGATTTTGTGACATGGTCAACCACCTATACAAGATAATAAATCACTTTAATGGCTCTGAACCAAATAAAAACTCTATTCTACCAAACAAATGTTGACACCGAGTAATGAAATCTTGATAAGGCCTGGGGAAAAAACAGCACATATGTAATGAATACAGAATGTAAATACCACTTTCTATGCAAAGAAAATATTTAACTCTCAGAAACGCAAAATGTCTCCTTCAGCTTCACTGCTTATCTCTCCTGATGGGACATGGCAAAAATTTCCAACATTAAAAAAACAGATGCTATAACCACGGTCTCCAGTGGGACACAGGTAAAATCGTCTGGAGAGTTGGTTTTTAAGGCCTGGTTGGGGCATGTGCCAAATGTTCGCCATTCATCCTCAGAACAAGTTTGAGTCTACAGACTCTGTATGACATCCTCACCCACCAGCTGATCCAACTCAGGTGACAGCTCTGCTCCTCCTCTCACCTCAGTGAGAGACATGTCAGTAGATCTGCTTACATGACAAAGCCAACTCCACCTTCAGTGTTCTGCCCCAACCTTATCCTAACACTGTGCTTGTCATGGGCAATCTATGACTGACAGCGATGTCACAAGAACCCCTCACGTTCACATCAGGCAGGCCACTGCTTCCTGTCAATCCCTCTTTGTTTTCCCGTAACTTCCCGCATTTGCACTGAAGTTGCCCAGAGAACTATAGAATCAACAGCCCTCTCTAGTACCTCACTCAGTGAATCCAAAGAGGCCAGGCCAGAGCACAAATACAATGGGTGCCAAAGTTGCATGGATGTGACCCTCTTGTTCCTCAGGAGGAACAGCATTCATTTGATTAGTTGGTTCCTCACACCAACCTGGGGAACGCTGGTTGGTTCCACACCAGATCAACATCTCTTACCCTGAACAACCCAAACTAGAAACAGAACAAGTTGCCCCCGTCTAGGGTTTTGGTTCCAGAGCCGGTTCTGCATGTAGAGGTGGAGCCCAATTAGATCTACTTTAAATAATTCTACCACCCACGTTCGCTCTGGCTCCTTCCCCAATGTTTTTGCATTCAAAAAATGTAGCAAGATTTTATTTCATCAAGGCCCCTGTGACTGCCACCACACTGACACGAAACAAGACATTCACACCTAACCTTGTGAGTGATCACCTTTCTTCAGTGAGATTATTTAGACACAACTTTTATGTTTTAAAAGAATATCACATTAAGTTGATATTCACATTTGCATGCAACATACAAAAATCAAAACTTTTCAGGTGACAGCAAGACGTAGCATTGCGTGATTAAGCCCATTAAGCACAATTTGAATTTATTGGATTCAAGAATTATACCACTGTTTTGACATGGGTCTTAGATTATTTTTGCATTGAAAAAAATGATGTCCCCAGTTTAATTCAGTTAAAACTTATGTCAATCTCTTCTTGGCTTCTTAACCATCACTTTTTATCAGACGTTGCCTGTTTCTGGCTTCATACAGTTTCAAGAAAGGGGAAAAAAAGCTTTAAATTTGACTTTAAAATCTGAAAAGTCTGACACTACAAGTCTGCGTTATATAATTTGCACAGCTTGTGATTTAAATGCTAATTTACTAAAAGGATGAGGATTAGCAGCCCCCCTGTCAGAAGCTGCTTTGTTTGGTGTGACTTTTCAAAAAATTCCCAGACAGGGCAGGGGAGTCTTGACCAACAGCTGTGAAACAACCAACAGTTTTGGTCCAGCTGGCAAATGCTAACTGGACAAAAAATGCCAGTTACCATAAATGTTAATATGAATTTCATGTTGATCAGCCAGATTTAATCTAATGCTTAAATACTTCTAACAAAATAGTAATAAGAATAATCCACATGTCAACACCACTGGTATTATCCTTTGAACAACAGTGAGCCACAGATGAACCTCTTTGACATATTTAAATTCTGTTTATATCAATTACAACAAAGCAATTTTGAGACTACAAGCCGTTTTGTCAAAGCCTCTTCATCTCTGGCTCTATGATTTTCTAGGCTTTAAGGGTCACAGCTCAGAGCCTAAATTGTGAGACATACAATAACAAAAATGATTTTTTAGGACAGTGAAGTGGACACCAAGTCTTTGACCTGAGGACAGAAATCTGCTGACCTGAGACACAAGCTGCACTTGTCTTCTCCTGTCTTCTCTCTGCTGAAATAGTAGACACTGTCAACTACACTGTGATTGTGTGATGAAGGGACAAAAATTTTAATGACATCACTGTGTGCATATGTATGCATTTACCCTTCTCACTGCTGCCATGACCTAACTGACTGATCCACTGACAGCACAACTGTCTCACTGCTTCACTGACACAGCTCAGGACTGACACTATCTCAAAGATCAAACACAGACGTGACATCCACACTGCCATGGAGAAAAATCTGAGGCATACCTTGAAGGCATTACACAAAGCGTCTGACTTACTGACTGGATGATCAATGTATTCACTAAAACATGAGCATATAGATGTGTGTTTGTTACATCTACAGTTAGACGCCCAGACCTTCATTTGATGGTCCACAAACAGTTTAGTCTCTATCTAAGTTATAAAATCAGAGCTGTGCTTAACAATATATGCACTGCTCCTTATGTCAGGGTTTAAGTCAAAATTGTCCCCAGACAGCAGCCAGTGGTATGACTTCTTCTTGTCTTGCAAACTTCAGCTGATATGTGGGTGTACACTCTAGCATGAAGACTAAGGAGGCTTTCTGAAGTGCTGATGTAATTGCTAGAATCCAGAAAGATAAAGTACCTTGGCTGCTGTCCTCCTCTGTACTGCTGAAATCGTCTTCATAGTAGGTGTTTGAGTCTGTGGAAGCACTGGCATCACTGCTGACGGAGCCCTTCCTCTGGCGCTGGAGAACACAAGCCTGATGGAAGCAAAACAAGAACTTCTCAATCACAATGCTCAATTTTTGAATCACGTTTGTCTATCAGTCACCAAATTTTTTTGGAATATATGTGGAAGACAAACAGAGCAGCAGCAACATTTTTAATTTGCTTGTTCCATGCAATGTTGTGTATCATAGTATCAGTATTTTCTTTATGTATATATTTTTGCACACCTATGTCCATTTAAGCTTTATCTCCATATTTATGTATATATTATATAAATGTAAGTGACTGAACCTTTTTGTATGAAGTGGAGAGAAGAGTGAAGAGTAGATTGGTCAGGGGCACAGAGTCGATTAGTCTTTGGACCCTCTGGATGGAAGTGCTCTGTGCCATGATGTTGAGCTCAGCTGGAGGTCCATCACTTGCCCAACCCTGCAGGTCAAAAGAGAGAACGGAATGAGGAAACACAGTTTTCAAGACACACAAGGCTTTTTTTAGTAGTTTTGAATGGTTTTTGAATTAAACAACCAGCCGACACTAAAAAATAATAGGTGGTGTAGACCTAACTAAAGCATAGCAAGTGGTTTCGTTTTTCAGACAACAGGATAAAGGCATGCATCTCATTAGCCAAGCTGACATGTAATGCTATATTTCCAGTAGAGGGTTTATGTATACAGTCTGCACAGCGATGGTGGCTAGTGCTGCCTTAATTGACCGATAGCAGCCATAGCATGACGGTATTACAGTTTTACAGTAAGACATATGTTGTACAATAATGACAATTGTCTTTAAAATAAACAGAAAGCAATTGTATTTGTTGTGTCACTAACCCGGTGAAGAGCTTCCACTTGGAGATCCTGGAAAAGCGAAGTCAGAAGTTTGATGGCATGGTTGGCCAGGATAACGGACAAAACTCCAAAACCTTGGTGCCTTGGGAAAAATATGACAAGCGTAATGAAAGCACATGAATCATTTTTAATGCATGACATTTTTTCTTTAATAATATAATCAGTCTGCAGAAGTATGTAGTTCGCACTTTCTCCAAATAAACAAATCAATAAATTTGCTTTATATCCAGAAAAGTTGAATTTTTAAATTCAGGCCTTTCTTGTGGCCTACTGAGGCTACCTGACAAAATGTTGACACTTCAGAGATTTCACTGCCCAAACATTAATTTATTTAAAGACTGAGCTACAACAACACAAGAAACATTATATGCACTTTATTTCCATATTCATAATTTAAAATTACCCTTTGCCAGGACCAAGTTTAGGCGATCCTGCGCCATCCTTGGTGCGCGCAGCAATATCCCGGACACGCAGGGCAGCCAGGGGATCCTTCTCTTTTCCTTTGTCTGCCAGGGCAGTCGGGCTCAGGTTTAGAATCAGGTACAGACTGTTTAAGAGGCACCAGGCTCCAAGCAGCTGGAAGTTCTGATAATGCTAAAGTGCACAAGATTGTACATATTTTTTCATTGACACAATTCTTAATTTGAACTTAAAAACATGTAACTTGCAAAGAACATAAAAAGTGACACGGACTAAGACTGTTAAAATGCACAAATTTACAATAATTCTTTTACTATTTAAGTTTACCACTAAGACCTGGTACTCACTTCTCCTCCTGCTCTGCGAGAATTGCTGATGGCCTGTCCAATCATTTCATAGATCTCCAGCTGTTGAGAACACAAAGTTTGTACTTGTCACTATTTTAAATGCACATTATCTTTATTTAACATGGTTAGCAAATAAGTTAATAGACGTAAGGGTGTTAGATGCACATGACACAATTTGCTCTTTACAGACATAGTGTACCAAGAGGAATTGGTGCACATCAAATAGATTTTTTTTATTTTTTGCACTTTGTAAGTAGTTAAAGAATATATAAAAACCTGGCATTGATTTAGAAAGCAATTTTCCTTTAATTTTCCTGAAATCTTTACACAGTACTACATGCACATACACTGAGAATGCTGTTCTCATAATACTTACACATTTCTGGACAATTGTGGCAGCGTCATTTTCATAGTCCTCTTCTTTAGTCCCAGTAGAGGCAGAGCGAAGCTGCAAGCCGCTACCTACCTGTAGAATGGCCATGCAAGTGGCCACACTCACACCTGTGAGTGTAAAAATATATATATATTTTTAAAATATATACATAAATATTTGATTTTCAACACTATGCGGATGATGAGTATGACATTAGGGTATTAAGGTAATAATTAATTAGGGAAGGACAGTTGTCACTTACCAGCATAGAGACAGCTCAAGGCCAGTACCGTCATGTCCAATAGTCTGCCTGGTGTCAAGGGCTCAAGTACAGGCAAGGAAAGTGTGTCCAAAGCCATGGTTACGTCTATCACCAGTGAATGAAATCTAAAAACAGATTTCAAGTAGAGAACATCCATTTAAGATATGAAGGGGAAAATCAGAAGTCAAATACTCGTCATGAATTAGACAAGCACAGACAGACTATATTGTTTTTTTCGAAACAAATTATGTAATACACTAAAGTTTCCCGCTGGACTGTGTTAACTAGGTACATAAAAGATAAATACCCATTGCGGACAGCAGTGGCATCAGCCACTGTTGCAGGCATGATAAAGAAAGAGTTGGCTGATACAGCATCCTGGAAACGGTTGATGTAGCGTAGAAAGTAGGGCAGGTTGAGGCACACTCGTAGCAACTTCTCAGACCCACCTGGAAAGGCAAATTATGTAAAGAGTTCATAATAATTTTTTTTCCCTGCATGTGGGCAGAAAAAAACTAAAAAGTTCAAAATAAACTAACCATTATGTCATTAAGAGAAGACTAAAAAGAAAAGTATACAACATCCTAAGTGAAATTTCAATCTTAAGTAAAAAGTGCTTTGACAAGTTACATAGGTCTCCAAAGATTTAGAGCTCTAGAGTACATACTTTCTGTTGCTGACAATGGAAAAAAGAACACTGAACTTAGACTCTATTTTTATACCTCCAGAACAGCACTGAAAAGTGATGGATGCTTCACACTGAATATACTACGTCTGTATTTTTTAGTGGCAACACAAGAAAATGGATTATACTTAGAAGTCTTAAAATTAAAACTGACTAAATAGTGACCATGATTTAGAAAAATCTGTAAGTGGATGGGTAGAGGGTTGCAAAAACAGAAAAAAAATGATATTGCAATATTTAGTTTTTCTTTCAAATATAAATGGTGATATGAAACAATACAAGAATTTTTACCATGGCCAAATCTGAATGTCATCCAAAGCAAAAACTATTTTGGATGTCTTTGCGGGCATCACACTGTATGAGAAATGTTCTCAGAGCTGTTTTATTTTTTTAATTTTTATTTTCTATGCAGAAACACATCCTCTACAAATTCACCCCAATCAAAAATTAAAGGCAACTTTTTATGCATATTAATTAATGCTGGCTTTTCAAAATATTAGACTTTGCCAGAGACAAAATTTTGGACATCTTTCAGCACAAACTGGAATAAAACTTCTTAATCGAGAAAAATATAAACTAGTACTTATAAACCAACAATGTCCAGCAAAAGAGCAACAACTACTCACCAAGTTCCTGTAAGCTTGACACATTCTGAGAGACAAAGGCATTTTTCATTTTGGCCTGAACAGCTTGATCTGTGGTTTGGTCATCGCAATCACTCTCAGCCTAAAATTGTGAAGAATTGAATTTTTTATTTTACAATTCAAATGATTAACACAAACAATGCAGTTAAAGGGCAGCTGTATTGAATGCAGCACATTAAAGTACAGGTTTTAGACTGCATTCACATTTTGTGAAAAGTGTGATGAGAAGAAACATGAACAAGCTGTTGTGGGTAACTTCTGATATCAGCACTGGAGGGGGCAGCTGTGTCTGTATCACTTGCCTGCATGTGTGCTGCTGATGGGGAGGCCAAGATGGTGGTAAGGTCAGGGTTAAAAACTGAAGTCAGCTGATTAAAGAAGTTCATTTGTACTTCTTTTTGTCGAAGCTCTGGGTTCACAGCACTGGGCAACTCCTTCTGATCTTCCACTATTAAATGAAAAACAACAAATTTCTCAGTTCCATACAGAAGCCTTGAAAATTTCTTGTTTTGCAAGAAGACCAAAGGGATTTTCTGTCGATTTTTCAGCTCAAGTATGGAAAAATACTCACAACAGAACTTGACAATCATAGCAGTAATTATTAGAAACTAACAGACCAATTAAACAATTATAAATACAGAGGCTGTAGGTCAAAAACGCTTTTAATGGCCTCATTAGGTTCACTGAAATATCCTTTTAAATAAACAGATCCAAGAGTGTTGTGTCAAAATCAGTGAAGTATTGTTCAACTTTAGTCCATCTCTTTAGGGACACTCACCATCTGAAAGGGTCTTCACGGTTTGAGGCAACTTGGCAGACTTCATCATAGCAGTGAAAGTAATAATTTCTGTGCGATCTAGTCTGCTGCAGCCAGTGCAAAGTCCTTTTATTAGAAGAATCAGGTGTTTCTGAAAAAAATAACAGTATTACTCAATTTAAGCAATGGGTTTAAAAAGCAAATAATTCTCTTTTCAAAGTAAAACAGACACACAAGTAGAAAAAGAAAAATATAATCAATAACAGTCATAAAAGAAAAGAAAACACACATAAAATGTAATCAATTAGAATCAAGTTCAAGTGGTTGACAGGGGCCAACGAAAAGGTTTCCCTGAATGTCGTCCAACAGTATTACATTCTTTCCACTGCAGTTTGTTCTTCTCACCTGTGATACTGCACATGCTTCATCTGGGTTCTCCAGTCGCAGTAATGAGAATTCAATCAATACTTTGCACGCTGCAGCAACCGACAGCAACTGATTTCTCGGTACTAGAGAAACAGGGCAAAAATATTTTTCAGGCCAGAAGAAACACAAACTTTTGCTTTTAAATGTTTTGACTAAATGTCAGCAGGAATTTCTCATTTATTATACTAATTAGAAACTGAAAGATACATACTTTGTCCACATACTGTGGTGATGTAATGTGCAGAGAGTGCCACGAATGATGAGTAGAAAGGCTCATACTGTTTGTCGTGGTGAAGAATGTCTGATTCACTGCAAATGACAAATAGAATATGGCATTTAATACTGTCAAATATAATTTTTTAAATACTTTCATCGTTTTCAGATATGCAGTTATAAAGCTTCTCAATAAAATCATTAATTGAAATATATAATCAAAAACCTTTTCAAGCTGACTAATGATGACTGCATGGCTATATTAGACTCTAAATAAACATTTTACATATTGTACATAAGACACTTCGGAAAGCAGTGTTTTAACCACAAACCTGCTAAGGGATTTTGAAATATGAGAGGCACTTGAGTCTTATCAAAGGACAGGCATACCCTGTGTTTGATTACTGCATTCCCTTTTCAAACATGACATCTATGATTTTTTTAGGTTTCACAAATTTGCTGATTGCAAAAGTAATTCACAGGGATATGACCTGAGGTTCACTATCCTTTGCATACCAGAGTACTTTTCTGGAGCTTCCATTACAGTATTTTTCTCAAGTGACAATACAATACTGCTTCAATGTGACACACCATGAAAATATACAGTAGCAAGAATACACAATCACCAGTACAAACAAATACATTTGCAAAACTTTCTAAAATTATAAAAACACACTCAACACTCCTACATCCCCCCAAAAAAGATTCCAAGTACTGCTGATTGGGTCAGTGGACCACAAAAAGATGCACAATACCAGGGCGAAGGAACTGAACAAACAATTAAGCTTCAGACCTTCATTTTTGCTTGCATGCTGATTGTGATTGATTTAAATGAGTTTGTCTGTTGTCATGTAACTATGTGATACATATTACTCACTACAATTGTTTTCCAAGAGATAAACACACCTCAAGACACTTTCTTGTTAAACAAATCTCCAAATGAAAAAATAAGTTATTTAAATACAATTTATCATGCACAGAATTAAATTTCCCTGATCATATAGTACTGAAATGTTCTTCCGGAGAGTCAGCATACCTAATGCTAACAAAGTAAACTTTAGAGTTGTAAACATGAACAAATCTGTAAATAAAAGGAAATTAAAGTCAAACTACTCTTTCAGCATATTCCAGTTCTTATGTTCACCAAGTCAGAACTGCTTGAAACAAATGCTGTAAATTTGATAGTGTTCGCTCATGAGCAAGCATCCAAATACTTTTTAATGTTTGATATGCATTTCAACCTGGCTTAAGAAAATGAATTAACATTTCTAGTGTATTTCCCAGGAATGCTTCTTTTCTTCCTTCCAACATAAATTGTGATCTCAGCTGAACTTTATTCCTTCAAAACATTTGGCAGAAAATGTGTCAATGTTGTTGTACAAAATTACACAGCTAAGTAAAATCTATAAATGGAATAAATACTTGACAACAAATCTGCAGCAATAAGGACATTCTGCTATGTGCAATCTCTGCATGTGGGCAGTATAGCACAGTAAAGTCAACAGTGAATTTATCAAAATCCATGTGGATAAACCATGACCAAACATTCATAACATAAGTAATGCTCTCTGAGAACCAGCTTTGTTACACTCAGTGCTCTCAAACTCTGGCATTGGCCATTTAAAATTTCAGCAAAATACTTCCACTTATTCAGTGTCCACAGTTTTAAACCATCCACTGTTCTAAGAAAATACCTTGCTGAAAATGAAACCTGTCCATTTAAGATGTTACTTGAAGAACTTAGCTTTTGATGTGGTTTAAATTTTTCATGTTCTCTACATAAACACTTGGGGCTCTATGATAAACAAGCTTGTAGACGTTAGTCACCTGCAAAGAAACACAAACATTTGCTCCAATGTTTTTACTACATAGCGCACCATGAAGATAGCATACAACAGTGTTGTAGTCAAACGACGACTGCAAAAATGAAACTTATCAGTGCTTGTAGCATTCATGCTGCACTTTGTAGGTTGCTTGTTTCTTAGGAAAATGAAACCAATAAACATGGCAGGAAGCTTTGCACTTGAATGCGCAGAGCAATCGGCTTATGTCACCACCCTACACCAGTGTCAAATGACAACCTGGCCTCTGTGCAGGAACTATTAACTTGATAATGTCTCAATGCGGATGTATGCAATGGCAGTTACAAGGCGAAATTAGCATATATACCGATTTTCAGGAGAAAATCATTGGCAAGCCACCAAAATAATCATGATTCATGTCTGGCTGTAACACTCGTCTCCAATAACAAGTTCTCATCGATTCAGCCTCTTTGCAGTTTAGTATATCCATCTCGGGTTTCCCACAACACCTTAACTCTTATACTTCAGTAACAAGTTACGTTTTTACTGACAATACGTTAACAGCGACCCACAATCACCTGATCAAGAATGAGTCGAGAAATAAGGTCCCCGCCTACTTTCAGACCAACCACAAGCACACAGCTGACAATGTTTAACGGACTGACTACCTTTACCGATCAGTTTACATGTAAACTGTCTGTTGTCATACCCATACTAGACTGTATATGGCAAGTTCAGCACACTGTCCAAATCATATTTAGTCAAGTTAAGTCAGCTGACGTAGTCATATATACTCTGGCCGGGCCATATCAACGTTACGTTAGCCACTCCGATTGGAAGGCCCGGCTGGTTAGCTTGCTGGCTAATGTTTGTGTTAGCTAGCTAATGATGAAGCAAATTTCCTAAACATAACAATGCGACGTCAACTAACGTTTGCACAGCAACAACTTCACATATAAGATCAGCGTACATTAGTCATACGTCGTGCCGTGTTTCAAACTGTTTATAAGTTACCAGGCAGCGCTCGCTAAATAGCATTTTGAGTAAGTTAGCTAGCGTTAGCATACCAGCTAACGTCAGCAACGGACTCGATGCCAATGCAAGTTAAGCTTAAGTAGCTTGCTAGCCGCTAACATTAGCCAAACGGGTAACGTTTCCCATCGAACTAAACTAACCAAGCTAAGTTAGCAAGTTAGCCAGTCAGCTAATCCTGGGTGGACACGGACAGTATTTGAGCAAATAGAAACACGCACTTTATTGACATGTAACCGGTTACCTGTTGATTATAGACCCGATAAGCTGAGGTAGCTCTTTCGTTTCAAAAGCGGTGTACGAAGCTGATAAAAGCGGCCGCACTGCCGCTGTCCATTCGTGCTCCCCATCTCCTCCGCTCGACGCCATCTTGAAATCCCATAGAAAAAACTAGCTACTGGAGGAAGAAACTGTGAAAGTAAATCATGGGGGGCGCTCACAATCTGATAACAGTCCTCATGCCAGCATTTAATCATAAATATTACTTTTCACTGAAGTCACAATTTGACATCCTAGCAATATTTTTCATTTCCCAATTTTAACTTGAAAATAAAGAGATTTATTTTCCTCTATGTTGATATAATGTGTAATACCAGTGATACGAATATCTCATAAAACTACCACTTTATAATTTTTACTCCCCGGATTACACAAATAATGCACAAATGGGCTTTTTTCATGCTTATTTTGTGTTATATTTTCTATTGACAAAAGTGAATAAATAACATTGAAAACATACATAAAATTAAACTAATTAATTTCACACATTTTAATATTCTTGTAAATTAATAGTGTATACGTATTTAGCAGAATGGATTTGCTGAGCTCGGGGCTTATAGTGGTCCAATACAATATAAACAATATAAAAAAGTATCTGAGCACTTGCAGCCCATGTAACCTTGATGCCAGGAAGTTCACTGCATCAAACCTGTAATAGCAATAGGACTTTATTCAAGATCAGCAACTAAGCCAAAAAAGAAAAAAAAATACATGAAAAATAGAGCCCATCCTCCTTTATTCTGTTTTTCCGGTTAGCAGTCAGCAGCAGTACAGTCAGGCAAAATGCAGCTCACAATTTGATTTTAAATCTCTATGAGGGCAAACTTTTGACAAGGTTTATCTATCTATGTCTTGTGGAAAATGCTCTCTGTGCAAACTACATTTATAATTTGTGTTTCTGTCGACAGTCTAAAGTTGTTTAGTGTGTTTTGGTTTTTTTTAAATAGTGTAAATGACCACTGCATTACATGTATTGACGCTATTCCTCTTTTTGGCCTTTAGGGGGCAGCACCTGTTTTTCACAAGGCATAAAGGAAGTCAGTCAGCTTCCGACTTCCTCCTGCTGAAGAGCAAGTCAAAGCTGCTGTTGCAATGGCAAAGCTAATTCTGCTGTGGCTGAAATGTATTATTTTGTGGACCACTGTCGAAGCTGTGTTTGAGGATCAAGTAGGAAAATTTGACTGGTAAGAAGAATCCAGTGAACGATCAAATATGTGTGTTGTTCGCGGCCATGTTTTAATGTGAAAAGGCTAATGCTAACACCTGTCACAGCAACTAGCTGCGACTCGGTGTGTTTGGGGCTGGACTTTGTATGAGAGAATAGGCCGAAAATATTCAAATTAATTCATAAAATCTTGAAATATTCTTAGTCTTCTTCGCTCAGATGCTCTTAGGATGTTTATAGTGTATACATTTTCCATTAGGAAACGAATGGTCACCAAAACTCATTGACTTAATATGATATAGACTGATTTGTAAGCATTTGGAATGCATTGTAACTAATCAGATAATTGCCATTGTAGTGTTCATTAATGTTTTCTGCTTTTTAATTCAAACTGTGTGTCATAACACTGGGGTTTGATACCTGTAGCCATACAAGCAGTGGTTTAGCCACAGTAACAAAAAGCAGCTTCATGACCTTCTGAATGCATGTTTTCTGTCTTGTGTTTCACAGGAAGCAGCAATATGTAGGAAAGGTTCGCTTTTCTCATTTTGACACACATGTACAATCCTCCAAAAAGGTGCTTGTAGCAACAGAAAGGAACGTTTTTGCTGCACTCAATACCAGGACTGGAGAACTCTGTGAGTATTTTGCTAGTCTAAAAGATGACACACCTGTCAGCTGCCAGACTTTATTCATTTATTCCTGCTTATTCAATGTGTGTTACAGTCTGGCGACATGTGGATAAGACAGGGTCAGAGGGAAACATTGATGCTCTTCTACAACACGGACAAGGTGTTTTTTTTGTCATTGCATAGAGCTTACAGAGTTTTTAGTTTATTTACTAAGAGTAGATGACTCACAAAGCTGTTTTTGTCTCCTAGATGCGGTGCTAGTTGTTGGTAACGGCCGCTTGCTGCGCTCCTGGGAGATCAATGTTGGTGGTTTGAATTGGGAAATCGTGCTTGACTCTGGCAGGTGATTACCTCCATGACTTGAAATGGTTAGGTTTGGAAATGTGTCTATTAATTAGTAAAACATTAACTTTTTTTGTTATACTTTATAGCTTCCAGTCAGCATGTTTAGTTGGACTGCAAGACATGGTAAAACACGTGGCTGTTTTGAAGAAAACTGCCATCTCTCTCCATTATCTGTCTAATGGACATCAAAAATGGATCGAGAATCTACCAGAAATGTAAGTTACCATGGTTACAATGAAAGCAATGGAAGCCGTTGTCTCTCTATTACTGTTAGTATCTGTGTTCGAAAGCAAAATATGCTCCCAGAAATTAAATACTTTGCTAGCTTGATGCTTTTGTAGAAACTACCATCAGTGTCACAATGCTCGTGTAGAGTAATGTTATGAACGAGGCTGACTTTATAAAATTTCAATCATTTTCTGTGTTTTTATCTCTGCAGTGAGACCGTGGATTACCAGACTGTATATTCTGATGGAAATGGTGAAGTTTATGTGTTGGGAGTTGTTCCTCATTCCCACATTGCTATTGTTGTTTATAGTATAGAGGACGGAGAAATAATCAAGCAGGTAATCTTGATTTATAAAGGCAGCAGAAAATGCATAAATGCTATTGAGGCAATGTCGAATATAATTTTAATAATATTTCATGGAAATATACCAATTAAAACAAACCAGTGGTCCAATATGTTGAATTGAATTGCACATTCCTGTGTTGTTTTCAGATGTCGGTCGAAGCTCCGTGGCTATCCAACATACAAGCCAACTGTGTAGTGGTTGGCCAGGGGATGCTGACATGTGTAGACTCTGCAGCTATGTCCTTCTACATGCTTGACTTACACCTACAGTTACAGATGACCCAGGTTCCCCTGCAGGTATGAAGCAAAATAAAACTAAAATACTCTTACTGTATAATTTAACCATGTGTATTCTCTGCCTCATTTCCGTTTGGCCTCTATTTCCCTCCTTTATGTCTTTATTTTCCTTTCCTGTTAATGCACTCCTCTTTTTCTCTGCGTGCATGCTATTCACCATTTTTGTTTATACTGTTGTTTTATTTGTCTTGTTCTAGTCTATTGGACTTGAAGTAGACCCAGGCTTTCATCCGGTGCTGTTGTCACACCAGCCCAGTCCAGCCCGTCAACCACTGTCAGAGTTCTTTCTTCAGCTCGGGCCTGATCACTACCAGCTTCTCCAGCTCAACAATGGTCAGATCGTTACAATGAGGGATTTCAAGCCGGTATGTTGTCATATCTCTATGTTGTCCTTTTTTCCCTGCATGACTGAGATTCTGACATATCAGACTTCTTTTTACTTGTAAAAAAAAAAAGTATGTATTTATTTGTTTGCTATCGAGAAATGTCAGCTTGTTCTGGTACTTCAATTACTGTACTGTATGACACTGGATGCAAGCTTCGGTTATCTGCCTTAAACATAAATGTTCCTTGACACTCTAATGTTAACAACGGAAATGTTAAAAATGACATCTGTAAGGAAGAACAAGGTCACCATTTCACGTATACTGAAATTTTAGAATATGACTTTATTTTTAAACTCCAACATATATCATTTTAACATTCATGAAGGTGTAAAATTGAGATAGTATGATGATAATATGAAAGTTTAAACATTTCTTCATTTATAGGCCCTGCTGGTTTCATTTGCAACCACTGGAGAGAAGACTGTGGCTGCTGTCATGTCACCCAAGAATAAAACTGTGAGTTCATGTGAAATCACACCTTCAGTTTTTTTTTAGTAAGAGGTATACCACTAGGTTGGCAAATTCTAGCATGTTTTAACTGTTTAAGAACGGCCTCAAATGTCTGTTTGCTTGTAAAGGAATGATAATGTGTGATCAAACTTGTTGGAGCAGACCAAATTTGTTACAGCCAAGTTTCGCCAGGCTTTTTATGTAAATCCTAAGGACTGTTTTAACGTATATAAAGATGATTATTGATCATTATTTCTATCACACAGGCTTGCAGTGTTAACCTCTTCAGTGCTGAAACTGGACGCAGACTTCTAGACACAACACTGATTTTTAACATGGATCCAAATGGTGGGAAACCAGAGAAGGTGAGTCTCTTTTATTTTCGTTGTGAATACAAGGCTGGTTAAGTAGCTGTTGCCTTTACACGAGGCTTAACATTACTTCCAGAGCAGTGGAGAAGAAGTCATGGCGTCTGCCTTTAAAATCAAAGGGATTTTTATTCTGTCTTTCAGCTCTATGTACAGGCGTTCTTGAAGAAAGATGACTCTGTCGGCTACAGGGCCATGGTGCAGACAGAAGATCACACACTCACTTTCATACAACAGCCAGGTAGGAATGACAAAACAGGAAAGAGTGCTCTTTTAGTCTGCGCCACTGATATTAATGTTAGCTGAAGTGTTGGTGTGCATTTCTTGAATGTCTTTTATTTCTACCACTTGGGGGTGCCAAAGTCAGAACAGTTTAAAATCCTTCTCATTGCTATCAAAAATGCAGAATAAACAGACTTTAATCAAGAAGGTAATTTAGCAAGATGCTGTAACTATATCAGTGTGTGTACTTTTTAGTTTTCATAAAGCATGACAATGTTGTTCTCATACAGGGGTCTTCATGTGGTGTTTTGTAGAAGATCAGTAGGTTTAACTTTTGATATAACTGAAGCGTCCATTAGATTTTGTGTTTACTGTTGGGATACAGTGTTTCCAAGGTACAAAGCAGCTGGTGAGCCAGGCTTACCCTCACGGTAACATTTTTGTTTATCCTGCCTCTTAATCATCATAAATGCTGCCAACATCTGACCACTGTGTGGAACACAAATAGACTCTGTTTTCATAATGTACACACAGTGTTGTCATTTCCACGAGCATGAGGGGAGGGGGAAAACTGTCATCTTGTAATTAATGGAAAGCGTCAACACAAACTGTATAGTGTCACAGGGTGTGGAAAGTGAATGAATGATTACAGAACAATAATGAGTCTTGCTTTCCAGGGCGTGTAATGTGGACAAGAGAGGAGGCCCTGTCAGATGTGGTAACAATGGAAATGGTGGATCTGCCCCTCACTGGAACGCAGGCTGAGCTGGAGGGAGAGTTTGGCAAAAAGGCTGGTAAATGTCAACCCAGATTAGTTTTTCATATTGAAAACGGCCCATTTTTTCATCTATTGTTCATTTTAAGTATTATTTGTACTGTTTAGTTTTCTCCCTCACGTTGTAGAAACTAAACAGAGTTGTCTTATTTCTAATATCAGGTTTTTGGTCGAGCTTTATTTCAGTGTGAATTGTTGATTTGTATTTTTATTCTTACTTAAACGCCTCTACACCTGTATTTAATCAACAAAAATGTTTCTAGGTTGCTATGGGCCAATGACCCATTTTGAAAAAAACATTTTTTGGGAATGTGTGGGAAGGATTCACTTGTTTCTGTTAGCTTCACTTTCTTTTGTATTTGTCCAATTTTCACTGCTGCACATGGATTCAGCCATTCAAGGTAACAGAATTCTCTGCTCTTTTCAATGAAACTTAATTGCTTGTGTGAAGATTAGTGTTCCCTGTTGTTGACTGAAAAAACAGCCACTGCATCTCATTTTTAGTCAGCCCTTAGCATCACTTGATTTCATTTTTAGAATATATCCTACATCCCTAATAAAACAATTTTGTTCCTGTATTGTTTCTGATGCTGTTGTGTTAAATCTGTAAGAAACCTGACACTGATAAGAACCTAAAATGTAAATCCAGTCCCCTGGAAGTAACTAAGCAGTGTGTCTTCTCTTACTGTGATTTGTCTAGATGGGCTGATGTCTATGGTGTTGAAGAGGCTCTCCTCTCAGCTCATCCTGCTGCAGGCCTGGATCGCTCACCTATGGAAGCTGTTCTATGATGCGCGCAAACCCCGCAGTCAAGTTAAAAATGACATCACCATTGAGAACCTGTCTAGAGATGAGTTCAACTTGCAGAAGATGATGGTTATGGTTACAGCATCTGGGAAGGTATGAGACTAAAGCTCACCCTCTCATTTAGCCGTGCATGTGGTCAACCTATCTTTAGTTTGTTTTGTCTAAGATCAGTCAAGCCTAAAGTGAAATTAAACACTAATAAACATTCAGACAGTTCACTTTTTCCTGTGCAGTTGATTCTTGTTTTTCTCTGTTCAGCTCTTTGGGATTGACAGTAAGACAGGCGGTATTTTATGGAGGCACTACCTGGACAACGTCCCACCTAATGCAGCTTTCAAACTAATGGTGCAACGGACCACTGCACACTTCCCTCATCCCCCGCAGTGCACACTGCTCATCAAAGACAAGGTATCGTGTAACAGAGACTCTGGGCTCTGTGTATAAAGAGTTTCAGGTTTGGTATCAAGAGTGTCAAATTGTCAGACCAGTTGCTGCCTAATTTGCCCAACTTACAGTGAATGTGTTGAGGATTACTTTTATGTTTTATTTAGCATGTCTTGTCTATTTTTTTGTACTCTGGCTATTGCCACTTCTCAGAGAAAACACTGCTGTTCTCTCCATAAGTAGCGAATGATTATTTTTGCAATTTATCATATGCGTTTGTTTGTATGTTTTTTTGGTCATTAGGACACTGGCCTGGCTACACTACATGTATTTAACCCCATCTTTGGTAAGAAGAGTCATGTCACGCCACCCACTTTACCTCAGCCAATACTTCAGTCACTCATGCTGCCTCTCATGGACCAAGATTATGCGAAGGTCTTGCTTCTCGTTGATGACCAGTACAAGGTCTGTGGCAAACTGTGAACCAGATTCAGTATGTCTCTCATAGCTATTTCTCTCTCTGTCAAGACCTAACATGTCACTACTCAACTGCTCTTTCTTTCTTTACTTCCTCTATTCATGTGTCAACATTACAAACTGTGTCATTTTGGAATTTAACAATAGTAGCGTTCTTTATTTTATTATTCTTTATTTATGAGAGATATTGTTTTTTAGAAATGGCTTATAAACACGGTTTCCATCTTGCTGATTTTTCCCAGGTGTCTGCCTTCCCTTCTACAAAAAACGTGCTGCAGCAGCTCCAGGAGATGGCCTCCTCCATATTCTTTTATCTGGTTGATTCCAGCCAGGGAAGACTTTCTGGTTACAGACTAAGAACGGCAAGTGAAACTTTAAGCTTTAAACACCCATGAAAAAGTTACTCGGGTCACAGATAAAAGAAGTAATCTGGATGATTTTTTGCACTCAGGACTTGTCAACTGAGCAGATCTGGGAGGTCATCATTCCGACTGAGATACAGAAGATTGTCTCTGTCAAAGGAAAAAGGCCCAATGAGCATGTGCACTCACAAGGCAGAGTAATGGGGGATCGTAGTGTCCTCTATAAGGTACAGTAACATCCTCTTAAAACCTTGCTGTGGTTTAGGAGTGTTGAGAAAGTTCAAATCATATCATTGCTTTTATTTATGCTGGATTTGGTCTGTTATGGCTCGTCTCCCCCACTTCAGTCAGAAAGACAGACTCCTTCCCCAAGCTCTGATGTAAACTGAAAAGTCATCCTTCCAGGAAATATTGTACCTCTAGTCACCGTTTTCCAAGTGATTCATATTCCCCCTCAAACATTCTCACTGAATAAGAATGAACTGCTTTTCTTCTTGGAGTCTTACCATCCTGACTGTCATTCTACTCCTACACTCCTATCAGTCCAGAGAGTGGAAGGGAAATATAAAGGAGATGGCAAAAAAATAGGAATCGTTCTTTGGAGAAAAAATGGTAGCATTCCAAATCACGTACTTTGCCTTTTTACTTTCAGTATGTACTATAGCTGCCCTCACAAAGTACACACCATTTCAAGCAGTATGCATACAATTGGAATGCACTACTTTGTCATCATATTACTCGTATGTGTGCTCAGTCAGTAACATGAAATGAGCTGTCATCTGTATGTTCACTCTGGTGGCTTAGGCTTGTTTATATTCACACAAGACACTGACATATGTGACATTTTCTGGTCAGAATAACCAGAAAAGCATGCTGTGTGCTGCAAATGTGGCTTTGTCCTTTTCAGACTCAGCCAAGTAGACATTTTTTATGATTTTGTGACTCAGCATGCAATATATTTTTTATCTATACATTTATCTGAATGAAGATGGGCACCATTTTACATCTAAACATTGCACCTTGTACTTGAGATTGTTTAATTTGACGTGTATGAAAGAGACCTCTGTGTTGAACTGCAGTTAATCCAAAAAGACTGAAAAACATTATTTTCTTTCTGCCAAAAAAAGTCTTTTTAAGAATTTATGTTAGTATATATAAAGTTTGACAAATAAGTGAAATATTAAGTGGCTAAAACCCTATCAAATGGATATTGCAATGTTAATACAGAGCCTCTGTCTTCTGAGTCATGATATTGACCATATGTAGATTGATTAACCCAATTTAGTATACATTTGACATATTTGGCAAATAGCATATGATCCTTAGCAGTCATGGTTGAAGTGGGAGATGATGATCAGCCAAATTTTTACATTTAGAGAATTGAAATTAGAGAATTGTTCATTTGACTACACATTTCTATCCAGTAATGTTTGTATTTACAGGCTTAAATAATGCTGAATTCTATTTTTTTTACAGTACTTGAACCCCAATCTACTGGCTGTGGTGACTGAGAGCACAGACTTGCATCAGGAGCGCAGCTTCATCGGGATCCTCCTGATTGATGGCGTCACTGGTCGCATCATTCATGAAGCTGTCCAGAGGAAAGCCAGAGGACCGGTGCATGTTGTACACTCTGAAAACTGGGTTGTGGTGAGCAAAATTGATTGTTAGACTCACTTTTGTAGAAATAAATGACAACGATCATCTGTAGTTTTGTTGCTTTTTGCTTGGTTATAGTTAGAATATGCATCATTAAAGAAATGATGAAGGGGAACACAAGCGATGCTTTGAGGCTTCATGTGATCTCATTACTGACGATGTGCTCTGCCTCCGTTTGACTCTGCAGTATGAATACTGGAGCACCAAGTCTCGCAGGAACGAGTTCTCTGTAATCGAACTATATGAAGGAATGGAGCTCTACAACAGCACCGTATTCAGCTCTCTGGATCGGCCACATGCTCCTCAGGTGCTGCAGCAGTCTTACATTTTCCCCTCCTCCATCTCTACCATGGAGGCCACCCTGACTGAGAAGGGCATCACCAGCCGCCATCTGCTCAGTAAGTTTCAGTGGATTGTATTGCTCTATATTTGGGAATAACCCACCTTTTCTCACAAACAAAAAGGTCTTTTCAACTTCTTTTGGCGCAGTGCCTCTCATAATGTTTCTTTGGATTTGCTTTGTCACAGTTGGTTTGCCATCTGGAGGGATTTTGTCATTACCAAAGATGTTCCTCGACCCACGCAGGCCAGAAATAGTATCTGAGCAGAGCCGGTAAGTACTGCAGTCAGACTTTGTATAAACATTTAACAATATTTTGGGTTTTTTTCAACCCCTGTCTGACCTATTATTTGATCTCCAGTGAAGAGAACCTGATACCGTACGCACCAGAACTGCTGATCCGCACAGAATGGTTCATCAACTACAATCAGACTGTGTCAAGAGTACGAGGAATTTACACTGCTCCCTCTGGACTGGAGTCAACTTGTCTGGTGAGTCAGCAATCGCAGCTCTTACAAGTTGGTCAATTACAATGGTATTCATTCATAGAAGATGTTGATTTTATTGGAAACTGTTTTGAAAGAATTGAAGAGTTTTCCATTTGTAAAGGGGCAGATCCACCATTTCCATTGTCACTACATCTAAAATCTTAATCATATTTTATTGATATTAAAGGTCCCATATTGTGTCTCTTTTTAGCAAATAAATGAAAGTCAGACACAAAATAAACAGAAAAATATCACAGTTCAGTATAAAGTAAATGTGAGCACAGAGAGCAGGAGAGAAGTAAATGGATGACTGTGTTTAGGTCACTCAACCAGACTTTTTTTTGTTTCAAATGACTAAATCTTAGTTTTCACCATTTCTGTTTCGCCCTCAGTGTTACAGTTTCAGAGCTCTCACCAGTGGGCGTAGGATCAAAAATAATAGTGATATTAGTTACATTAGGTGTGTACCATGCTAACACTGAGGATTTTCCTATCGTTATGATGACATTGCTATAAAACATCAAAGTAATCTACTAGGTCTTAAGTTCCCAGGATGCTGTGAGTGCATGAAGACTCCAGTAATTGCTGTTTTAGCCAACAGAAGAACATTTATTCTGCTATGCTCATGGCTGAGACATTATAAAGTAAGCAGAGCTAGCTCTAGTGAGACAGCTCCTCATTCTAAATGGTGCACCTTGGAAGAACGAGGCAGTGAGGGGTCAGGGATTGTGCAAATTGTCAGCTCAGCGACTGGGATAGTTTAATTCTAATACAGCAACCAAAGCAGAGATTTGTTTTGACACAATAGACATTAAAAAGTCTGAAACCATCATAAATTAAATGTGGATAAACGTATCAAAACAAGTGCCAATACAGTCAACTCCTGCCTTTTAGTTAAATTAAACCTTAATATGACAGTGTTATGTGTTTTTTCTTCTCTAGGTAGTGGCATATGGTCTCGACATCTACCAGACACGCGTGTACCCTTCGAAGCAGTTTGACGTGCTAAAAGACGACTACGACTACATGCTGATCAGCAGCGTACTTTTTGCCCTTTTCTTTGCCACCATGATCAGCAAACGCCTGGCAGAAGTCAAACTGCTCAACCGGGCCTGGCGGTAAATCAATCGTCAGAATCCCGTATCTGACAGCCCCGTGGCTGCACGACGGACCTCAGCCCGAGGAGATGAGACCGCTGAGGCCGAGCCTGTAGAAGAACACAGGTCAAAGTTCAATAAGGCCCATAAGGAACTGCTGGGGTGAGGGGACGGCGGGGAGGGGGTGAAAGCAGGGGTTAGTAAAGGTTTTACGTGTTTTTTAACTTATTTTGCAAAAAGAAGACATTATTTCCAAGTAGAATAACTGTTCCTTTGTGCCACGTCATTTTTGATCAAATGTTTAACACTTAACAAATTATAAATGAATGAAACAGACTTTATGGAGCTGTGGAGTTTGGAAATTCCTACACACATGAAAGTTAGGATCTTAAGTCATGTTAGTTTTCCCAAGATTACTTTTGAGACATTTCTGCATCATCAGACTGATCTAATGGTAAGCGAAACTAATCGTGGAAGTCGGAGAATAGAATCAGAAGAAATAGATATATGTGAGCATGATATGGTGCAATACCATGGCTGAATGGTTTTGTATTTTTAGCCTGCTGAATCACTCACTGAAACTAAGATGTCATTTTGATTTAATGGCACGTGAACTGTGAATATGAAATGTGAGGTGATACTGTAGCATGGACAAGAAATGGTAATTTGGGCTTTTCTGAAGACTCTACCACCAAGAGCACCATCGCACCGTTTCCTCCAATCATGTGCTTGAACAAGGAAAGTGACCAACAGTAGCCTTCGTTTTATGTGCGCCAGTCATCCTGCAGCTCATTTGTTTGTGAGCAGTTTTGATCCATCGGCTGCTGTTGATGCTCCATTAAAAGTTCTCTCACAACTCCAGTGTTTCCTCTTCCTTGAATTAGACATATTTCAAGTTTCTTTTACTTAATTCAGGAGCAGGACTTTGTTAATGTGTCCACTAATAATTACCAGCAAACAAAGGTCAACCTATGAGAAAGGCTTGTTGTAGCTAGATATCATGAAAAAGGACAATCAGTCAGTCATAGAATGAATAAGTTATTTATTTCTATAAATAGATTGAAAACAATTTTACTATGATTTATTTTTGACACAACATGATAAACATACAGCCTTTTGTTTGGGACAAATCTCATACAGAACCTTCATGAGAACTTCCAACATTTGGATGTAACAGAAGTTGTGAAAGTGGGCCTGCACCTCAACAGTGTAAACGTAACACGATGTCCACACACTCAAAGAAAGGAAAGGTCCAATCTGTACTCTGTTTGACCGTCTGACACACGACATTAGAGCAAAAGTCACACACGATTAAAATAATTATCAATTATGATTAAATGTTCTCATTTACATTTAAATTACTGCTGTGCATTACAGCTAAATCAATGTAAAACCTTTGACTTCTTCTTCATATATCTTATAAAAAGACCCGACTGCAGGTTTTAGTCCAATTTTGATCCTTGCTGACAAAGTACCTTTAAATAAACTGAGTAAAATAATGAAAACAGATTATTCTGAATGTGGAATGTAGATTTATGTGTTTGATGTACATTAAATTAAAGAATCCAAATCCATTTTTACTGCAAAACATAATAGAATCCACTGAACCTTTATGAACCATGAGCTTTATCAGGGTTTGACATCACTGTAGGATGTTTTGGTTGTGATGTGCATTTTCTTCATTTTTAAGTTACCAGGGTTCTAACTGTGAGAATGATTTGGAAAAAACATTAAATCTGTCAATACATTATACCTTTCAAGCAGCATAGTCATAAAAATAACACACGTGGAATGAACAGTTTGGTACAAGCCCAGCTCAAACCTTTTGTAATTACTTGTTCTCTCGTACGAAATAAAGAATAATATCTGCTCAGGCTGGTTGTAGTGATGTGAGCGTCCGGCTGTCAGACTTACAAATTAGTGATGATACGTTTTCCCTGTGAAAAAATGTTTGTGTCTCGGTGAACCACACTTGAAAATGGTTACAGGAGGTAAATATTTCTCCACTGTTAGTGAAAATACTGTATATCATGATGTGTTCAGGGGTGAAGTCTAAAATACTGACCGGTAAAATGTTCAGTCAAAAACAGAAAAAAAAACTCACAGTGCAGCTGTGTGACGGAACACAAAATAATAACAATACGACATTAAACATGTGAGTTTTTTTCCACACACTCTGTACAAAAAGCTACCACGTGGTTATTAGTGGTGTCAGTCACAATTTTGTACTTTCTATCTCTTCTGCCAGGCCCTGCTGTGTCCTGTCTTGATCGGTTCACTCATCAGTCTCTCTCGTCTCTCGGTGTGAGCCGGTCGGCCCGGTGGCAGCAGGATGTAGTGTGTGGCGCTGGCCTGTCTGCCGTCCTTCAGAATGGGAACGATGCAGGGGGAGAACGGTGTCGTGGGTGGCGCCCTTTCGCTCTGCTGTCTCTGTAAGGCCTTACTCACATATTCTGGGTTAGCAGCAAAACTCTGTGTGGCTGGCATCACTCCGTTGATGTAGATCGGCAGACATTTGGGGCTTGGGGTGCGCGGTGGGCAGGGTGGGACTAAAGGGACCCTTGGAGGGATTTTGGGAGGCTTGTCGTCCTCGCTGGTCTTTGAGAGCGCGGCGGGTTTTGGTGGGATGGGAATACGAGGAGGGATTTGTGGCCTGTCAGTGGGGAAGACGTCTGAGCAGGAAAATCTGCCTCTTGACGACTGGTGTTTGTCTGGCTGCTGTTTGCTCCCAAAAGGATCCCCTGACGCCACATGCTGGTTGTCTTCTCTCTGGAGGGCGATCGACCAGTTGTTTGCTCCGAACTGGCCTCTTCCACCTGCCTCCTCTCTGCTTGGCCAAGAGAAAGCTATAGATCCAATCCCAGCCCCACCAGCACGCAATGAATTCTCCTGGTAGGCGTGATTCACTTGTCCACAGTCTCTGCTGCTGCTGCTGCTGCCTCTGTACACCGGCCTCGGGCAGCTTTTGGGCAAAAGTCGCTGTCGGTCACTGGTGAAGAACTCAACCTCGCTATCAGCTGCTTCATCCGACATCAGCTCCTCGGGGTCAGGCGGAGGCGGCAGGGGTTTGGATTCTCTGTGACGGCCCCCGAACGCTGCTCGTCTCTGGGAAGAAGGAACCACCTGATCTCCTTCATGGTGCAGCAGTAAGTTATCAGAAGTTAGGAAGAGAGGGATGTTGGCTGGGGAAGAGAAAAAGGAATCACGTATTAAAGAGTGCATCCTAAATTCTGAGAAGTCGTTTTTTTGTTGTAGAAGGTTTTGCTATCATTGTTGCTTCCTTCAGTGCAAAGACAAATCTCAGAGGAAGAAACATGGAAAACAACTTGCAACGATAAAAAAAAACTAAACCACAGTGTGATGTAGGAGGGAGAAATACCAGCGCGAGTAGGCCGCCCAATCTCCTTCTAACAAAAACTCCTGACCTACTGGAGATACTGCACAGGAAACAGGAGTGAAAACAAGTAGAAAACAGCCGCTTAACCTATCACCTTCTTCGTCAAACATCAGCCACAACACTCTGATTAACGCAGGAATCATCATTATCTGAGTGGCAGGCACATAATCTTAACCGAGCTTCCCATAACCTTCTCTGTGGAAACATCCGACGTGCCCCAGACTGCGGGAACAGCTGGTGACCGGGGAGCGATAGGTTCACCGCAGTCTCTCTCTTCTGATACACAACCCTCTTCTGTAACGGCAAACTCACCTACACTCTGTCTGCACACTGCTTTAGTAGCCAAATGGGGTTCAAAGGGGGTTTGACCAACACAAACCAAGGAAATTAATTTATATTATCGATGAAAGTGTACAACAAAAAGAGAATCAGTGATTTAGCTTTGTAGATAGGTTATATAAGCTGCCAAGCGCTTCACAACAAATGAGAAAAATAGTGAACTGCAAGCATTTCTGCGATAAGCTGGAGTTACACATAAATAATAATAAAAATGTTCTTTTGAAATATGAGCTCAAAGTCTATCAAATTCACAAAGCAGTCAAGCTATAATGAATATCATATACATCCTGTCATGAGTCAGTCATTATAGGTGAAATTAACAAGCATGGCAGGTGCTTTAAGAGGATAAATGTGTGTTTTTGCTTTTACATTATGTAACCGCATGTTCTTGATATGTGCCCTGTTCCTTTTTTGGGGCTCTGACGCAATTTAAATCTATAAAATGTAATAGATTTCGATGACGTGCATATGGAATCAGGGATTTATCCTTGCAAATGATTAATAGAAGTTAAAAAAAAAAAATCAAAAAAATGTGAACTGAAGCTATTATTACAGAAAAATATGAATAATGTTCCCTCAAAATACGAGCGCAAATTCTATCAAACTGACAAAAGCACTCAAACCATCATGAGTATCACATACATCCTGTCATAAGTCCTACAATATATGTAAAATAACAAGCATCACAAGTGCTTTATTGACTGTATATTCTGTTCTCCTTCTAAATTATAGGATTTTTTTGGTTCTGGTATTCTGCTACTTAAATAAAGTCAACATTAAGAAAAAAATTCAAAGGATTTCAGTCACACACGCGTGAAATTAGCAATTCCTTCTTGTAAAAATTTGTACAAGTCGTCAACAACAAATTAAAACAAGTATATATATATTATATATTAATAATGCTCCTTCTATCAGATTCGCAAAGCATCCAAACGTTAGCCTCATAGCATAATTGCCGAAGTCATATTTCGGCCAAACTGTGATGTCTGCCTAACTCTACTCTCCTAACACTGCTGACTGACCATGCATTATTGCCCATGTCCTCAGCCTATCAAAATGCTAGTTACATTCCAAAATCACTATCTGCCAAAGTCATCTCTTTGACTTTGGCATTTTTGGTGCTACATACAAAAGATGGCTTTTCTGAAAACCTTAAAATATGACTCAGGCAATTATGCTATGAGGCTAACAATGAGTATCATCTACATCCAAGCTCATTCCATTGGATCTATGTGGGAAAATATTTAATCTGTAGCTTTTTGTGGTAAAATACCTCCATAACAACTTACATGTAAAATTAAAATAAAAAAACAGACTCACAGTTGAATTCTTTGGCCATCTGCTGCTGTTGAAGCTCCTTCAGGCTGTGATCCATGTCAGTGCTCAGACCAAAGCACACTCTGCAAAACAACAGAGAGAGAGTTGGGAAATCTATAGGGAGCCAAACATGTGTGTAAATCATTCTTGCACATAACCTGTCATAAGTCAGTCATTATATGTGAAATAACAAGCATGATAAGCGCTTTAACAGAATATATGTTCTGTTCTCCTCTTGGATTACGTAACGTTTTTCTAGATCATGTTCTTCATGAGTGTTTTAATTCCTATTTGGGATTTTTGGTGCTATTTAAAGAAAATCAATAAAAAATGGAATGGATTCATAGTCACATGGAAACAATTAAGAGTATTACCTCTGGGAATAATTTAAAGTGGATGCAAGTGAATGTCAGACTGCAGGTGTTCATCTTTTACAACGTCCTAAAAATGTACTATTGGGTGCAGACGTGAGGTGCTGGCTTTTAATTTCTGCATTTTTTGTTTGTTTACTCAAACACCGACAAAAAAAATCTATTTCTTCTGTGTCAAAATTATATTTTATAAGAGATGTTTGTATTTTCAACAATAGTACCTGATGATAAAGATGTTTGACTTGTTGTTTGCATACCTGTTCAGCTCATGCTGTCCCAAGTAGTTATTCTGACTCCCGGCCATGTTGAGGCAGAATTTGCATTTTTTTTTATAAATCTCGAAGGTCCGTTTGGTATCGATCCAAAGCTCCGACACAAGTCAGCTCCATCAAACCCATCGCAGCATTGTTCCTGCCAAAGGTTATCTGTTGGAGAGATACAGAAAACTGTGAGCATTAGGAAATTCCCCGAGCCATCGTGGACATTTGCATCTTGTTAGAGCTGCCGTGTCGGAATTAAACTTAAGACACATATTGTCTTTCACATCTGGCTTTCGCATTACATCACTCGGTGCATCTGTGCAGGTCACACCTCTGTGAGCGCGAAAAGCTCATAAACGAGGCATGTAAACAATGTACATGTGGAGTGAAACCCCATCCAGCATGCACAGCTGCATGTTCTCATCCTGAGAGGCAGGTCAGAGGTCAGGCGACAATATAGAACAAGGGCACACAAACATACTGTACATATCAGCTATAGATGAAAACATTTATACGATTACATGTGTATTTAAACACATGGGATTCCACTTTATATAAAAAGTGCACAAAGCTGAGTGTGATAAATGTTTTAGAGTGTACATTGGTGTCACATTTCCTACTTTCATCAAATTTTCATTCATTGTTTTGACTATATACTGTATATATCGTGTTAAAGAGTAGTGTAAAGATAAAAAACATCCTGAAAATTGTACACCTACATACGTTCTACTCACTGTGCAAAAGTCTGCCTTGCAAAAACTGAACGAAAAAAAAGTGCCTCATGAGAGTCACGTTTGACAGATTCTCACATTTTGAACTTCTTCCAACTTCTACTCGATACGCTAAACTACAAAACACACATCTGATACGCTGCATTGTTCCTCCAGGAAACACCAGTCACAACAAGAAGCCCAGTAAATGCCTCCAGTCTACTTCGGCCATATGTACCTCTTTGTGGTCCCGCTTTAAAGCCATCTGTCTGATGAGGCGGCTGTTGCGCAACCTCTGGGTCAGATGTGGGAGGGCGACAGCACTCCTCGCCCTCCTTCCTCTCTGTGACCATGAAAACCCTGCAGTATCCGCCCTCACAACAGGGGCTAATTGTGCAGCATTCCTGTGATGCTGAATGACACACTCCACAAAGTATCGCACTTGCACACACACTTAAAGGAATATTCCATTTGAACCTGTTCTAGTTTTGCTTATTAATGTAGCAGTTGAGTGAAACGGTGCATTTAAATACGACACACAGCAACTGAAACGCCTTTGTGTCTAAATGTTCCAAAGTGATAGTAATAGATGTGTGAGATCCACAGATAAGCAGCTTGGGACCAGAAAAAGCTGAATTATTGGGTGAAACTATCTGCAAAGTGAGTTTTGCACCGTCAGACAAAGCTGTGCATTCAGTATAAACACCAAACAAGCAGTAAAAGAAGGACATGTGAAGGAAAATACACCAATCACAGCACCCATGTTGCCTGATTCAGATGCTCACCATTATAATATCCATCTATATATACATATATGGCACTAACTGATATCACTGCAGGGCGATGAACACTCCTGTTTCGGGTGAAGGTCGCTCTGCTTTTATGTCACAGCTGTAGGAGTTTAAAACCGAGTGGTGCACCTGTATTAGCAGGAATCTACCCTGGTGGTGCATCCATGAGAAGAGTAAGCATTTACCTCACAGCCTCTAGTCTAGATGCTCAGCTCCCTGCAGCTTTCATTCCATCACTGTTAACATTGACTCTATGATCTTACATTACGTTAACTTACATATTTTTAAATAGGATTATTATTATCCTTTTGCACATTTAAGGTTGTAATCTTGCATGTTCTTGGGCGATTCATTTGCACATTGCGGCACTCTGGAAATATTTCTATTACTTTTAATTACTGTATTTTATTAAACTTTATTTATCACTTTTAATAATAATAATAATGAACAAAAAAAAACAGCTTCTACCCCGGAGCCATAACTACAGTGACCATTTTCCAGCAATGTGCAACATTAGTTACACCGCTGTTTTTAGAATTCCTAATATACTAAATAAGCTATCTTTAAAAGAATTTTCATGGATACACTCACATACAACATTTTTTCCTGCTAGATTTTATATTTGCACGTTTCCTATTGTACTTTTAAAAATGTGTAATGACAATAAAGGAATTCTATACTATTCTATTTTAGAAATCACTGGATTTGCTACACTTGCTGTTGATTTTACTTGTAACACTGGCATTCAAAAAAAATCAAAAGTCAAAGTCAAATTCCTTGTATGTGAAAACCTACTTGCAATAAAACTGATTGTGATTCTGATAGCAACGGAACAAAATTTGCTGTCTTTAGCTGCAAAAACAATACTTACTATTCAAATCCAACTTGAACACCTCCTGAACTTGCAAAACTACAGGAGAAAGGCGCATTTCACATTCAAATGTAGTCACTAGATTAAACACAAAAAGCCTGTAGGTTCATTTTACTATCACAGTGCAATCTCCTTCTTCAAAGTCCTGCTTTGTTTCATGTCACTGACGGGTGGACAATTGAAGTGGGACGCAAACAATGCAGGGCATGCAAAGAAAAACCCACTACAAACAAAACAGTGACTCATGCGTCTATTTGAATATTAATGCCATCCTTAAAACAACCGTCTGTGGCGTCATTTCCACCCGTGAGCCTCGGAGATGGAAGACGCTGAACAATTATGAATTCTACCGGCAATTACTCAGTGTGCATGAATGGAACCACTCTCAGGCATGAATGGGCCTTTGTGTCACTTTGGTCCACAGTGAAGCAAAGCCCGAAAAATACGAGTGAACTCTCCCATGAGGTTAGGACCAGAGATGCGCCATGGAGACGAGGCAGCATGGCCAAGGTATGAGCCTGTGCTGACCATGCCCTGCAGGAGGACTGAGCGTTGTTGGCACAGTTGGAAGGACAAACCAGAGCGGGAGAAAACAGTTTGTTTAGCTCATGGAGGAGCCTTGATGTGTTTTGTCCCTGGCAAACCCAACATCACTTTTTCAAGCAACAGGCCACTCACTGACTAGAGCTTTGCAGATGAGTTAATTAGCTGGAGACTTCACCAAGAATTTCTCACAACTTAGCAGAATGTGGGGAAACCTTACATGCATACATACAAAATTACTACAATACAATGCAAAAACAGCTCTCAACAGCAGGATAAATGGAATCTTATTTACAAATTAAACCTAAACTGACAACTTTAGATCCACTAGAGACTCACTGGACTCACAAAACTGGATTTTTGGGGCTGATACTTATTTTATACAGTATGCATATACAGTGTGCCACGACATTTAACAGTGACCATGTACAAAAACAGCTGTCAGTAGCAGAATTTGCAGCACAAATAGAAGCAAACCTAACACTGATCATCTCAACAGTGTTTATTTGATTTTATTGAAGAAAAATACAAATGTTGTTACAAAAATTCTACAGTCCACATGTAAAACCAGACCTGTTGCATTCTCACTGCACTGTATAGTCTATATTACAGTCGGAACAATACTGGATTTTTGGTGCCGAAAGCCATTTTAGGGAGTAAGAAATCCCGCTATCGACGTTGTTTTTATATATGTTAGAGTTGTAATGAAAAGGGAAAATTATGCGGTCATTGTTTCTTAACCATCTAGCAATGTCATTCACAAACTAGCCACCATGAATACCACCAATCTTGACTCTGCACCACCGTCTGCTCTGCTACATGTGCTGCAGGCAGAGCGGAGAGCGTTGGAAACGATAAAGTCGAAGCTGCTTGGCTTCTTTTTCTGTATTGTGTTCTGGTAAAGAAAGTTTTCATATCTGCAGATATGGGACAACATACACACCTGTAGTGATATATCCGTGAAAAGCCAGCACTGACTCATAATATCGGCCAGTCTTTATATCGGTCGGGATCTGCTCATGTGTGAAGCAAATGCTGTAAATGTAACAGCCCAATATCACCTATAGTTCAATAAACCATGAATTTTAACCTGATAATAAGAAAACAAGGCATGAATAAAGGTGCTATAAGTGTGTACAAAATCTGTCTGTTTATGTATTCTTTATGGCTATACAACGGTGACATGAGAACAGTTAATGTTGCACCTCTTCCGATTCTTTTTTCGCTTTAATTGTTGTTTTTTATGTGCATAGACTTCATAATACAGCCACTCTACACTTAACTGCGCATAGTTTTGTACGACCATTTGAAAAATCACAACTTTAAATCTTGACTTGTTGGAAAAATACATGTGAATCGCTGGTCTGGGATACTGTTGTTTAGGTAAAAACTCCTCATCTAATCCCGTTTAGATTATTAAGACCTATATTCATGAATAAAAGCTGATTCAGTGTGTGTCTAGGGTAGAAAAAAATACAGTTGAGGTCATTGTTGTTTGCTCATAGCCTGCAGTAAGGAAGTTGTTCACCGAGGTGTAGAAAATTTGCCACTTGTGACTGACAGCTGCAGATTGTCAATTTGACTCAGTTATGCTTTAAATTACATAATAATTCAGACTTTAATTTTGCATTAATAAACATTTTGCTGCACACTGTCTTCAAAAAAGCAAAGCATAGGTTAAAGCTTTCAGGCGGAGCTATTTAAAGCTATCCAGAACTGTTTTCTCCTCAAGCAACTTTTAAATGTAAGTGTCTGTAGAAAGACTGCATTCAAAAAGGACTAAACTGAGTGAGAGCACTCCAATGATCAGCATCTTCCTAAGTTTATGTCTAAAAATACAAAGCTATCAATATTACTATATCTTGCAGTGTATTTATTTTATTCATAAGGATAAATATGAAGAGATCAATACGCTGTAAAAAAATAATAAAAAAAAGGTCAGCATTTTGACCACTGAGGCACTAATAAACACTGTAAAATAATAGAATGACCATCTGATAAACAAAATACAGCAATTTTCCTTAATTAAAATACAGTTCAGGCCTTCATTTTACTTGTTTTTTGCTTTTAAATGTTCAGTGACAGATATGTACATGTATAATATATAATAATAATAGGACCAGAAATGCTCACCAGATGACAGACAGACAGACAGACAGACAGATAGATAGATAGATAGATAGATAGATAGATAGATAGATAGATAGATAGATAGTATTCTGACTGATTATTAGTGCCTACGGTTATTATATATTATTACTAATACAAACACATTTACTCAACATTTTTGTTTTGGAGAACATCCGTAATTATAAAAGATAGCTCTTGACAAACAAATCTGATATGTTATTATTATGTGTATATGTCACTAATTGTATCTAATTTTAGAAATATATTTACAGTATTAGATGTAAATTTAACAGTTTTTTATTAAAAAGAAATATTGGTGAAAAATGATAAATAATGTGTCTTTTAATGTGAAAAATATTTTTAAAAATTGAAATATTGTGGTTATTTAAAGTTTGAGGTTATTATATTATTATATATTATTTATGTTATCATATACTAATGATACTCTTGTGTATTTTTAAAGATACAGGGGGAAATATCTGTAAAATAAAAAGAAAAATTCATTAAATTCAAGGTATTTTCTTTCCAGCTAACTGCACTGGGCTGACTCGCTCTTCAGCGCCCACTAGCGGCTGCCAGACGGACCGGTCCGTCCAACAGTCACCATCCCGCCTAGACTCGGCTTCTGTCGGCGGAACCCAGAGAGCCTGCAGCGGCTCCGGAGGGCGGACAGTCCCGCTGCTCTCAGCCTAAAGAACCGGTCCTCACTCCGGCCAACTAAAGGCTCTTTTCTCTCCAAAAGAAACCACTAAAGCGATTTCTCACTATTCTTTACCTTCAATAAACCCTTTTTTCAGTGTAAAGTAAAAATCTGTAGCTTTATATTAACACAAATTATATTGAACAGGACTAGTTTTAGATCCATATCACACACAATACATCCCTGATCCTGGTGGCTCCATTTAAACAGAGTTTAAAGCACAGATTTCTTTGAATAAATCAACTTGAGGAGTCCTACCGGGTTAGGGTAAGCAGAAAGTTCGGTTCCGATCCGATAAAAACCAGCGTTTGTAGTAAAGATCCGGTCAAAGATGAACCATGTGCAACATCCTCCTCTGACAACAACACCGGGAGGAGAAACTATTTGGTGTCAGAGTGACGCGCTTTTCCACATCTGCTTATAAAAGATCCAGAGCACGTTGAAGAAACTCCACCCAGGACCGCCTTAAAGGGAAAAATACCCAGAAAACATAAAACAGCACCGCTAGGAAACAATATGTCATCAATGGGATAATCACTGCTTTATTCTCTGGGGTTCTTTCTCACTCTTAGTCCTACAATTTAATTATAACTCCCTTATTTTAAAGGCCTATCTTTTATTCCACTAATAGCTTCACATTTCACATACAAAAACAGGATAATGTCTGAAAATATGATTAAACTATTTTTTTTAACAAGCTCCAACTTAGTTTTCATACTATGCTCTGTTTTGCTTTTACTTATGTCCAGGAATTTGATTTCTAAAGCAAGGAATAAATTATCATCTCAATTTATACTTTTACTCTTCTTTTACTTTCAATCTTACAACTTCATTATAACCCACTTATTTTTAAAGTACTATCTTTTAATCCACTTTACAGATATATATTTTAGCCAGAAAAACATGATAATGTCTTAAAATATGATGAATTGTTCTGGATTAAATTACAATAGGACATAAAATGTTGCTCAGTACATCTAACATGCTAAAAACAGTCATTTTTGATACTATACTGTGTTTCACTTTTACTTACCTCCAGGTGTTTCATTTCTAAAGCAGTTATCAAAGAATAGATGGTCATCATTTGTCATCAATATGTCATCAATCTCAGTTTATACTTTTATCCTCTGGGTTTCTTTTACTTTCAGTTCTAGAACTTCATTATAACCCACTGATTTTTAAAGGACTGTCGTTTAATCCCCTTTAGAGAGTTATATTTTTCCCACAAAAAGAAGATAATATCATCAGCATATAATCGTCAGCTTTCATGCTATATTGTGTTTTGCTTGAACTCACATTCAGGAATTTGAATATTTTTGCTTCTGGTGGGATTTTCAGGTAAAAAAATATGCTTACAGTCCACAAAATGTGTGTATCACTACCATTGAAATTGAACATTTGTAGATCAGTAGCACAAAAAAACCTTCTATGCTCAAGACTATTTAATATTCCTGGCTTTCCTTTATTCAGAGACAATCTGTTGTCTCAAATATTTAACTACTCGCCCTTGAAAATGGGGGGAAATGCAACATTTTCTAACAAGGCTGGTTATGGGGGGTCTAGAAGGTTCCTCTAAGTCTATATATATATGGATGCATCCACATTTGCTATAAAAATGCATTCTTTGGTCAACAAAGACTGCATTTGTTGACCAACATTTAAGGCCTCTAATATCAGTGGAAATTGAGGTGTGGCAAGTTTGGCAAGTCAAGTTTTCAGCTTTTTGATGTTGTGTGTATGATGCTGACTAATTCATAGGAACATAAACACTGGTGTCGTAGAGGTCAATGTATTGTTATTATATGTGCAAAGTTCCAAGTTGTAGAGATAATTCATTATGTTACTAACTTACTATCATCTTTATAGTCTCTTATTTATGAGCCTACATCTTTTATTTTCTTACTCAACTACATTGTAAATGAGGCCTCTCTGCCTCAGGTTTTTAAAAGGTTGAATGAAAAACTGAATTAATACTTCCGTGAATCAAAAAGTCAGATTTTCAGTTTTTACCAATAATATGTCCTCTCTTGCAGGTTGGAAAAAGCACAAACAAAATGCCTCTACGACTACACGATCTGAAATTGGAATGATTTTATATGTCTTGCGTAATGAGCTTATGGGGAAGTGTATTTCCTAAGGCAGTAAACAATTTTGGTCTGACCTGTGTGGGAGTCAGAGAGTGTGTGGGCGGATTTGGACATGAGTTCAATATCAGACTGATAAAGAGTCGAGGACTGGCAGGGGATGTTTTGAGGCCTGCATGTCACAAACTGTCTGTATTTGCGTTCACCCACGTCGAGCTGGAGGCAGGCGGACAACACAGGAGGCCGTTTACCAGGAAACAACAGCAGAGTGGGGCTTGTTTTGGAGTCCAAACCACACTGACCCTACAGTGTTTCCCTCTGACTGCCAAGTGATCTTTTTACTGCGGCAACAACACAAATAAATCCTCAGGCAAAAAGACACATTAAATAAAGCGCTGAATAAAATCACCTCATAAAAGTGTAACAGAGACGTCTGTTGACACAGTGACCTCCCTTCCTTCCCTGTTTTTCCCTCCTACTGTTCCACTGTTGCAATACTCCAATAAAACCCATATAGGGTCATATATGGATTAAGGAGTGCCTTATACCTCTATATCCACTGGAGATCTCAAACCCACTAAATAAATACACCACCTGTAATGTGCCTGCGTTGCTGCAATCACCAACTGTCCTTCTCCCACCAACGTAATTTGTTTGCCTAAAAGAATACTCATACTTTTTTTTAGCAAATAGGCTGCTGTGTTGTGCAACGAAGTGATTTGAAGCACATGTGATTTCAGTGTGACAAAGAGGGTGAACCGCTGTGGCACTGCACTGAGCAAATGCAATGCTTTGTCCCAGACTATTCATCCAGTACATCTGGGTCATTTTGTGCCATTTCAGATTGCAGTGTTGCCTTTTGAAGCCACAAAACTTAGCTCTGTAAAATGTTCTGGCTTAATTTGGGGAATTTTATGTTTTTAGACCTGGGGAAAAAATCTTATCTGGTTGCCACTTTAAGGGTTTAATATCTTGAGAAATTTAACTCCCACAGCCAGGAAAAAATGTTTCTAGTACATCCAAATGGTCAAATGACTCCAACAGAGGCTAATTTTTAAATTATTGTCCCTTAAAATTGAGGGGGAAAAGCATAATTGTCTAACAAGGTTGGTATTGGAGGCCCAGAAAGTTCCTATAAGAGTATATACACCAATCAGCCACAACATTATGACCACCTGCTTAATATTGTGTTGGTCCCCTTATGTGCTCAAAAATGCTCTGAACCATTGGGCATGGACAAGAGGACCTCTCAGGGTGTCCTATGGGGTCTGGAACCAGGATGTTGACACTGGATCCTTTGGGTGCTCTGGCTTGTGCAGTGGGGCCTCTGTCAATCAAACTTGTTCCACTGCATCCTGTTGATGCTTGATCAGAATGGGGTGTAGGAAGTTTGGAGGTCAAATGAACATGTTGGGCCATTGTCATGTTCCTCAACATGTTCCTGATGGTTTGATGTTTTTTCCATGTGGTGGGGTGCATTTTCCTGTAGGGTAGGCCAGTGACATTTGGGATTTCCATTTGCATGAGGGAGTGTGCTTGTTGTGGGACAATGTTTTTTTGGGTGTCCAAGTCTCATCAACATGGATGTTAAAATCCAAGGTTTTCCAGCAGAACAGCACATAGTACCAATATGATCAATGTTATTCACTTCACCTGTCAGTGGTCATAATGTTGTGACTGATCTGTGTATACTAATGTAGCTACACGTCCTACTAAAAGCAGAGATAGACAAAACTGTTTCCAGCAGATCAAACTGGCAAAATGGTTCCAGCAGAGGCCACCTTTTTAAAATTATTCAACCTTAAAATTGAGAAAAATGCAAAATTTACCGACAAGGACGCCATTGGAAGTCCAGAAAGTTTTGTAAGTTGACATTTTACCAACCTTCAGGTCTTTAACATCAGTAGAATTTGATGTGTGGCAAGTCTGGCGAGCCCAGGTTCCAGCTTTTTGCTGTTTTAACATATCAAAATAGTGATGTGGCCTCATTTATAGGACCACAAAGCTGGTGTGCATTGAGGTCAGTGTACTGTCATTATATATGCAAAGTCACCAGTTGTTGTCTTCATGATGAAATATACCAACATATAAGGCTGATTTTGCGTTAATATCCCCATACATACACTTGAAATGAACACGGAACTGAGAAACTGATGATAACTGAACATACATCACAATAAACCTCATTGTGAAAACATATTACGGCAAGTGATGTAGCAAGACAAGTGAAACTGGATAACAATGCTCTACACTAATACATTACTGTAAAGATACAGCCGTGTTCTAACAATAGTGTACAAGCTTTTTTCTACAAAATACGAGTATATACTGTAAAATCTGATACCTTGTTACAGCAAAAAATTAAAAAGATTGTAAGAAAAAATTGACAGTTGAGCAAAATATTTTTTGGCTCTTTCTAGTCACAGCTTGATTTGGGCAGCTGAGAATATTATTACTAACTTTACTCTGGAAACCACACCTGCCAGCATTTTGATGTAATTTCATAGGAAGCTTTATTACAGTGAAGAAGATCTAAGTTTTTGGCGTCACTGGATGAGACAGTACAGCATGTATAACATATTGTACATGTACAACACAACATATTTCTGTCTGAGCTGACACTGGCTGACTTAGATTTTGAAACCTTTATTGTCTATAGTTCTTTTTAAAAGTTCGTACTGCAGGCATTTTCAGTTTTTTCTGCTTTATTCCATAGAGGTGACCATGCTTTTGCCACTCGGCCTGCTCGTGGTGACCCAGGATGCTCAAGAGCTGTGGGGGTTGTAGTCAGGGCGGGCCAGTCTCCCACAGGGGAGGTCAAGTCATTTCCTGCTCTGAGAGACCTCTGTCCCTCACAGCTGTCCGTGCAGTCAGAAGCCCACCTTCCACATCTGTAGCAACCCCCCCCATCCTTGTGCTTTTCATGTCAGATTGCTCTGAGGAAACATTAAATACAAGGCCTTCTGTTCCATCCGATCAGATTAATTAAGGGAAAGAAACATGCAATTTCAATGCACGAATGGATCGTAAAAGCTGACAATAAACAGGAGTAACATCTGTGGAAATATTAGAGCTGGATTGGTGAAGGAGTCTCACCGGAAAATGTCCAGAACAGATAACCTCCAAAATTAAAAAATATGTCAGGAAACAAATGTCTGCACAGCACTCATCCGACCAGTGACTCGAGCTGGAATCGGAAATCAAGTAAGTAGGTGTTAACATATGTTTTCTGCGGTAAATACATGTGTGTAGGTTGATGTGCTGACACGGTGACACAGGGAATTCTCTTATAGAGGAACCAGCTGTGTACAAACATGTAATAGTAATTAGAGCACGGCTACAGACTGCACACAGACATGCCTGCTTCTGTTTTCAAAGCCACGGTCGGCTGGGTTTGTGTTTTTGTGTTTTATATTCCTGCTAATCGCGATGCTATTGTTCCTGTGAATCTGCGCAAGGGGTTGTAATTACTGAAAAGATGGATATGACAGCTGTATTTTTGTAAGACATGCACATTTAGGATCCAGTGCAAATGAGTCAGTTGCAACCACTACATGTGTAAGAAATTTAAACCCCCTGATATTAAATCCTTTTGAGATGAGTGAACTGTGCTGGGGGCAAAAAAAGGGGCACCGATCGTTATTCATTTTTTTGAGTTGTGGTGCAGTACTTGAGAGAAACCAGAGAGAAAATTCTTGTGAAATCCTCCGATCGAGTTCATTGCACCTCTTTGTTGCCACCCACCACTTCCTTCAGCCCGATATGGAATACTGCTGATTGATGTTTATATTTCAAAGTCAAGTGCCTGTGATTGCGTTCTGAATGAGTACCATTCTATCTACGTGTGATTCGAAACGCACACACCCTTCCCTTGATCTCTCTTTTTTGTGCTATTTAATGGATCTGCGGTTGGGGTTTGACAAGTCGGAGGCGTCAGGAAGGAATTGGGCTCCTCAAATGTCTGAGTGGGCTTCGCTCCGCGGCCTTTGACCTCATCCTGCGAGGAGACGGCTCAGTTATCAAAGAGCCAACAGCCACTGGGAGGAAAGAGGAGGACGGACTGAAGAGTGATGTTTGTACCTTTGATTGTTGGACAGTTCAGGAAGTGCACGGAGAGACAAAAGAACATGCTCCCTGTGAAATCTATTCGGATGCTAAACTGCATTTTTGTAAACCTAAGAATGTGCCCTGTGAATAAACTGTAGCTGCGAGCGAGGTGGAAAACACAAATTCACACGTATACAAACACACGGCTTTTGTTTTTTAAAAATAACAAGAAAGCACAGGAGTTTTTTCCCAGGGTACCAGCTGAGAGAAACAAAACAGAGTCAGCAGGCACAGTGATGGAGGAAGTGGCAAGGATAAAACTGATTTAAACCCTGTGACATCAGATTTCATGGTGACAGCATCAATGAATGGCGGAGATCCGAGCATGAAAAGAGCCAATTCTTTGCCCAGGATGCAGAGCTGGAGGCCTGGGCAGCTTCCCTACCCGCAATTTCGGGCCTCAGTGTGGGCAGCAGGTCTGCAAGGCCCGGCAGGAGGACTTCCGCAGCTCTGTAAATCTGATTTCCAGTTAATTAAAAGCTTCAGCTGAAATGAGGAAGGATAAAACAAAAAAGGGGGCAAATGGAGGCTTTACGAAACAAAAATGAACACAGACAGTAAAGTTTTGCATTATGTTGCTTTCCAGCAGCGACTTTCTGCATAAATCCATAAAAGGTTAAGCTAATCAGGTCATGGACATGCTGAATGTTTTTATGTGTGGTAAAAGACACAGCCAGACATCATCAGTATTTGCTTGTTTGCTCGATTTTCACAATTTGTTCTAGAGGTCAAAGTCTTATTTAATCACCACATGACATCCAGGGTCACTCTTTGGAGGGCAAACGGAAATGAGTCAAGTTTCTGTGTCTGATTATTTGCATTGTGGGTTCATGGTGTGACTCCATTGCGCAGGGGTGGCGGGGGTGAAATGATCAAGTCCACGGCCCACAGATTTCCTCAGAAAAGCACGGCATGACCCCTCTCACTCCGTCTCTTCCGACAAAATAGCTTCGATTCCTAAGGCATGACAAAATCCATTTCTCCCCCCCTCCCTCGATCTCTCCTCCCACTCCCACAACCCTCCTTCTATTTTTCCCTCTCTCACCTTACTTACTCTCGCTCCATCATTTCCTGTTGAGTCACCGGCAGAGCCCATGTTTTACAGTTTACTGCTCCCCTCTTTTGTCTTCCTCCTCCTCCACTTCCTTGTTCACACACGCCTGTCTTGTAAGGGAGGGGAAAAAAAACTCGGTGTGACGCTACAACAGCGGGGCCCCGCCTCCAGCTGAAATAATTGCATGAAAAGCAGGTCGAAAAATCAATGCAGATGTAGGAGGTCTCTTCCTGGCAGTGATTCACTCAGGTTAAATGACTTGGAGGATCAGGGGATTATTAGCTCTGCAGATCAGTTCAACACCTCACCCGTCACAACATGTCATATCACTACTGGAAAAAAAAATACAGCTTCAAGCAAAACAAAAGGGAGAAAAAAAAAAGATCACTGAGGCCAATTACTTCTTTGGAAAGTTGAGATTGCAGCCTGGTATTTGCAGACGTACTCTGGTGAAGTGGGAGGAAGTGATGCTGTAGTGAGGTAAGGCTTGTGTTAAAGTGCCTGCCAGTGTGTGAGGGAGGGTTGAGGGCAGGGCTCTGAGAAACGAAAGGACTCTGTGGTGGACCGGTTGAGTCATTCAGAAATACAGCTGCTGACTCAGTTTGCAAACTCGTCTCCTGGAGCACGTCTCCAGTCTATGTGGCATTTTCTGTGTGTGTGTGTGTGTGTGTGTGTGTGTCTAACCTGCACTTCAGGATCTGGGAACTCCTCCAGGCTGATCTTGTCACTCTAAAAAAGAAAACAGAGTTAATGACATCAGTATTATTGAGGCTTCATTCTGTCAGAAACTATGTGTTTGCTCAGAGCAGGTTACATCAAGTGGAAAATGAAGCTTTGCCTGAAGGAGTGCCTATTTTCCACCGACACTCTAATCCCATCCTGGCACCCAAGTTACTGAGTGATTCAATCGTTTCGTCATTTTGCCAATTTTTCTCTACACACCCTTTTTTGCCAGTCTTATGGCTGTGACAGTCCAACCATCATCAACACAGCGTGATCCTTCATGGAGTACGGACTATGGGACACGATCCAGGATTAGTCATCCTGGATGTGTTGCAAGGTCCAAGAATTGTGTTGCTGTTGACATTGCTGTGTTCAGAGGGTAGTTAAGGACACCTCCCTCCAACGATGGAATGTGATAAAATCGGAGAGCTATCTTACCTGATTGTGATGTAATGTGAGTCACGCTGCTGCTTTGAGAAGACAGTGTGTACAGCAATTAGCTGTTTAGTACTTGCCAGTGTAATACATACCTGTAAAAACACAGCAAATTCCAACAGGAGTGCACCGTTTTTCCAAAATATGAGCTAGAACTGTAATATCTGAAGAATGACAGTTAGAACAGGGTACTATAAAAACTGACACTGTTCATGAACCACTGTTTAGACTCCATTTAGGCAGCTAAGAATATTTTCCCCTAAATTTCTAAAATATATTTAATAGACTGCTCACAAATCCTCCAAATCCATAAAAATGTAATTTCTCATATCATTTATCCTTTGCTGTTTCACGTGTTTTAAGAGGTATATGTATTTTAAATGTAAAAAAACAGTTGGTAGCTCTCAATTCTGGATCATAAAGACAAATTGGTATGTCTGCAACTCACAGTTTATATGTTTTAAAAGAAGAATATGCTGCAATTTACAGGTAACTATCAAAAAGTTAGTGCTGGTTACAGTGGCACAAATACACATGATTACTAATACATTTATAATCAATCTGTTGATAATCCACAGCATTTTGAGATCTTCTGGTGCTACGTCTTATAATGTTTAACACAACACAACGTTGACACCCCATCACATTGTGTTCTTACCACCTGTGTGAACTTCTAATCAAAGAAACTAGCGACACCTTGTGTTTAAAACATGGTACTTCTTGACCAGAGTGCACATGATTTTTGAACTCTGCAAGTGAACAATCTAGAATTACGATTCAGCAAAATCAACCCAACTATGTGTCTACAGAAACTAACCAGCACTTACAGCTGACTACTGTCTTATGGTCTGTGCATCGATTGATTCTACTGTGCTTTTTAACCTCATGGCCACATCATCACGAATAACCCCTGATGTCCATTTTTGAAGTTTTAAAGGCCACTGCTGGGTGTAGTAGTAACCTAATTTGTGAAAAAAAAACAATAAATAAAGATGTCACTTCAGCTTCAGTCACTGAATGTCCTTTGGAGTACAGTGAAATGAAGAAATTGAAGAAATACGGCATATGCATAAATCTACCTTGAGCAATCGTACACAAAAGAGACCAGTCAGGGAGGCCACCAAGACACCTATGACTCCACAGAGGAAGTTACAAGCTTCAGCAAAGGAGTTGGGAGAGACTGTGCATACATCAAGTGTTGCTCAGATTTTTCATCAGTCCAAACTTGAAGAGTGACAAAGAGAAGCTCATATAAAGTCTTGACGACAGTTCGCCAGAAGACGTGGGAAACTCTGAATACAACTGGAAGAAGGTTCTCTGGTGACGAGACCAAGATTGAGCTTTTTTGCCATCAGACTAGACACTATGTTTGGCAGACACCAAACACATCGTAACAAACGCGCCATCCCAATTGTGAAGCACGGTGGTGGCAGTATCATAATGTGGGTATACTGCTCTGAAAGGCTTGTAAAGTTGGTAAAAGTGGCAAAAGTTTTGGTTGAACTTGAAAAGGGCTGTTTACTCATGATTCCTGTGCAACCTGACAGAGCTTGAGCAGTTTTGCAAAGAAGAATGAGGTAAAAATTGCAGTGTCCAGATGTGCAAGGCAGATTGAGACCCTTCCACAAGGCTCAATGCTGTAACTGGCCAACGGTGCATCTATTCAATAGTGACTTGAAGGAGGTGAATAATTATGCAATCATTTATTTTACGTTTTATATTTTTCATTAATTGGTACCCGTTTTCATTTTGACATGAAAGAGACGTTTTCTGTACATTCTTGAGAAAAAAAAAGAAAATTAAATGGTCTACGAAATAATGATAAAAAGCAACAAAAGAGAAAAACCTCCAAGGGAGGGGTCAATATTTTACTATATGGCACTTTAATAGGCACTACATTTATGTCTAGTGTAGCCCTGAGCGTTTCATGAATCTGTGACAGATCAACTGGCATGAACATTTACAGAAACTTCACTTATTCAAACAATGACAATATGACTGAACAACTAATCATTAAGTTATTAAGAGTAAAAATGCCTCACCTTAATACTGTCACAGACAGTACTGAAATTATTACTGGGGTATGATTATTGAGTTTTATTTAAAGGAGACCTAATATGCTCAAAATGTTTTGCTGTCTATTAGCTCTGGTTAGTGTCCTCACAGTACACCACCCTGCTCTCCAGTCGCGAACGCTCGGCTTCAAACACCAGCAAATGGCTCAGCAGCGTCTCCTCTGGACCCGATCGAATCAGGGATGGATCGGTGTTCTGCACAAAAACAACAACATGGCCAATTAAACATCACAGTGGGTATTGACATATACATATGGTATAGCCATCCTTCAAATCCTGTGTCTTCCCTGGAAATACAGTTATAATCTGTCTTTATTTCAAACAACTACCAGCACAACTCAACTGTAAACAAAAGGTTCTCTTTATATAATGCAACCACCACATAAACTGACTCTAGAGAGGGTAAGGAAAAAAATCTCAACAGAAACAATATATCACCCAAAAAAAGTATAGTATAAGAAAGCACTCACTGCCACAGCAGAAATAAAGGCATGTATAAGGTGGTAGTCGGCTCCACCATGTCCAGTCATGCCAAAGGTTCTGTGAGCTTTACTGTCTGCTGTGTGCTTTGTGGATCTCTGAGTCAGAAAGTCAAACACACGTATCTCCTGGCCATCATATGACAGCTCTCCCTGTGAAGACACAGTTCATTAGGCAGCAGATCATACAAAAATGTACAAACACTTGTAAAGTCTTGAGTTTTCAATGACTCCTATAACTCTGAATTTCCTGTGATGGAATGATTGAAACACTTTTCTGTATCACAAAAAACAGTCATGCATTTTGATTCTTCCATAGATTTATTAAAGGTCTTCTGGAAATATGACATAATCTGCTGGGTGAAAAAATGTACATGCATTTTGGGGTTAAAGGCCTCACCTTCTCTCTTCCAAACATATTTCTCGTTATTGTGGCCAAATAGCTTTATTTTTGTTTCATCTGTTCACAGGACTTTCCACTAGAAGATCTTTTCTTTGTCCATGTGACCAACTACAAACTTCAGTCGATCTTCAGGGTGGACTGAAGAAGAGCTTCCTTCTTGACCATCCCAACTACTTGTCTCTCAGGAGCAAGTGATAGTTTGTGTTGCTGCAATGACACAACTGTTCCAACTGTTTGCAAAGTTGATTTCGAGATCTGTGGCTCCTTTGAAATGGCTCCAAGTGACTTTCCTGGCTTGTTCAAGTTGATCATTTGCTTTTTCAGATCTGTACTCAGCTCCTCAGACTTTCCCACTGTGGTGTTTGTGGCTTAGTCTAATAATGAGTGTATCCAATAGGCCCTACTTAAATTCACTCAGAGGAGTGCAATGGAAAAATTGCTTTGTGTTCTCAGCGTAACCTGTGCTCCAATATACCTTCTTAGTATAACCTTTGCTCCAGTTAACCTTTTCAATGTAACCTTTACTCCAGTTAACTTTTAAACTATTACTTCTTGGTGCAGCTTCTGCTTTCTGAGAGGTGAAGATAAGGTCACTGGGTCCCCAGATATAGCGGTTCCACATCGACCGCCACTAAAGCAGGAACCACACTAGACATGTGGAACCGCAAGCTCAGTCTCAATACCAAGAAGCGTGTAGGTGACAAAATAACAATGTAGTATAATCTGCCCTAGCAACAGCAGGAATTTGACGTCAGTGACATTTGGGGATAAAAGAACCTCTATACTTTGTATCGGACGGAAAACCTCACCGACAGCCTGCAAGCTGTGTGTTTGACTTTCTGTCTCATGCTGCAAAATAATAAATGACTTAAAGATGATCCAGTCTGATTGAAGCTTTTGTTTCTCACCTAAAGCCTTGTCACACAGAAAATTCCACAACAGGAGTCACCAGCTGTAGCAAAATGTAATCACTCACAGGACGTTAAGAGACCACGTCACTGAGAAAATTTGATTAACATAGCTTTCTTTATCACCTAAACTGATAATTCAAGCTAGTGTGTGTGTATATTTTTGACCCAGCAGATTTTGTCATATTTCCAGAAGACCTATAATAAATCTATGGAAGAATCAAAATGCATGTGTTTCCATGATTCATAGGAAATTAAGAGTTATAGTAATCATTGGAAACCTTACGACTGCTATGATATACGTCGTCTTTACAAGCCTATGTGAACTTTTGTTAATGACTATAGCAGATGCTCCGTCTTAGAAGCAGCTAGGACACATACTGTGCCAATTGTTTGACTGACAACATTTTTTTAAACAGGTGATAACACATTTTTTGATTTCATAACATTATTAATGTCAGTGCAAATAAACAGAGCCAAAAGTAAGTGGACATCTCATGTAAAGTGGGGTATTTTTGTTCTAGGGCTGTGATTTGTCTCCAATGAAATGATGACTGTTCTTGTAACCCAACCTCACTAATTCTCTTGTGGCTTCATGTCAACAAATGTCTGCAGCCAGATTCCAACTCCTATGGAAAGCTGCTCCTGCAAAGTTGCATTGGCTTTTTATAGCAGCATATTACTGCCTGTGATTTCAGAATGGCATCGTCAAACAGTCACATATGGGTACAATGTTTTGGTGTCCACATGCATCTGGCCAAATAGTGAATGTGGTTAACACTATTGTGATATGTGACTTTTTCATTATGACCCCATTCTTTCTTCAATGTATGTACACACTGGTGTTACAATAGAATAAATTAGCCTCAATTATCTGCCATCCATACCTTGCTGCCATAGATGGTGGTTTTTCGCTGGCAAATCTCCTCCGTGAACGCCACCATGGAAAAGGCTGCCGTCACACCTCCCGCAAACTCCATATTTACAACCTGCGCACACCGAACAGATAAACAGGACAAGACAAACCAACAAAGTGTTAGGCTTCTAACTGTGGAATTACAACTTAAGAGCAAGTCAATTCTGAATTTTTAGTTTAGACTGAACAGACCAATATTATGTAACTTATGTGTAGCAAGGCAGTATGGCTTGTTGCCTAATCCAAAACAAATACAGAAATGCAACACAGGATTTTTTTTGCCTTTTTGTTTACTGATTTTACCATGTATTAGCTGAAATTACCTGGTACTACTAACAGTTTATTCTGACCTGTGTTTGACACCACCATGCGTACAGGTATTAAACATTTGTTGAGTTTACTTGAAAGAAGAATGAAACTTCATGGGTACAAAAGTACACTGTGCTGTGGAGAAAAGTCTTGAGTGTGTTATAAAGCCTGTGTTGTCTAACCTGGTTACTGCAGACATCATTGTCACACTCATAGACACAGCGGCCGTATGGTCCAGTCCTCAGTGCCTCAGTCACTGACTCGATGTCTGGCAACGAGCTCGGGCAAATGACATTTACTGGCCAGCCGGTGTGACCCTAACACACATAGATACACACATACAGTACATGTAGAAGTGTGTACAAGAAGCAAAGAATTGCATTCACAGGTGGCAAAGGAAATAGATGGTGAAAATAATGTGTTTACCCGCTTCACTCTGTCCAGGTAGATTTTGCATGCTGAGTATGGGCACTCTTTTTCTATTGGACAATCAAGGCAGCGATCTGCAGCACCTGATGGCTGAAAAAAATGAACATCACTATTTATATACATGCTCTTATAGATTTGTGTATAGATTTAGCTATTAAAAAGACTTTCATGAGGAGTAAAGCCTTCTACATACTGTTTAATATACATTTATAGATCGATAGTAATTTTTATTCTCAAAACTACAGAAAAATACAACCAAAAGAAACAGTTTGCTCTGAATTCCTTTTGTAATAGTGATGATTTAACAGACGACATACCTTGTGTTTTTTTTGGAAGTGGCTTACAGATCCAAATGATGACACTTTTACGCACCTGCCAAGTACAAACTGAAATGTTAATGATTTATCCTCAGAAAAACAAAAAGGCTAGACGGTAAACATCACTGTCTACATGTGGCCCAATAAAACCAGGGTCAGGGTGAGTTTCTGTTGGCATCATCTGGACTGAGGCATGCAAACAGTCAGTACACTTAATGTCACAGTGGACCAACCACCTTTCGGCAGAACTGATTTGGGAATTTTCCGTCCGAACACCAAACAAAGCCTGGAGTTCATGATTGACTGCTGTCTGATGGTTTACCTACGAGCTCCGGCCCAGTGATGTATTAGGTCAATGTCGTGGCATGATTTGGCCAGAAGAGCGAAAGAGCTTTCCGCCTCGTTCCTCCAGTTCCCTCGAACAAACGAGTGAGCAAAGTGATAAAACCCGACCTGAAACAAAAGGTTGATGCCGTTTTCAGGAATACTGTAAATATTGTACTAATCCTTTTAAGTGACTCTAACAAACAGATAAAAAAACAAGGCTGTGATCGATGTGGGCGAATGTGTGGTTCTTAAAGATTATCTTGAATTATCACAAACAAGAGACTCTTTTTAGATTATTAATATGCAAATCTTTGCAGAAAGGAACACCTAAATCTAATCAGATCATCTACTACATATCGGCTTACAGAGGTTAAAGTATGACGTTTCTGTATTGCTTGGAAAAATCTGTTTTTAATTTAGCCGTCAGCTCATTATCTAGTTAAGATTTTCCACACGTGTTTGTCTTTGTACACCACATGACATACATGACTTGTTTGCTGAGAGTGTTAAGGAGTAAAAGAGTAATGAAGGTGTTACAAAATTAAATCCAGCTATTTACTCCATACAGATTACCAGTGGCGTAAATACAATAATAAGTTGTGTCTTTATGGTTCTTACTTTATTGTTTTTACAAGAATCTGTCTACAAAGTCACCAGCATGATGGTGGAAGAGCATAAAAAGGATTGTAATCTGTAGGTCTAACATTTAGGCTTTGACAAATTACATCAATATGGCTAGCTTTACATGAATGGGTTAAGTGAGGTTTGAATAACAACGATGTGTCCTCATCTGAGGTTAGCCTTACATGGAGAACAGTGGAAAAACTTTTCTGGGAAATTTCACAACAGCAGTCGTTTTGAACATTCCAATCGTCTAATCTAATATGGATCGAACTCAAGGTTCCAAACAGAGAGATGATCTGTCTCTGTGGAAACACAATCATTTAACTACATGAAAGAATACTACTACTTTTACTATGAATAAATGAAATGCAAATGATGATTAGTTGAACAAAATTAATAAAACATGCTAAAAACACTCATGCAAAAGGCCCTTTTCACCACAAAGACACAGAGATTGGAATATTCCTGCTGTATTTGCTTTTCTCTTACCGGTTCAAGGTGCTGAATGTGGATCACATCACCAACGACTCCAGCATCTATGAGCTCCTAGAATAAAAGCAAAAAAAAACACAAAACAAAATCCTAACATGAGTTTTGTGCATTTTTTCCACCACTTGTCCCAGTATGAGGAATAAGTGTTTTGTAATGTAATCATGCAAAAACACACTTAGCTTTTCTTCAAATTTCAATTACAGTTACAGTTCAATTACAGGTTTACAGTGGAGCTTCACATGACAAGCTGGATAGTTTATTAACTATATTGATTAAAATGATTTATCAACACTTGCTGCAATTTTGCACATTCGTGTAAGATAATCACTTTTCCTCTCAGTGAATCCTAACTTAAAAATTTTAAATTCTATTTGCTGATTTAATTGAGGTACCAACCGGTCCTTTAGCTTTCATGATACTGAAACTGGTGTATTTGATTCAAAACTGTCACTACCGTCTATTGAAGGAAACTGTCAGACGTTTTGATAAATTGACTGGAAGGGAAAATATTCACCTTAATCTTGTGGATGAGCGGATCGTAGCGGAGAACGTGGCCCACAGACAGCATCACACCGCTCTGAATGCAAGCCTCCACAATGGCGGTGCAGTCCTCTGCAGTTGTCTAAACACACACAGTATTGTGATATAAAAGTCTGAGGGTTTTCCAACTAAAAGGCCAAACTCATACTTGGGTGTGATGAAAAATACAGCAGATAAATATATATATTAATTTACAAAACACTCACTGCCATTGGTTTCTCCAGCAGAACATGGTAGCCCTTCTTTGCAAAGGCCACAGCAGGCTCCTGGGGATATACAACAAACTAGTTTACCCAAAAGATAAATGCAAGGTTTCCATATAATTTAGACCAGTATTATAATTTGAGTTATACATACACTCTCCAGCCACTTTATTAAACACACCTGTGAAATCTAATGCAATCCAACACAACACCTCCACCATAAATTCTGCTGTTAAGAAGCTTCAGGATTTGCTGTTTTTGATGATGCTGTCAAAAAGCTTATAAGTCCACTTTGTGTTTATTACTGAGGTCATAGTGAGTGGTGGTAATGCACGCCTACCACACACTATGACCTCAATAATAAAGATGAAGTAGAGTTATCATCGTTATGACAGCGCCAAAAAAATGTAAACACGTAGAAGCTTCATAAAAGTAGAACTGACTGTGGAGCTGTTGTATTGGATTGCATTGGATTTCATCAAGTGTAGCTAATAAAGCGTCCGGTGAACGTATATGCAGAATAAACACATGCATATGTTGTGCGTTTACCTTATGAAGACGATCTGGAGTGCAAATTAACACAGCATCTGCAAACTTGTCTCTCTGAACTACACTGTTCCAGTCTATTAGGGAAAAAATAAGAGCATTTGATAATGAAGTGTAAGCCAGATAATTATAAAGTATTTAATACAGCCGTTTTTTTTCTGCTGGTACTCGCCTTCAAATATGTTTTCGTCTGCAATGTTGTGTTGCTTCTGAAGTTTGGTGCGGGCGAATTTCCTTGGATCAGACACTGCAACAACCTGAAAGTCGAAGGTGAGGAAAGCGGAAATGGTGGTGGGAAAAGTATTTGGAGAAGCAATACAACAGAGAGAAATGCTGCATAACAAGTAAAAATTCAGTATTCATGCAATTCTAGAGTTTTAATGAAGTTAAGGGTGCATGAAATCAATGTTTATGGAGTGAATGTACTATTTATTTCGCAGGACTTTTTCAAACTATACTGAGCAAAAATGCAGAATGTAATATCGTATTAAATTCTAGCCCTTCTTAACATAGCGGAATTAGCATTTGTGGTTCCAACACAGAGCATCTCTACAACATGACAGACATCAAGAAACAACCAAGTATGCACTATATTGGAAATAATAATGGGCACATTGAGAGTAGGGTCATAGAGCAGAGATTGCATTTACAGCATAGAGCCACACATCTGCAAGAGTTAATGAGGGTTTTCTATGCTTGTTAGTGGAATGTTGCCCCATTTTTCCTGAAGGGCTTGGAGAAGTTAGCAGACTTCGAGATGTGGACATTCAACTGCCTGGTTTTGTCTCTAAAAGTCATGTTGGCGTCATCTTTCTTCCTCTTGTCATCTGTGTCATTTGAGTAAAGCTGCATTTTAAGGCAGTCTTTTCTTTTCACTGGTGAAAGGAGTGTCTGGTCACACGATCCAGTTATTGTCCTTTAAAGTCACACCTGAGTAGGGTGCGGATGAAATTGTTTACTGCTTTTATATTTTTCCACAGGATATACACCAATCAGCCACAACATCATGACCACTGAAGTGAAGTGAATAACATTGATCATATTGGTACTATGTGGTGTTCTGCTAGAAAACTTTGGATTTTAACATCTGTATTGATGAGACTTGGACACCCAAATAAACATTGTACCACAACAAGCACACTCCCTCATGCCAATGGAAATCCCAGATGTCACTGACCTACCCCTGCAGGAAAATGCATCCCACCACATGGAAAAAACCATCAATCAGGAACATTCTGAGGGACATGACAGTGGTCTAGGATGTTGACCTGACCTCCAAACTTCCTACACCCCATTGTGATCAAGCATCAACAGGATGCAGTGGAACAACTTTGATTGACAGAGGCCCAACTGCACAAGCCAGAGTACCCAAAGGATCCACTGCCAACGTCCTGGTTCCAGACCCCATAGGACACCCTGAGAGGTCCTCTTGTCTATACGCAACAATGGTTCAGAGCATTTATGAGCACATAAGGGGGGCCTGTCTCTGTACGTGTAGCCCTGTGATAGACCGGCGACCTGTTCAGGATGTATTCTGCTTTCACCCTAAGTCAGTGACCCTACACAGGGTTATGTATAGATAATAGATAAGATGGACGGATGGCTATATTATCACAGAAATCAGTGAGGATCTACTTTTTCTACAGGTTTGGTTATAGCTATCTTGTCAAATGTGTTTTATTTTAATCAAAAAACATGAAAACAAACAAACAAAACGCTGTACAGTGGACTGAGGATCAGTCTGCAGGACCAGGTCTCCTCACCTTCATGCGTTCAGGGTGGATGGATGCATACTTGGAGTAGATCTCCCCTCGACAACCAGCTCCCACCACGATCACACGGACAGGAGGAGTCATTCTGCCAACCTGTGAACTTTGCCCCAACTCAGAGTTTAACAGAACCACCTGTCTCAGTCTCTGTGAGAGTAAACACCTGTAATTCACCTGCACAGTCCCTGTCATTGACACTTCCTGTAGACTAGTCTTCTTATACCACTCTCTACATACAGTTTTTTTTAATTAGCCGTCATTTAAAGGTGGACTGATTTACCTTAATTGGCCATTTAAACAGTGACTCCATCAGAAACAGTGAATGAGACAAGGCAGCTTATTAACGTGTTAAACTGTGCTTCTAGTAAATCGTATTCATCGGTTTAATTACGAGTCTGTTTGTACCTGTTTTGTCCCATTCAGCGGTCACAGCCTTCTGTCCGTCTTCCGCGTCTGTCCTCGAGTACAAAAACATCAGATTCCAGTAAAAGAGCGACCACGAAGCGCTGTTTCACTTCTTCGTCCAAGAAAATCAAGCAAAAAGCAGCTCGACGGTCTTCGGACGCCCCCTGCCGTGAACGCAGCACGTAGACTGTATCTGCTGCATTCATTGCGCCTCGTAAACTACCACTTCGTACTTTAAAAAGGCTAACGTTGCAAGATTGAAGGAAAAATACAGTCTGATTCCAATTTATTTTGTGATTATGAAGTGAAATAAAAAAAAAATCAACCATATATTCGTTTTTCCCCTTTGAAAAATGCAGATTTGTTCCATTTTTGCCAGTTGCATCATGCTAAATTGAGACAGTCCCATTGTAAAAAATGTGAAAATGCTAATTGTCTTTTGGATAAGAAAAATATTTTTGAGTCTTATAATATATATTTTACATATTGGGTCAAAAATACATTTCTCTTTTATCAGATAGGCTGGAACTTGCTCTGAGGAGTCATACCATTTTTTGACTCGCCTGTATAGAAAGTAGTACCACATTTTTTTTAAAAAGCACTAACAGCTATTTGTAGATAGTTAATTTCTTCTCCTTACATTTACATACTATTTTAAATAGATTTTGTTTTTGTATAGAATGTGATAGAATATATTATTTTAAGGGTTTTAACTTTGTTTTATAAATTAATCAGATAAATCTCTACAATTAATATATGGTTTATGGTCTGATTTTACCCACAATATTAAAAGTTAGCGATTAAATTTGCAACGCCAGTCTTATATCTCTTTTGAAACGCACTTTGGCTTATGTTTTCAATGTGGTACATAAATAATAGTGATCTGACCTGACTCATGTTTATGTTTAGTTGCTGATTCGACCGAATTTTAACAAGTCTGAAATTCAAATAGCGTAAAACAAAATTTGAATTTCAACATTACCAAACGACATCAAACGCAACTCAATGCAGTCTTCGGGAAACTTCGGCTTCCTCCGTCAGAGCCGACCTCGCATTCAGCAGGGTCACATGACGCGATTATATGTAGCGTGAGCTCAGCTTTTTGCTGCACGATAGCTACAAACAGTTCTGATGCCAGCTAGATTCTGTAATTTTATTATTATCTTAGCCTCAAAGTAGCTTTACATCAGAATCTACTACTTTGTAAAAGTCTGGTTTTGGAGCTGTGTAAAACGGAATCGCGATTTTGGGGGCATATCTCTATCTGTGCTAGCTAGCCGAGGTTAGCGCATTAGCTAACATCAACATGAATGTAGACAACGTAAACCAGGCTGTTACTACAGGAGTACCATCGACGACGTCTTCAACTTCAAGTAACTGTATTGCCAACGATAATGCAGCAGCCAGCATCAGCAGCATCCCTTCGGTTACAAGTAACGGTAATGTGACTTTGGCTACTGTTGTTGTTTGTGTTATTGTGTGCTCGACTCATAAGCTGTGATTGTCTCACGTCCGAGGTCGGAAATTTCCACGTTAAACATTAACTATTTAACTTGGAATAACGACATCAACAAGGCTGGACCGTGAGAAGACGTATTTTTTTATGACTGGTAACATACTGGCACTATTAGCTGATCTTCTTTGGACACATCAACCAAATGAAGTGCAGAAATATGAGGCTGCCACAGTTGTATCTGAATAATACATATATATTCTGCCAAGTGCATTTAATTTAAAGGTTCGAGATGCCGCCTCTGTCTAATAAAGACTTAAAGCCTTGACACTTTTATGGACGCTGCCATGTTGAGTTACGTCAGAGCTTCTGTTGCTCTTGAAGTTGGGGTGAATGACTTTCTTATTTCCAGCACCAATCATATATTCGTGTGTAGGATGTGCTGGAAGTAGCAGTTCAATGCAGAACAGCTAGTTTTTGTTTCTACTGCAGAGTAACAATTCGTTTGCCTCACTGTCACAATATACCGTAATGATCCCATATGGTGAAAGTCCATTTTCATGGTGCTTTGTATGATTTAAGGCTCACACATTCCATTCCTCAAGTCCCTTTTTACTAGATAGCCACTCAACTTTGCAAGATAGTAAGAATTTTATGCAGATTCTACACGGAAACTGGATAACCAGTAGCAGTTAATGTAAAAAAACAACATCAACAAAAGAAAAAGCCAGAATGAGCCTTACAGTCCACCAGGTTTATTTAGTTTCTGGAGCTGCTTCTGCTAACTCTAACATGTTTCAGCCATGAGGAAAAACACTCTAAATGTTCTGCCGTTGGCCTCTAATATGAGCACAAGAGTCTTCATGCTCTCCGAGTATCCAAGGAACTGAAGACTCGGTGAATTTCTTTTTTTAGTGATGCCAGTGTCACCACAGTAACAGGAAAAAGGAAAATCCTTTCTGTTAGTGGTGTGTTGCATGACTAATGTGGCTAATGTAACCAGTAGCTTTGATTAAAAGCCCTCTTATGAGAACTCTGTGTAAATTGTGTCAGAGATGGTGTAAACTTTAAGAGTCATTTGGAGTTCCCACAACGACTTGATGGTTTACTGTGTTTTCATAGCATAAACTCGGTCACAGAATAAATTGCCTTTGCCACGTTTTGAGCTGAAAATTGAAAGACACATTCTGGGGAGATACGAGACTTTCATTAAATTATAGACAAGGGCCTCAATATGCGTTTTGTGCTATGTCTGTACACAAACAGGGTTTATACAGACTTTGCACAGTACTATCAAACTCCCTTCCTTATAAGTAAAAACAGTTCCTATTCCTTGTGAAATGTTGCAGACAGGTATATATACAGTAATAAACTTGTCTTCTTAACCTCTATCACAGCCTCAGCCTCAGCAGCCGTGGTAACTCCATCAGCAGACACATCTGTCTCCAACGGTGTCTACCTTCCTGGTGGCATCACCAATGGAGATGTAAAGCCTGCCATCTCCACCACGCCCCTGGCTGATTTCCTAATGCAGCTGGAAGAGTACACTCCTACAGTAAGTCTCTCTGTCATCTACATCATGAATTTACAGATGGGGACACATTATCAGAAAGGCCAGGAAGTCAAAATGCTGCATGTGTCGCCGAGCTGTTAGTGGATGGCAGCCATGTCGTAATTATGTTCATGTGTTGTTTTTTTCAGATTCCTGATGCAGTTACAGGCTACTACCTCAACCGGGCTGGCTTTGAGGCTTCTGATCCAAGAATGTAAGTGCACGAAGCATTCGCTAACTGTGTTAGTGTGACTGCTCGATTCCCTGCAAAAAACAAATTCAATAAATAGTTCCATATATGGAGTTTGCATGTTCCCCCTGTGCATGCATGAGTTTTCACCAGGTATTCCAGCTTCCTCCCACAGTCTAAAAACACGATTAGGTTAACTGATTATTCTAAATTATGCATAGGTGTGAATGTGAGTGTGCTTGGTTGTCTGTCTCTATGTGTAGCCATGCGATAGGCTGGCGACCTGTCTAGGGTGTCCCCTGCCTTCAACCGAGTTAGCTGGGATGGGCTCCAGCCCACCTGCAACCCTAGAGAGCGGTGTATATGATGATGGATGGATGTTCCATATATGCTGTTCCAAGTTTATATTTGTCACATTTAGAAGTTTGAGTCACCAATTTACAGAGTAAACAGTATCCTGTAAAACCTAATGACCAAAACTAAGTTAACCAATTAAATTAGCAATGAATATGAAAAGTCTAGTGTACGCTTCCAGGCAGTGCATAAATGGAGAAAGTATCATGAGATAATTCTGCTTTGTATATAATCAATAACCTGGAATGAGACAGAGCTGCATCACAGCTTCTCAGCTTAAACAGGAGAATGAGAAACAAATGGGATTGCTGCACATCTGAAACTGGTTTAGAATATTTCCTTATGCTTATACAGATTTAGGGACACCAAATTGGCTTCTTGTGCTGCTGTAATTTGGAAAATTTGTTTCTAATAATGCCTGTTTGAGCAGAAAAGTCTGAGATTAGATGAGCTATTTAACATTGTAAATAATAATGATGAATAAACATGCAGATTGGCATTGACCAACCAGAAAAAATCACAATAATAATTGTCTTTTCATTTCTGTAGAATCCGTCTGATCTCACTTGCTTCTCAGAAGTTTATCTCGGACATTGCCAATGATGCGCTGCAGTACTGCAAAATGAAGGGCACTGCCTCAGGAAGCTCAAGAAGTAAGACAAAGGTAAGAGTTTATCTCTATTTATTTTACTTGCACTGCTTTTTTAAAGAGCTTTTTTCATTTTCTTCTTGACAATTTCTTGTTTTCTGTTATTTCCTCTTCTCTTTACAGGATAAGAAATACACTCTGACTATGGAGGACCTGAGTCCTGCCCTCTCAGAATATGGCGTGAATGTCAAGAAACCTTATTATTTTACATAGAAGTGTCTTCAAAGCTTTTTGCTTTCGGTAGTAGTTCTCCCCCTGCTGACCTGGTAGCGTCTGTCAACACCTTCATTGCTAAATGTTTTTTGACCATGATTTAGTACAGCTTTGACAAATCTTTGTAGTCACTTTGCAATTTGTCCTTTTTGTGGAGCCATCTTTACATTTTGTTAAATTGTGACATTTTGTTTTATTGTTAAAATAAAACCTTTAACAAAAACCTTGGACTTCTTTCTTGTCCTTTAGAAATGACTGTAGCTCTTGAACAGCCATAATAAAATTCAAATAGGATTAAATCTGCGACCAGTGTTGGACGGGTCCTTGCGTCCTCGATGCTCAGTTTTTGTGCACATGTCCACCAAGTGGCACTGAGACTGGATATCGCCATACAGCTGTCAACAGGCCCGGACTCTGATCACATGTAAAGTTTGAGGCCGCTGGAAGCATGTACAGGCCAGTTAGACAGCACTTCCTGTTTCATGGCGTGATGGCGAGCATCAGAATAAAACTGAGACTGGATATTGTCATATGTATGTCAACAGGCCTGGACTCTAATCACGCATGTGAGGTTTCAGGTCGATGCCAATTTATACACATTTTCCAGTATTTTTAGACCCTCAAAACTGTGATTCAAAAGTCCGCTGAATAATAGCAATAGCTCTTCGAATAACAATAGAGTTCTGTGAACCATTGGTGCTTGGACCCTAATTATCAATGTTTCTGTGTAAATACCTCCTACCCCACGTTTTTACATTTGTGCAGCTTCCATGTTTCACAGTTACTATGGATTTCCTACCCAAGTTCATATCAAACATACAGGACCCATTCAGCTCCAAACAACGTTGTTTTTGGTTTCATCTGACCATGGTAATGCAAAAAATTTGTCAGGATTTTTTTTTTTACCTCTTCTTTTGAAAGTTTAATCCTGGTTTTGGGGCCATTTTAGGAGCAATCATTTTCTCTTGGACACTGCCCATGGAGAGTGACTTCGTGCAACGTCTGCAATGCCACTAAAACACCAGTTGATTCCGTTTGGCCCAAAACTGTGAAAGCTGTGCTGTTCACACTTTCTTCTGTAATCTTATTCACGCCCTCATTCTCAGTGAGATGGTGCATGTGTGATCACATTTTTTTTCACCTTGTTTACATTGTTATCTCTGTACTCTGTTGAGCATAAAAAGGCAGGGACTCAATGTTGTCTTGCTGAGGATGTTGCTGTAGTATTTTGGTTATTTTAATTAATTTATTTTGGGGCAGTGGTGATGCAACGGATAAGTCTCTGGGCTACTGATCAAAAAGTCAGGGGATCAAACCCCAATATGGCCATTATTGGCCCTGGAGCCTGGCCGTACCATGGCTGACCTGTGCTCTGACCCCAACTTGGATATGCGAAAACAACATTTTACAATACTGTAAAAATGTATTTGTGGCAAATAAAGGTTTGTTTAAGTGTAGCAGCAGCTTTATTCAATTGTTTAAAAAAATTAAATGAAAAATCGTTCACCTTCTTAACATCACTTTTTGGTATTTATACAAACAGAATTAAAAAACTACAAAAAGTTTGCAGTGGTCACAGGTAAAGTGACTTGTTGCATTGACATGCAACAATATAGTGTGTGTGCATTGTTTGTTTTTAATCATACATAAGATTGAATACTTTACACTTACCCTACCCATCATTTGAATATTAATACTAAAATTACTTTAAGATGATGCTGATTTGAACCTTTTAACAGGGACACAGTTGTGCAATGTCAAACACAAATAAATGCTGTCATTTTTCTGGCATTTTGCAGATGTCAAGACACTTCCTTAAGCCTTATTGTGCTTTACAAATGTCATATAGACATGTATTACAAATTGCAATTGGGAAGTTTGTTTCTAGGTTTAGAAATTTCTAAATGAAGAGAAATATGTAAAGAGACAAATAGAGCAGGATTATTGACTTTGCTAACTGTTTACAGGGGTACATGATTGTGTCTGGGGCTTATGAACAGCTGCTGTTATTCTACTGCAAATAGAAGAAAATAAAAATCTGCATTACTGACTCCATAAAATCAGCGCAAACGTATTTTGGTTCGTTTGTTAGACGACCACCAGAGGGCTCCCTGCTTAAATTCTCCAAAGCTTCACTATGGCGGTTTTGAGCGACGGTAGTAATTTTGTTCCCAATTGCGACTCGTAACACGTCCCTCGTTGGCCACCGTAGATCTTGACTGCGCATGTGCTGAACGTTCAAATGGTTTGCACGTCTTTGGACGAACTGTCTATTTTCTAGTCTTAAAAACTGCCAGAATGTCCGTTCAAGCTACAAACCCGAACAACCCGATAGTCTTCTTCGACATTACCATCGGAGGGCAGGTGAGTAAAACACAGAGACGAGCCAACCGCATGTAGCTCTTAGCTAAAGTTGTATTAACCAGTCTCTTCATAAAGGCACGTCTTGGTTAAAAGTTGTGCGTTAGTGAACCATATTAGCGGTATTTAAACTGCACCATATTAGCACACATGTATTCTAATAATAATGAAAATAATAATAATAATAACTCTTTATGTAGCACCTCTCAAAAACAGTTTACAAAGTGCTTTATAGACCGGCTAAAACAGGAACATAGTCTGGAAGACCTTTATACAACAGAGAGCTGAGAAAATAAAAGACCAGAGAAGCGGTTTAACATGGGAAAAGACTTGCAGAATAAATCAATACTTAAAAAAATAATAAAAGCACCAAAAAGTTCATGTCCAATTAATAAAAAATAACAATTGGAGGTTAAAACCATAAAACAAGGGTAAAAATAACAACACTAATAGATGGCAATAAATAAATAAAATAAATACAGACATAAATAATTGGTAAAAGAGACTAAAATATGTGAACAGAGAGAATACATAGATCTAAATAGATGACATAACATAAAAGGAAATGATTAAAAATGTTTTTTTAAAGAAGGGCTTGAAAAGAAGATATTCAACGATCAACAACAACAACTTACTTTTCCATCATCGTGTTTTATATTTTGGTAAGATGGGGGGACGCCTACAGAAATATTTATGATATATCAAACCTAAAAGCCATAAATTAATTTCAGAAATTAAATTATGCTTATGTAATAAAGAGGTTTGGTAAAAAAAAAAATAAATAAAAAAAAAACTATAGTAATATTAGAGCTAATGAATCACATGTAATGTCTAATGTGACTAATACAGGTACAGTTAGCCTTTTGATTATTCAAAAAAAGGCAGGCAAGACAGTGTTATGTATAATTTCCACACTAAAAATTTTGTCTATGTGTCGTGATAATATATCAAACTACAGCAACTGATAGTACAAAAACATGTGATTTAGTTGTTGACATATTTTCATATTTATTTCAATTATTCCAGCTGTACACTACAATGTCAATGTTGCTAATATCCTGATGCAATACATGGCAAAAATCTCCCTAATTAATATTTATATGACAGAAAAAGATGTTGATTTTACCAGACAGACCCAATTTTAACAGCAAAGTAATATTCAGCTATGATGGGGTAGGGCTGCGTAATAAATGATTTAACTGTAGCTGAGAAATTGTGACTTTGTGTGTGACTACTCACCTGTCTGGAGAAAATTTTCCAGTGTCATTTACCATTTGATCCTAACTGACCTGTTTCTATGCCTGTGAAAATTTGTAATTATATTCGGTAATGAAGTGCTGAGTGCAAATGTGTATACAACCCTCTAACTTTAGAGATACTCATGTGGATCTTCCTGCTGTCTGATGTTGAAGGTATTTAATAAACTCAGAAGAAAGCAAACAGCTGAAGCAACAACCTAAACTTCAGCTACTGTTTGGCCATAGCTGTTGCAGTCATTTACTGCTGCTTTCACTCAAGTGAATGCCGTAGTGGCATTCACTGAAACTTGGAATTCGGAGTTTCAATGAATAAGCTTGACCTATCAAGTCAGGGAAACCAGTGAGATTTCAAGGATGGCAGTCGTTTACTGAAAACGAAAATTGCGATTGTCCCCACAGACTGTATATAGAAGATTTAAATGGGCCTCCATACAGGAGCCTTTGTTTTTTTGTATACTGAACTCTGTTCTTTATTTGCCATGCTTCTCAGAACACTGCATCGCTACATCCTAATGTCTGTGTTAACTTTACATTCTCTAATGTATCATAAAATTTTATAACACAAGTTCAAAAGTCGGATGTAGCTGTTTTGGTGCTTTTGATCTTATTGGAGAATGAAGTTCAAAACTCTCTGAATCATCTGACATAAAGCTTTTCAAACAAAGCGTTGATGAAAACGAAGGCTTAGTGAGAAAAAACTTGAAAACTGCATTTCATGATGTTTTATTAAGAACAGTTTTTAAAAAATATATATACCTGTTTACAACAGAAAGTTAAATTCAGACAGTCACATAGCATTTCACTGATTATTTCGGAGTGTGTAGCGAATTTAATCCTGTACAAATGCCATTATTTATGATTTTCTTTATTTACAGAAGTTTAGCTTAATGACCACAGTGCAACTCTTTAGAGAATAACATTTTGAGGTCCAGTTACAGTGGCAAAATTTTGCTCCAGGGCATCTCCATACGCTGCTGGAGTTGTATGAGAGGCATTTATCTGTCCAGGCTTTTTAACAATCAGCCAATAAGCATCTAAAACAGTAGTCACACAGGTAGACCATTTTCTTGAACTCACTTTCCTCTATAATGATTTTCAGTTAGTGTAGGCAGTCAGGTCTCCTACACATAGAAGTAAGTGGTTCTCTTCCCTTTTGATGGGTTAAACACAGCTACAGGAAGTTGCTTCTCTTGCATTCCTTTGCTCAAATGCCAGTAAACATTCCATAAGCACACATTTTCAGGTAGATGGCTGTAGGGCCCTCGTGTCTTGCTCTTTATCCAAAATACTAAACCTATCAGTAAACTATTGGTGCATTCTAACCACAGGAGATTAACAGAGATGTAGGCGGGTACTCCAAACACCAGGCAGGCCACAGACACGGCAAGATAAGGCATCCAAAATATACCAAAGGCCAGTGTTAGGCTGAACCACAGAGGCGGTCGCTGCCCGATGGTCTCATCCAGATAATTTTCCTCACTGTCTTTCGTCTCCATGCAGGGGGTTGAAGTGAACAAGTCGCTCTTCTTGCGTTCGTATTCCTCCCTTGCATCAGATAACCTGTCGGCCTCTCTTACCCACCGGGGAATTCTTGACCAAAATGGCGGTATTGTAAAAAGTAAAGCACTGAAAAGCCCCAAAATGAAGTAGTTGATCAGTGTTGACTCCTCCACTTGACACACCAGAGCTGTTATCCCTGTCTCATCGTACAGCTTCATTGGCTCAGCTTTGGCAGTGTTAAAAGAGTAAATGAGTGCAAGCATCCACACTAGCAATGTCAAGACCACGTTCCTGAGGATTTTGCAGAAGGTTCTGTGGTTGTTGACACAGGTGTCTTCGAAACAATAGTCCAGTAAACCCAGGCTCATCATGGGCACCGGCAGTGCTGCGTATGTCGCTGAAGCGTTAGCCAAGAAGAAGCAGGGCGACACAAAAGACCGTTCAGCCCCAAGAAACCACACTGTTGCCATCAAAAACACCATCACCAAGTCAATCAGTATGATGGACAAGCTGCACATATATAAAAGGAATTTATATTGTTTCCGGCAGCATAAGTAAAAGACTGCTGTGTCCATTCCACACTTTAAAAGCAGAAGTAGGAGATACTTTTCAGTGTTGTCCGTGTGAGAGCCAGACGCCTGGTTCCACTGCTCTAAAATGGCCAACATTTTGACAGTTTGGTTAGTTTCCAGCAACGATGGCAGCATTTATGTTCTCACAGCAGTCCTCAGTTCAGTGTGAAGATGCTCCTGGAAATGCTGTAAAAGACACAGTAAAACTGGTTATTATCTAAGAAATGGTCACAAACAGTGGCAGCAATTAGTAATTCAAAATAACACACAACTTAAAATCTGCCGACACTGGATACCTTATAGAAAACCAGCTAAGGACCCACTCGCTGACACTTGCTATTATTTAGCATCTTATCTTGCACGTCTAATGTTTTGGAACTCTGGCTCCTTGGTATCTTTGTCTTTGTCGTGAAACACTTTGTGATGTCTTTAAAAAATGAAGATGTATAATTAAGCTTAATTAGTTGTTCAGTCAAACAAGGTATTGGTCTGTGTGAAGCAGCTGGCAGACTTGTTGCTCTAGATTTGTTTTACAGGAAGTGGGCAGAAGGAGAAACCAGTCAAACACTGATCACAATCAGCCTCAGACAAAACGAATTTAAAGAATTTATTGCATTAAACTGACCACAGTGTTCCTCAGTATCAGCACAGGACACTAATGAGTATACATTTATAAAGGTTTTCTTTTTTTGTTTCCATAAAATGAGATTCACATTAACTCCCATTATTGCAATTCTTGGACACACTTAAGTTTTAGATTGCTACCTTATTTATCAATTCTGACTTCTCCTTTTTGCACAAGTAGTCACCTGCATGCCAACTTCTTACAGCGTTGGTATTCAGGAACACACACAATCTTATTCCTGCTTGATTAGTTCCATTGATGACAGGAAAAGCCAGTTCTGCCATTTCAAGTATGCAACAAAACAACAAAAAAAGAAAGCCAGTGTGTGGACCTGAGTCTGTACCTCTCTGCCCAGTGTTGTCCTAGTAGTCCAGGTAGTTTAAGCAGAGATTTAGGTGTTTAGGTCTTGTCCAGGAATGCAAGTTAGAGGCCCTTGCTTGCTTTCAACTGTGAGTGTATAACTGTTTTTAGGTGGAGCTGTTTGCTTTAAAGGGAGCTCTTTTTGGCTCCACCTTGCTCTTGTGAATTCACACACACGATACTGGGGACGCACCTTCTGTGTGTGAAACTTGTTTCTTTTCCGGTCTTTTTGCCTTAGGTGATCCGTCCCATTGCTTTGCATGTCCTGTAACATCTAACCGAGATGAAAATACGATGTACAGATAGAGTGTCTGCTGACAATACTTGCTAGTTGCAACCGCACCCTTTACCTGGTTTTGTTCACCTGCACCACTATTCAAAGACACTAGAGCTCCAGAAACCGGCATCCATTGTTAAATCTTGGAAGCTTAAGGTTGCAACCCAGATATATTATCTTACCTGACTGTGACAAAAGCAGCTCCTCTTGAAAAGTTAGTTTTGAGAAACTACTTTAGCCTCAGGATTCTGACTAGATTTGATTGTTGTGGGAAACTGTGATGTGCTCAGTGTGAACATTAACATATACTCCTGGCTCCAAGGGAGTTGAAGTAGGTGTGGTGGATAGACCAATTATCAGCCTGACCGATTATCGTAGCTGATATTTGGCATTTTCCCTGATTATTGGTGTCGTTACTTTCATCAGCCGATTATCGAACTGAAATGCGCTGCTTCAGGTATGATGCATTCACCTCTCTCTGTCTGTCGTCACTCTTTGGTCTCAGAAATGTCTCTCAAGCTGGAACTGTAATAACTGAACAGGAAACACAAGTTGTTGCCACAAACCAGGAAATTAGCTACTCTCACAATGGCTAAGGCTACACTAATGACTAGTGGGCAAGTTAGAAGGCAGCTACAAATTATCCTGAAACAGAGTCTGGAAAACAATAATTAACAATGCTTTAAGATCTGGACCTTAGGGGGTAATAAAAGTGGTTGAACAGTGAAATATTAAGAAAGTAGAAAAGAACAGCTGGAGACAAACTGATCAATCTGAGTCAATCCCACATTAACAGAGGAGAACATCCTAATTTAATCACTCATATTTTACATATTCAGTTGTAGTCACCCTTTTAAATGAAGAAACAAATATGAATAAATATGAATGACAGGTCCTCTGCTATCATATGCTGTTAAAACATTGCTTGTAATGTAAATCGTTTCCAAATATCATATCAATTAACACTAACTGACATTGGTATCGACCCTGGGAAACCCATATTGGTTAAACCCGGCTTCACAGTATGCATTCTTTGAAATTTAGAAACCGAATTTTCTCTTTCTGAAGTGATTGATTTTATGCCATGTTAAAGACCATCTTACCTGCTGTTTGGTGCTTGGCTTCAGTGCAGATGAAATAAGTTCTGGCTGATGTTTGCTCCGTGTAAACACACGTGGCTTCTGTGTTTCACTCCTTTGCCTGGAAACCAAAGACATACAGTATTGTCTAAATAGAACACAGGAGAGGAGATCCAGTGGCTGATTGTTGTGCTGCCGGTTGTGTGCATGGAGTGAAGGAGGAGTTGTGCAATAGTGATGTCATGAGGACAAACCAGTCTTTGTACAGCAGCACTTTGTGTTGTTGTAGCAGCCACTTGCATGCACTTCTGTGTCGTGACAGGCCTGAGCGGAGAGACGCCCACACTGCCGACGCACATAGTGCATGATTTTATATTCAACATAGTGCTGCATCAGGATTGTAGTGACTTTTCATTTACATCTTTCCATTATGTATGCTTTGACCACTAGTAAATGGTTTCAGAACTGGAACAGACTAGCTGGTATTGTCAAGATTAAACAGAATCTACTTCACGTTTTCATGCAAAGTCAACAGAGAACTGAGCCGAATAAGCTCTTTGTTCCCGAGTTCCTTGACTGAATGTTCAGTGAAAATGACATGTCAGTGGATGGATGCTATTACAAAGTCTGTGTAACTGGTTGCTCCAGTTGTCAGTGTGATGTAGATTAGTTTCCAGGTACTGAAAATGATCCGCTTCAATTCATCCGGGTGTATTTGCTCAAAGCGAAACTAGTCTGTGCCCCGTCTTTTTGTATGTAATTCTTTCTTTTTTTATTAGATGTCTTGTTTTGCATGTTCCAACCTCTCACTCAGTTTTCTCACCTGTCAGGATGTCGGACGGATGAAGGTTGAGCTGTTTGCTGATGTGGTTCCAAAAACAGCAGAGAATTTCCGGTAAGGAAACTGCCTATGTCACAGCGGCTGTGATAGTCACATGGTCTGTTTTTATTATTAAGTCCCAGGTACATTCAAATTGGTGACAAATTAAAGGAAAATCCTGAACCCTCCACTGAGGGGATCTGTTTGCTGCCATGTTTTGGGTGCACCGCCTCCCATTTGAGGAAAGCATCACTACAGATCCATACAAAGTGTTTCAGAATGATGAAACAGTTCTTTCCCAGTGGGAATGGTCTCTTCCAGAATGACAGTGCCCCCATCCATAGTGCATGAAGGGTCACTGAATGCTTTGATGGGTTTGAAAATTAAATCCTATGCTATGATCTTCTCATTCAACCCAACTGAACATGTATAGGGGATTTTGGATCAAGATGTCAGACAGTGTTTTCTATCACCATCATTTGGATGGCTGGTGTTCATCCAGAAACATTGAGAATCAATGCAAATGTGCTCTGAACGCCTGACTAAGATATATTATGTTGATTTTTTCTTCAATTTGTAACCTATCTAGAGCTTAACAAGGATTAACTTCTGAATTTTAAAATATGTCCTATCATCTCCTACAGGCAATTCTGCACTGGAGAGTTCAGGTAAGGCTTTAGATGACTATATTCTTTGATTTTCAAACACTGTTTAACCACCCTTTGCACAGTAAACCAGCCACACCTTCATACTTTGCCATCATAGGTACTTGATATTTTTGGCAGCAGCTAAAGTTTTGAAAGAACTGGTGAAGCATTAAAGTAGCAGGAGTGCAACAAGGTGACAGGAAGGATCATTACTTGTGGCTGTGCCATGTTTTCTAAATAATTAAACAAAATGATACCGACTAGATTAGTTAGTTTTTAACAGCTGGATAGAGGAATATTCGTGAAAGTCAAACACAGAAGTGCGGCAAAACAAACTATGTGCCCTACTGTGCCCTCATAATTTAGTTTACGTATTTCTTGAACCTGATTTGTCCTATTGAGCTAAACACATTTTATATAATTCTAAAAATGTGCCATAAGCTGTACCTGTATGTACATACTGAGCTATAACATACTATGAGAAGCATTGTGTGCAAAGAAAAACACAAATACTTCATCTTTATTATTTGGACAGTTGAACAAAGCTTTATTTGGAGAATATCCAATTAAGCTTTTATTCTCACATAGACTTTCATCTATTAAACAGTTCAGTAGAGCTGCACTGTTACTGGCAGCTGTTCTGAGTCGCTGAGGCTGATGGATGCTTTGTGTGAAAGTCAGTCATGAAAAGAACAGAAGTCTGGTAAAATCTTATACTTCATGCGACCAACGGTGTCCGTCTCTAATTTTCCTATGCACGGATGACATTATGACCACCTGCCTAATATTGTGTTGGTCCCCCTTATGTGCTCAAAAATGCTCTGAACCACTGGACATGGACAAGAGGACCTCTCAGGGTGTCCTATGGGGTCTGGAACCAGGATGTTGAGTACTCTGGCTTGTGCAGTGGGGTCTCTGTCAATCCAACCTGTTCCACTGCATCCTGTTGATGCTTGATCAACAGGATTGATCCTTTACTTCATATAAAAAGTTAAGTTGGGATGTCTAATGAGAATGAGTTCAGTCAGGTTGAAGAAATATTGACCATGAAACCAAGGCAATTGCTAATGACTGATAGAATTAGTCATCCCCAAGCACGCTAAAGTCAAATTAATCATTTTCACAAATTCCTCATTCAGCTACAATAGAGCAGGATCCATTCAATGATAGTTGTCTAGCTGCCAGCTGAAGATGCTTTTTAGCCTGCAGCAGAAGTCCCACTTAAATTTTTAATGTTGGCCCATTTACTGTAAAATCCTAAACCAAAAGTCAGAACAGAAACTGACAGTAAGGCAGCATTTTGTTGCTATGGCACACATCTTTGGAACAGCTGTCCAGAAGATGTGAGAGCAGCAGAGAATGGTGATATTTCTAAAAGCTTTGATTGATTTTGTTCATTTACTACTATTACTATTTTTACAACTGATATTATTTATCAATTTTTCTATTTTTTGAAACATTTATTTATGAATTGTGACTTATATTTTATCCATTTTATCTGGGTTTTTTAAATCACTTTCCTTTTTGTTATCATCTTATCTTGCTTTTGCCATTTTGACTGATCCTGCCTCTGGTGATTCCTCATTGCATTTATTTTTAAACTGTTTTTTTTTCTGGTTCTCAGTCAATGTTTTATTGAGCCCTTCATTAATAACATGATGTTAGTTGAGGGGACTGTTTGTATTTTCTTTTAATGACTTTTTATTCTTCTTATCCGTAAAGAACTCTGTTCCATTTCATTTGAATGAAAGACCTATACACCGATCAGTAAGAACATTCTGACCACCTGCCTAATATTGTGTTGGTCCCCCTTATGTGCTCAAAAACGCTCTGAACCATTGGGCATGGACAAGAGGACCTCTCAGGGTGTCCTATGGGGTCTGGAACCAGGACATTGGCAATGGATCCTTTGGGTACTCTGGCTTGTGCAGTGGGGCCTCTGTCAATCAAACTTGTTCCACTGCATCCTGTTGATGCTTGATCACGATGGGGTGTAGGAAGTCTGGAGGTCAAATCAACATGTTGGGCCATTGTCATGTTCCTCAACATGTTCCTGATTGTTAGATGTTTTTTTCATGTGGTGGGGTGCATTTTCCTGCAGGGGGGAGGCCAGTGACATTTGGGATTTCCATTTGCATGAGGGAGTGTGTTTGGAACAATGTTGCTTTGGGTGTCTAAGGTTTTCCAGCAGAACACCACATAGTACCAATATGATCAATTATTTACTTCACCTGTCAGTGGTCAGAATGTTGTGGCTGATCGGTGTATAAATAAAGTCTGATTGATTGAAACATAGGCAAACCTACTGTGCAGTTAGCGGAGAGATGACGCACCTTGTTATGAATGCACTGTTTTACTATCACTGCTGAGCTTCGGTTTGGTCTGTCTCCAACTTCTTTCCAACAGGAAGGATGGCGTTCCTATTGGTTACAAAGGTTGCACATTCCACAGGTATGTAACGTGGCAAACCTGATGTGTGTCGCCTCCATTGTGCTCTGATGTTTGGAGAAATGTGTAATTATTTTTTTAGTTTGGTGAATGATTGTAATTTACCTAGAAACCCACCCCTCCACATGGCTTTTGAGGTTATTGAACCTGATTGTCTTTTTTATTAACCAGCTTAAACATTATCCTCTGTCAGGTTAGGCCTTCAGGCTGCTTCTGTCCCTCGGTTTCTTAATATTTATAGTTTCAGAGGCAAAATTACTCACTAGCAAGTATAATCCAGCACACAGAATTTAATAAAAAACCCTGGATGAACTGTTCAGATTTTGCTATTCAAACATTTAGCCAAGATTTTCAAACTAATGTCACCTTTCTAAGTTAAACTCACCACTAATATCCAGGATGGATAAGCCCTTTTCAGACATTGGATATGTAACATTGCTGTTTCATCCATCTGTTAAAGTGGTGGACTTCTGTCACTCGGACATTGGTCATTTTTATGTTATTGTTCGTCATGGTCTCACTCAGATAGACCAATGAAATTGAGTAAGAGAGCCACGTTATGAATGCAGTGTTGGCCAAAGATTGGATAGTACATCAAGGCTCAAGGAGCCGCTAATAAACACAAGGCTAGAGTTAAGATTAAGCTTATCAACAAGGAGGGACAGTGAGGATCTGACAGCAGGTCACATTGTACTTCTTCACACTCACAGAGCCACAGTTTTTAAGCTGTGGTTAAATATTTGTCAGATTGCAGCGTTTGAGTCCATCAAAGCTGTCAGGATGTTGTTTAACTGGTCTGACCTGTTTACTGAAGTCAAAATATTTTCATATCAAGTGCCTTTTTTAATTATGTTGATTAGTTTTGCTTCTCATACCTGGAAGTAATAGCTTAATTATTGTGGCATTGATGTATTCCCATAACTATATTTACTTGTATTTACGAATCATTAACTACAAAAACCAGTTTGCTTCTTGAATCTACCTGCCAGATCGTTAATGCAGTTAATTTTTTTGCCATGCTTAAAGTGATAAACAGAAGTTACAAGATCTAGATTTAAATCTAAAGATCATGGTGCTACTTTAGACATGCAGCAACACGATTAGGTGATTTCAGATAATTGAAAGGAGTGCCTGCAATCATATTAAAAGTACATTCTTAAGGGTGTTGTGGTATTAGGTGTGTGCCTGATAATGAGTATGCGTCATGCAGAAGACATGCGCTACACTACATAGTCTACAAATGTATTCAGTCTTCTCAGATATTTTCATATTTGATCACTTTACAACATTTAATCAAATGTAAGGATGTTAATGCGCCTGTTTTGGACACTAAAAATAATCTATCTTATCTGCATGCCTTACCTCTGCTTTCCATTACAGCAGTTTGCTGTCACAGGGGAGCTTTTACTTCATCAAAACTGACTTTACCGCTGTTTTTATTGTTTGTTGGCAGAGTGATCAAAGACTTCATGATACAAGGAGGAGACTTTGTAAATGTGAGTACATACACACATCTTGTGCTGTCTGATTAGCATTCTTGTCACATCTTTAGGGTGCCAGTACATTAAAAACACAGCTTTAACAGTTTGCATCTATCATAATTTGTATATATGGCTACAGTAAACTGTAAGAACCTTATGGCCTCTCACATGTCTCACACCATCTCAGTGAGAGTTCATATTCTTATGAATAATAAATACTCAGTAGGTTCTTTAGAGTCTTTGCAGACAGGGTGAAAGCAAACGGAGCATTATGGAAATCAACGTTAACCTCTGGCGGGTTTCCTGCTTCGAGTGTGGCAATATTTGATAGATCACACTGTGAAATTAGTAAAAGAAGATTTCCCATAAATAAAAAAAATATAACAAACAAATAAGAATAAAAATATATATTGAATATAATAAAGAAGACTGTGGCTTTGCATTTTGAAAGCTGGGAAACCAGTTGTCCTGCAGGTGGACGGAATATATCACTGTAGGAGGTGAGCACACATCTGTGGAGCATTTACAAAACCATCCATCATTTCTTGTCTTTATTAAATTAATTAAATATTGCCACAATAGCAGGCAAATGGCAACTACTTTGGTCTTTCCCCCTCTAGTGGTTAAATGGTGAATTACAGTGCATCTAAACGTTTTAATGTACTGCTTTCCTTAATGTGTGTGCTCTTGGTCTTTTGTGAAGGGCGATGGAACTGGTATCTGCAGCATCTACAGAGGTCCATTTGCAGATGAAAACTTCAGAATGAAGCATTCTGCACCTGGTCTTCTTTCCATGGTATGTGTGTAGATCAGTACACGGATATGAGGATAAAGTTGATCTCATTACTGTTTATTTGTGAAGTTACAAAAGCCCTCCTGGCCCTGCTTTCTTGGAATATTGGTGGCCAGTGTATCATGTAGGTGTCAAGAAGTCTTTCAGTTAGGAAGAAATGCTTTTTGTTACTGTGTCACACATACTTAAAATCCGTTGCGACGGGGCTGCAGCCTATCTTAAGCACCTTTCAGACGTGCGACATGGAACATTGCTGGGTAATTCAATCCGTTAAAGTGGCAGCATTCTGTCATTCAGCACCTTTAGCCTTTTTAGCTGACTTAAAGCGAAAGGCGGGGTGCATAGTTCCATGTATCAAGTTCCACGTTGATCGTAACTCTCATCTCTTTAAATGTTTTCTTAAATTTAATTTATTGCCCTATTTGTATGATTCATACACTTTTACTTTTTGACTTTGTTAATTTCCTGTTTTATTAGATGTCGTGTTTTCTCTTTTACTGCTATTTGATTTATTTTGTCTGCATTTCTTGTATGTACCTTGACACCACTGAAAATTAGAGTTCTGTTTTCTGTAGTTAAAAGAATAAAAATAAAGAAATTAAAGAATAAATCCAAACTAATTAAAAAAACTTGACTATTCTATTTAGTAGGAATTGATCACAACATGTATAGACAGTAGGATTTAACTGATACAGTTGATCAAAGTGAGTTAACTCTAGTATGTGTCTTCCTCAATAATTTGTGTTTGGCAGGCAAACAGTGGTCCAGGGACCAATGGCTGCCAGTTTTTCATTACCTGCACTAAATGTGACTGGTTAGATGGGAAGCATGTGGTTTTTGGTGAGTTACTCTAAACTATTAACAGTTTTTCAGAAATATATGATAATTTGTGTCAGAGTTAAATTTTCTTTTTCGTAACTGTTTCAGGAAAAGTGGTCGACGGTTTGCTGATCATGAGGAAAATTGAGGTAAAAACTAAATTTACTTTTCATATTTCTTTCGTATTCTTCTTTGGGAAAGAATAAATCAATAAAGACATTTAAGACTGATCTGTATTAACCAAGAAATAAGTAAAATACTAAAAAGAGGAGGAACCCTGATATTGTTGGGTGGAGGGGAAAGGAAAGTTATTCACGAAACAGTCGCCACTTGGTAATTAACAATTGCAGCGTCGTTAAAATGTAAAAAACCCAGTGGAGACCTCATGGCCGGGTGCTTAGAGCGAATATCACATGAGCGCATATTCCTGAGCAGCGAATCCCAGCCGGGGGTCGTTTCACTGCCTAGTGATAAATCTTTTTGAACAAACTAAATGTAAAAAGGCCCTTTCCACTTTGCAAACTGAATTTTTATGTCTCCAAATTTTCACATGCATATTTGGAAACATGAATTAAATGCTTGTTTAATGTTATGAAATTGTCACTGTCCTAAACATTTTCATCTCCGCCGTGATGTTTAACACTTCAGTCTTTCAAATCATGTGTCCAACTTGTGACTGAAATCTACAATACAAGGATTCAAGGTTCTTTATTGTTAGACCAGCACACATGTTCGCATGAGGTAGCACAAAATTGGCACTCAGGTCCTGGTTATAAGTCCAAAAAAAATAATAAAAAATATGTAAAGAAAGATAAGTAAAATACAAGCAATACGAAACAATATATACAATAAAAACAATATATACAAAAGATAAATATGCATGTGTGCAAAGCTGTGCTGTGAGGTAGATAAAGAAAAGTGTCTGTAGTTGCAGGTAGGTGGGTGATAGTAGTAAGGCTGCAAAGCACCACCAGAGTTCAACAGTCTTAACAGCTTTTAGAAAGAAGCTGTTCCTCAGTCTGGTGGTCCTGCTCCGGATGCTCTGCAGCCTCCTGCCAAATCTTGTAATCTAATAATCTTATGTGGTATTGTGACAAGTAATTAGACAGCTTCTGTGCTTAAATTTCCAGGCATCATTGCAGTTGGGAGTAAAGTTGACTTTGCTGCTTTACAGTTGAGTCTTTATGCTCAGTTTGTGCTCTTTCCTTCCAACAGAACGTTCCTACGGGACCCAACAATAAGCCAAAACTCCCCATCGTCATTGCACAGTGTGGAGAGATGTGATCCAGGTTGCTCCAAATACCATGTGAAAATTACATGACCTCCGTATTCATTACGTAGTATCTTAACTGTAACATGATTACTTGTATGGATGCCTTTTCCCCTTAATTCAGACTGAAGAGCTCACCTGTACATCTGTTTTTGTATGGTGAATTTTAGGCTTAAAGCTGCATCAAAACCAAATTATTCACATCACAGTCTGGTTTTGGAACTCACAGGATGTAATTAATATTTGCTGTTCAAATTAATGTTCTGCAACTTCATGTTAAAAGCTGTTTTTCTGTTGTTGATGTTTTTCTGAGCACAGTTTGTGTACCTTTTATAAGCCAGATGAAAGAACTGGTCAGCAGTAACACTGTTTATCATTTCTGATCAATAAATTGTTCACTTTTATGCATTTTTGAAGATTGTTTTTTTTAGTCTGGAAAAAGACACATTATACTTAGAGTTAAAGGTTTTAATATTGTTCCAATTAAATGTGTTTACTGTTTAAAGTATGCACATGGAATTAGCTGTGAAATTGACTTCTAATCATGATTATCCACAGTGGCACAGAGCATATTTATTGCAGTTTAGACATTAGGGTGCAGTTAACAATGCAATCTAACTTCAAGTAATCTAATGCAAATAATTTGTGATAATTTAATGTTTTGTTTTTTTTCTGCTTTATAATCGGCATCTTATTCATTTAACGTCTGTTTAAGCAGCTACCCAGGCACCCATGATTGGAAACTGCTCTGCATCAACTTTAAGAACATTGTGTACTCGGAGTAAAATGCATTGCTTTGGCAGCTTTTAGTAGAAAATTTTCCCCCCATTTGCTGCACACCTAAACAATTGAACGTTTGCATGTCCTACCAGAGAGTCTGAAGCTTAAAATTCTGTGCAAATACACTTACAGACGTGCAGTATAGCTGTATTCTAAAGGGGTAGCAGGTAATTATAAAGACTGGCTACTTAGCTGTGCAGCAAAGGAGGTTAATACTACAGTGGAATGAACGAGAGCTCTCCAAGAAACACCCTCCAGTGCCAAAGAATCCTCCGTTGAACTTACGGCTACCTCGTCTATCTCAGCCATCTATACAAATCCAGCCACAAGACCCCCTCCCCCACCCATGCTCATGTCTGCCTTGGACATCGTTCCCTTGGCATAAAAGAATCCTTTCAGATGGAGACTCTGTTCTTATGGAGGCAGGAAGAAGAGGGGGGTTTTTTTGCTTCTTTTTTTTGCAGGGGGTGGGGGTCTCTCCATGGGGAGGCTTTCTGGGGTCAAAGCTAAAACCCATCTTTGTGTGTGGGGGGAGCGGAGCTTGGCCATTAACAGCAGAGCTCTTCACACATCGGCCAGTGCTCATAAACAGTGCCAGTGGAGCATTAACATGACAATGGATGGGGGGCTGCGGTGGGGTTGTCTCGCACTCAGTCTGGGTCTGTCTGCTCTGCGCTAGTGGAAGTGGAGTTTTCTGAATTCACACAGGACGGTGGCTGCCTTTAGCTGGATAACTGTGCAGAGTCATTTGAGTGGAGTGGAGAGGGAAAGTGCACCTTATGCTGTTGGAACTCACTGCTACTGATTGAGCTTTTGTTTTGAGGTTACAGAAAATAGGACTGAAAGCATTTTAAATATCCTTCCTGAGAATCAAGTAACTCAGAATACAATCAAATATCTTCTTAAACAGTAAAGGAATGGTTATTACACACAAGTGTCCTTAAATAACCTTTATCTCAGACAGTCAGTATCACATTTCAGCAATAATGCTATTAACATGTTAACATTTTAAGTGATGAAACATAGTGGATTACATGTGTGTAGGTCTTAAAATATACAGCTGCTGACATTGGTGGGCTATGTTTGTTTGGTGCAATATGCCAAAATCAACTCTCTTCCTTTTTCTTCCACAGTAAAAGGAACCACAACTGGAGCAATGCAGTAACATTGACAAATATCACATTTACATCATGTTCTGTTAAATAAATGATTGAGTCTTTCCATGCCTCCCTTTATTTAGGTCAGATATCCTTCAATAAATTCCCACAGCACTGTCCTCGGTGCAGATGGGGCTCATAGCACATTGTGTGGAATGTCTATAGGCAAGCAATTATTATTAAAGATGAAAATATCATCCGAGGCTTGAGAACAAACAGAAAACACAACTTTTAAAAAATCGAGTTTTGTTTTGCCTCTCTCTGGTCTCTGTCACTGGGTTTCCATGAGTAACAGCTGGCCAACATTTCTGCCCCAACAAGAAAACACGATTTCTAACATAAGCCCAATGTCTCTCCGCGTCTTTTCAGACAAATTTAGAATCAATTTGATGTACAAAAAATAGCATATTAATAATTTTATGTGTAATGTTTGAAATTATTTGTGCATTATGTGTTTGTATATCTGTCCATGGACTAAAATGACCCCAACATGTAGACACTCCGTTCCGAAAGTGTCACAGTTATCTGTCTCATTTGTCTGGCTTTTACATCACTAGTGGGCGGTAACAGTCGACAGGTACAGTCCACTTTAACCAATCGTTTTAGCAAACGCTTCCTTCAAACAAACTGACAGCATCCTCATCCAATCGGAGCAAGTCTTCTTTTCCGTTACAGATTTTAGCCAATCGGAGGGCTCATTGGGCGGGTCGCCGACCAGGAACATTCCCCGGCACAGTTTCTCATTCTGCCCAGTTCGATCGGCAACGGGAGCGGAAAGAGGAAAGCAGAGAGCCCGAAGGCAGTAGCCCCCACCACCGCCGGCCCAGGTTACCATCTAGCACCGGGAAACATAGCAGAGAGCCGCCGCCGGCAGAAGCCATTACCAGCCAGTAGTAACCATGAGCAGCGAGGCCGAGACACAACAACAACCGCCGCAGCCTGCTGCCGATGCGGAGAGCCCATCCAGCCCGGCAGCCGCAGCTTCCGCGGGGGATAAGAAGGTCATCGGTAAGACTGCTGGAGCTAGTTAAGCTAACTAGTTGGCTAACGTGGTTTGTGGCAGAGAGGAGGCGATGCGCAAAAGTGGCGGTTGCTAACATTCCCAAGCCAATCACTCGCACAATTTACCGTAGAACGAAACGTTAATCCGATATGACTAATAACTAACCCAACGGTAGCATATTTGTAACTGACAAAGGACAAAATAAAACCTTAACGGAACCCTCCATATTTCTGTCCATTTTGGATCGTTTGTGGGATGTCTGTAGTGTTTGACCTAAATGTGATATGGTCGACGAGAAGTTTTCTGTAAAGCAGAGTAAAATTAATTTGCTTTTGCTGTCAATGACGAAACGTTAATCCGAACGTTTATTTTAGCTAGCGGTACATAATTAAAAGTATCCGTTGGAAGATTGATACGTTTAATTGGTGCATTGTCTTTTTTGACTCTGCTTAATAGCAGTTGATTAACAGTTTATCCTAAATGTTAATTTCAAAATAGAACATGAGACTAGTGAAGTAATCCTGTAATTTTAGTCCGTTTTTCATCGGCCTCCTCACGTCAAATATCCACTACGGAATACCATGATACCGGCAGCCCGTCACATGGAGGATTGTTGAAGTTGTTTCTAGCCGATATCGGAACGTGTGTCTGTACGCCGACGTTAGTTTGTCGTTTAGAGAGTCCGTGCATAGCAGTTGTCGTTGATGTATAAGGTTAACGTTGGTTTTGTTTTTCCAACTGACATTCGAGCATCGCCGTGGAACATGAAGATATTTCACGCCGATAACTGGTTCCGAGTTCTGTCGAACGCAGGCTAACGTTAGCTGCTTGCCGTCCCTTTGTTCACACGAAATAGCCTGGTTCCATGTCGGACTATTTAAAAAAAAATTAAAAACAGTCTAAACATATACAGACTTCGGTCTAATGCGGTTGGCTAAATAGTCTTATTGAAGCTTTATTATACATACATGAGAGTACGACTGTCTATGGTCATGTAATTTTGGTCGAATTTCTGGGCTATAGTTGAGGCCTAGGTTCTTAACGATGGCAGCAGTTTGGCTAACGGTGCTACATTAGCCTAGCATGCTAACTTTAGCTATTTACATGGCTGAAGGGGCCACCCAAAATGTCCGCCGTGCGATTCTGCCGATTTCTTTCGCAATTTGGTTGTTTGTCCCCTGAAAGACATTACAACAACCACTTAGATTCAAAATTTGAAGAAAGAAACCTATGTTCACAATGCTGTCTGATGTGTTAAGTTCGATTTCGCTTGCTGGCTCTAATCCAGCCACATGGTTCAGATCCACCTAGCCACATAGCTATGCTAACAAGCCAGCTGGGCTCACTGCTTGCTAACGTATCCGGGCGCGACTCTACCACGTGTGAACGCTCATGTCCTGAGCAGCAGTGCGTCTTAAAATGGGGCAGTAGGTCGGTTGTAGTTGAACTTCGATGCGTAAACTACTACAGCTACTATGTTGTTATTGCGTCCACATTTGTTATGTCATAGCGTAGCTGCATATGTCAGAGGCACTGATAGTGAAGAAATGTTAAGATCCGTTTGAGAAATGGTGTGGTCTGTACTTGCTGATAGTGGATCATGCCTCACACCAAGTGCAGCTGACACAAGGCACTCCTAAGCATCAGGATCTATAATAAGAGTGACAGTTGGGAGTTAAATATAACTTCCACATTATCTGTGGCCGTGGTTAGTTTTTCATCATCTGTTCTCATTTGATTCCTTTACTGTTTGTCATCAGTTGAGGTCTTATGAAGCACAGAAGCATTTTTAAAGCTTGTCACTGTATAGGAGAGTTATCTTAATCATGTAATAGGAAATGATATGTTTGAACTTACTTATTGATTTCATTTAACTGATTCTCATTGCAGCAACAAAAGTCTTGGGTACAGTCAAATGGTTCAACGTCAGGAATGGATATGGTTTTATCAATAGGTAAGTGAACTCCTCCCCCACCCCTGCTTCTGAAAGACCCTGATATCAGCTGTGTGTTAAAGAACATTCCCAATCCTATTATGGGTATGATATGCTTACAAAGCTGACCAGATGATTTATCTGCTAGTCTCCACACTGTTGTTACGTGCAATTCTTAATTAATCCGTACAACTTACTGGCTTAGTTGCAAGCTGTCTATGGAGACATTGTTGCTTTTTGTGGCTCAACAGAATACTGCTAATTGAGAGCGGTTTTCTTCTTTTGTTTAGGAATGATACAAAAGAGGACGTTTTTGTACACCAGGTAAGTAGTTGGAAGTGGCTTTTTGTTAGTTTAGTGATTCTGGTAATAAAATCCTAATTTAGAACTATTTGTGATTTCAGACAGCCATCAAAAAGAACAACCCGAGGAAATACCTTCGCAGTGTTGGAGATGGAGAAACTGTGGAGTTTGATGTAGTTGAGGGGGAGAAGGTAAATATTTTGTTCGTTTTTAAGTCAGTTTTGTGGCGAGGCCTGTATTTGTGATTGTAGTTTGCAGTTTTTGAATAAAACATCCCATTTGTTGTTCTCTTGATCATTAATCTGGGTAAATATATTTCTTTAAAATATCCCACTGTGCACAGGGAGCAGAGGCAGCAAATGTCACCGGCCCAGGAGGTGTTGCAGTCCAAGGAAGTAAGTACGCTGCTGACAGGAACCGTTACAGGCGCTACCCACGAAGGAGGGGCCCTCCCCGTGGAGGAGACTATCCAGAGAACTACCAGAGTGATGGAGAGGGTGAGCCAGGCAACGGAGGACGTGACAAAGGCAGCAGAGATGGGGGAGAGAGCGCCCCTGAAGGAGACTCGCAGCAGCAGCAGCGGAGACCCGCTTACCCTGGCAGACGGCGCTACCCGCCATACTTTGTACGTAGACGCTACGGCCGCCGGCCCCCGTACACCAACGCACCACGCGGAGAGATGACAGAGGTACGCTGTCACAGGGCTACTATCCCTAAACAGACACCTAGCTGTCCCATGACGAAGTTGGGACTCTAGATATGTTGTACTCAACACTTAACCCTCTCCTTTCTAAAACTCTCGTGGTTGTGATCAATAAATCTTGGTGTATCGGGGGTCTTGCCAATATTTCGCAAAATTGACTCAAATAGGCCCCTAAAATCAACTATGCAGCACTGCGTGATAGTGTGCTTTTACTACCTGAACACATTCAATATCTGAGCTCATCATTTGTGTGCACTAAGGAACAAATGATCTGAAGTTGGTCTACCTTTGTGCTGGCACTTATAAAAGCTATGTGTTAGTTGTTTTTTGATCCGTTTTCTTTCAGGGAGGTGAGGGTGACGAGAGCCAGGGAGGTCCAGACCAGGGCAACAAACCAGTGAGGCAGAACTACTACAGAGGCTTCCGACCAAGGTTCAGACCAAGGTTTGCATGTTGGCTTCATTGATGCAGGGCTGCAATAATGGGAGAGTGAAGCTTTATTGCTGTCTGCATCTTAACTTTGCAGCCACCAAATGAAAATCGACTTTTAAAAAGATCATCTTAATAATCTTAAATGCCACGCGTTTGGTCTGAGAAACTCCCCTTTTATTGCAGCCTAACCTCAAGCTGCAGCTGTGCATTCAAATTTGGCTTTTGTTTTTTTATGCATCAGTTATGTGACTTTATACCTGCATCTTGTCTCTGTGAATGATGTATTCTTTGCATGGTATTTCTACTTGGAATATGGCTATTTTTTGCTTACAGCTTCTTCCTTTTTGCCTTTTGCCTTTAGGGGTCCACCCCGTCCCAGACCGGTGCGGGACGGTGAGGAGGACAAGGAGAATCAGGGCGGCGAAGGTGGTCAAAATCAACAGCCCCGCCAGCGGCGCTACCGCCGTAACTTCAACTACCGCCGCAGACGCCAAACAACTGGTGGCAAGCCCGGCCAGGAAACCAAGGAGGCCAAGACAGGAGGTGACCCATCTGCAGAGAAAACGTCCGCTCCCGAGGCCCAGCAGGGTGGGGCTGAGTAGGAAAGAACCTGCCCACCGGCACCTACCATCTTTTACCATCGTCCGGGTGAGTCTGTAGCCATTCATCTTTCTGCACTTTGATAATTTCCATTTGCTACAGCCGATGTCTTGTTTCAGATGTCTCCTTTAGATTCAACATTTGGGGCTGACCAGATCAGAGATACTAACAGCACATGCTAGGAAGCACTGTAGATGCTTTTGTGTTTTTTCTGAGTATGGTTGCCTAGCTTGTCATTTACACATCTTTAGCTCTAGATGATAATCCAAAGCATGAGATAATGAGTGGATTAAATAAACTGCCTAGCAACATAGACCCTTGTTGCTATTGTCTGGCTTCCATATGAGCAACGGCTTGGAATGCTTTTCTGCAATCTGCTGATGATTTTCAGGCATTTTATCATGTAGAATGCTAAATGACTGCACAAAATGTTTTACAAAAATGCAGGCCATAGGCGAACAATCAACTAATCTGCTTATTTTCCTCTTTTTCAGTTTTTTTGTCAACAAGAAGAAACATCAAACAAGATCTGAGCAATAAAGATTTGACTTGACGATCGTCACAAGCTTGCACCATGCATTTGACCAGATTACCACCGATTGCCTGCAGAATCTATGCAGACCTGTTTTTTTTCCATTATTTTTATGTGACAGCTACAAAACGTTTTGGGGAAACAGCAAATGTTTTTCTAAATCTGTCCTAAGTTTTTACACCAAATGGTTTTTAAAGATAAAATGGAATTTGATATCTGGTCAGTTTGACATTTTTAAATAACTTTTTATGTATTCAAACATTTTAACAAAATGCAAGCTCAAATAAAAGTTCAGAAACCAGGAAAATTGTCGTGGTGTCTTTATTTGTTTCAAGTATACAGGCTATAAACACGGGCAAAAACCACAGAATTCACTTGCTTTTCAATGTAGAACATAGTTAAATTGGAGTGTTTTCATTTAATATATTTAGACAATTAACCAAATTCAACACTGGAACAGTGTATCATAAACTGCATTTAAATTGGCATAAGTCACACCAGGATAACACAGAAACCCTACACTACATTGTTGACACCAACACAATATATTTTACAAAATAATGTAACCAGTAAATAGCATTAGATCAAGTTACTCATGTTGACATTTGTCAGCAAGACTTCTTATAAAGGCAAAGCATACACAACAAATGTCACATCCTATAGTGTATGCAAACAATTTACTAATTCATTTTCACTCTGGAAACTATATTAAAAATGACATTTGATTGTTCATTTAACCAGATAACACATTTTAAAATAGCTGGTTTTATAGTAGGCTAGTGGACAGCAATATGAAACACTGATGCTGGCTGAAATCAGGATCCTCATGGTTACATTGGATTCATGTTCGACCACTGGGGCACCAGTTACATATTATTTTCATACTTGCTTAACATCTTCCAGTCTTCTAGTCATGTGTTTGTGGCTCACTGTTACAGTAATTAGTAGTTTTCTCGTGTTGGCCATGATTCACCATCATTGCAGTCTCAACAAAAACTGGACACTGTGCGTCACTAATGTTCTTGAAGGTGTTTCAATTCTTTTGTCCAACCCCGTACATCCTGATTATAACAGGATATCCACCGAGAGTCACTCAAACATTGGTCTCTTTGCGCAAGCGTTTCATGCGCTGTACGTTGCACTCCATGGCAGTGGGGTTGGTGATCTCGGTGGCACAGCTGGCAGGGAACCAGCCTCTCTCTCCATCTCGCATTCTCTCCCCGTAGCACCACGCTAGGAAGAACAGACAGTTTAATGGAAGTTTAAAAAAAACACTTGCATGCTTTTACTTGAAATGTAGAAGACAAGACACCGATTGAACAGGATTTGGAGCTGTATCAGACAGAGATGGAGCTAAGAAAGCCTCACCTTCCTCTTTTTGCAGGACGATGACAAGCTCAGCCTGTTTCAGACCCAGTTCATCTGGATCTTTTGGCATGTAGGCTTTGGTGGCCTCATACTGTGGCAAACCTGAAACACATTCCCAGAACATAATGCAGTGCAGTTCATTAAACTAAAACTTGTATGATGGGTACGGTTTCCTGTTTTTGTATGACCTGATACAGCCTAATTTATGGTGCCTGTGGGGAAATTTGTCTTCATGCACAAGTTCACAATCCCAAAAGTCACATTTCATTACACATACTGCACATTCCACACAACCAGTGATAAAAATGTGATCATAACGCCATGAAACCAGCACACAACCCACACAGCTTCCATCGATATTGTTTAAAATTTCAGTTGCAATAAGTGCAAATGACTTTTTAAAGTTACTGAGTTTACACTGTGGTGCTGCAAAGAAAGAACATCGTTGTAGTGTACAATCAGGTTCTTTGACACACTGCTGTGATGTGGCATTCTCTCCACACCTTTTAATAATATCAAATGTCAACAGAGGTGCTCACTCTTAAACCTCCAGTCTGGAACTAGTGACAGTATTTACACTATTGATGCATGTTTTATTTTCGACTGTAATATTTCCTCCGAACGCTGAGTTTCTTTTTTATCAGGAGCATTTGTACTTTACTTGAACACTTCCGAGGTTTGCCTGGCATGCAGCTAGTTGCTCTAGCCTCTTCCCCTTATCAGCTCAGGTAAACCAATTATTGCTGGCCAGAATGTCATCACAGATTTTACCAGGCGCAGATAGGCTTAATCAACTTGTTTGATTCCACAGTCCAGCTTTCAAACCACAGTCATTAAACAAATAGCAACAGGGAGTGCTGCCTCTGTGATGGTTTGGTTTTTAATAGGCCACTAAATGAAACTATCGCAAGTGTCTGGAGGAAAAATACCATTGCTTTAATTTTTAAAAACATTCCATTTCATATCTAAAATACTGTATGTGTTCTGATCTCTTTCCGCATTTTGATTATTGGACGCTGTGACCTAATCCATAGGAATCAGAATGACCCGTCCACATCTATGCTAAAAAGCTTTTACTGTTTGTTCAAATGCAGTGAAGTTTGAATGGTGCAACACCTTTCTGTCAGTAGGGTAAACTCCTACACAGGTCAGCACAACCATGGCTACAAGTAGAGAGAGCTCAAAAATGTCTTCTGTGCAAAATGACAAAATTATAACGCTGTATATCATAAAAAGTAAAACTAAAAAAGATAAGAAAACCCAGAATCAAGATGTGCAACTACTTTTTTTAAGAAGGTAGGAAAAAATGGTGCCTCCTCATACTACAGATGCTTATGACTTACAGTTTTAATGCGTTTTCATTCTTGTCTCCATTCTGCTCTGTGTAAACACAGCCTGCAGTTCAGCCAAGTTCAGTTAAACAGTCCCTGAAGTTTTGTCGCATGTATGTTGTACGCAGTTAAGTGACTGATGGCTGCATGGTCGTACTGCGAATTGCAGATCTATTTATTTATTTTTACAGGATCTGGTAAGAGCAAATGATTTATGTTTGGAGAAGACATTTAAGCTTTGATTAAGTTTTCAGATGGAATGATACATCTCAGATGAGTAGTTCAAGGACTATCGGAAAGTTGAAACTTAGACAATTCTCCATGCTTTTTTTTTTAACATGTTCTTGCTTTGATAAATGGTATCATTTGGGAAATTTCTTAAATGATAATATGCACTTCAAACCTGTGATTCAGAAGGTTAAGAATAGGCAGGCTCTCTTATAAAGAAAAATGAATGCAAACCATCGGATTTCTGTGCAGAACCCTGTATTCCTCATCTATTGCAGGCTTTCATGACAAGTGATTACTTTACACAAAGGTAAGAGAACATATTTGTCATTAGCTTCCTCTTAAACAAAACATAGATCAATGCACTGAAGATTTAAATCAAACTATTTCAAAAATAACTTCCTTTGTAATAACAGCATGCAGACTCACCTTCTGTGCAGGTGGAGACACCTGCCTGCTTGTTTCCTGTAAGAGCAACTATCCAACGAGCCCGGTCCACCCTTGATAATAAAGGAGGAAAAAAAGCACAATTAAATGCTGCCATTAAGACTTATGTCAGTAGAGGGAGCCACACACAAACTTGTTTCCAGGACATTACAACTGAAAGTGATTTTGATTCAATCATAACTATCACTAGAGAGATAACAAGACTGTTTTGTGTATGAACCAGTCTCTGACAGAAAGAAGTCATTTAGAAGTAGCTGTACATCTGGGTGTATTTTCAAATGAGAACTCCCTCTTGAGGGATACTACCTGAGCTAATCAGGTGACAAAAGCTGATAATACCTGGACTCAGCCACCAGGGAGATTTGTTCCGCTCTCCCTTCACTGTTCTTGCTCATCACCAGTTTAAAGGACAGACAGTTGGTGCTGTTTTTGGCAGGCGGAGACATTCGTCCCTCTGGAGGCTCCCAAACCTCCACCTTCACATTCTCCACGGTGGCGTAGTCCAATACCACGAAGCTCTCCTCACTGGACATGCAAAAAAAATCCTAATGTTTAGCTTTTGTGTTCGCTGGTGGTTGCATACAGGACACTCAGGAAAATGGCAATTTCTACACATTAAGGTGCAGAGGAATTGACTGCTTGTATGTAAAGGAGTCAAACCACATTCCCTGTTTATCTGTTAATAGCCCGTCCAAGATATTATCTCCTGCTGACTGGGTCACAGTGTACGCTTTACAACAATGAAAATGACACCAAGGTTGCAGCCAGCTCCTTCCTCTTAGCTGACATTGTTTGGTTTCTCCCTAACTCAAAACAGAAAGCTGCAGTCAACTGAGCTGACACACTGAAAGTCATATTGAAGAATCTCAAGAATGCAAGCACCATATCCCTACTGCTCTCCTTTTCTGTGTCCCCTTCCCCTCGATTCTGTTTGTCAAGTTCCAGCAGCTGGATCTGTTTAGTGTCCTTAAAAAAAATCACCAGGAAACAAACACCAAATGCATCATAAGCTGCTCCTACTCGAGCAGACGCCCAACCGGGTTTTTCTTCATGCTATAAAGTGATTTGACTTGTGAAAGACTCCTTCAATTGTGCAATCATGCATCTGGAGCTTAAATATGTGCTTTATTTATTTGTAATGCCAGATTGCTTACAGCTGAATGGATTTTAAGTGATCCTATCAGACTGAATGTCACTGACTGTGCAGTTGTGATGTGCTGGGGAATATTTGCTGACACTTTCTTGAATTCAGTTAAATTGAAAAGCTTTATTTTCATTACGCTACACTGCAAGACAGCAATACAATGACATTTTGAATTGTTGTAAAATTCTCTCCCTTATGTCTCCTGATAAGGTGGGTCTCTCAGGCAATGCTACTCAGGGATAAAGTTAATTAGCAGCTCACTGTTTGAGTTCATTATGTGGTGTTTGTGACATTTCAAGTTTCATTAAAAGCACAGATGAATTTAATCAACACAATGGCGAAAACCTAAAAAAAAACCTTCAACAGTCATCTTGACATAACTTTAAAGCACCAGTGTGAGGATCTATTTAGGGAGATCAATTAGAAGAAGTGGAATGTAATAATTAGACTTATGTTTTCATTTGTGTATATACACACCGATCAGGCATAATATTATGACCACCTGTCTAATACTGTGTTGGTCCCCCTTATGTGCTCAAAAATGCTCTGAACCATTGGGCATGGACAAGAGGACCTCTCAGGGTGTCCTGTGGGGTCTGGAACCAGGATGTTGGCAGTGGATCCTTTGGGTACTCTGGCTTGTGCAGTGGGGCCTCAGTCAATCAAACTTGTTCCACTGCATCCTGTTGATGCTTGATCAGAATGGGGTGTAAGAAGTTTGGAGGTCAAATCAACATCTTGGGCGACTGTAATATTTCTCAAGATATTCCTGATTGATGTTTTTTCCATGTGGTGGGGTGCATTTTCCTGTGGGGGTAGACCAGTGACATTTGGGATTTCCATTTGCATGGGGGAGTGTGCTTGTTGTGGGACAATGTTTATTTGGGTGTCTCATAAATGTGGATGCCAAAATTCAAGGTTTTCCAGCAGAACACCACACAGTACCAATATGATCAATGTTACTCACTTCACCTTTCAGTGGTCATAATGTTGTGGCTGATCTTTGTATAATCCCCTCTCACTATGAATTATTGTGTTTCAGTTAGTCTACACTGGTCCTCTTGCACAAAGTCAGCCATGTTGCACTGCCGTGTTTCTACAGCAGCCAACAATGGACAAACCAAACACCAGCTGTAAAGACGATCTTTCGTGTTATTACGTTAAAGTGATTGCCACCATAGGTTGTCCGTCTCCTCAATTGCAATCTGCAGCCTCACCGCTAGATGCCACTAAATCCTACACACTGGTCCTTTAAGCTTTCCCACTTTATATCATTTCACATTCTCTGTGCTTAGCGCTGTAAACAAACTCTGTATATTCCATTCCCCACTCACCTCTTCTTCCTGGTCACTATCAGTACATCATTGAAGAGATACAGGTAGTAGCTTCGGTTGGTGAAAGCTCTCCAGATGCTGAGCTCTTCAGTGGAGATGGCTAGCTCACCATGTTTCTTCAGCCACCGCGATGATGACACCAGCGGAAAAGGCTGCAAAGATGCAAAATGTACCCATCCACATGAGCAAACTAGAATAAGGTGTTCTACTGGATCTGAAAGTTGTTCCTTGCTGTTCATATTTATACTTATAGCCAACATTTTACTGCATATATCAAACCCTGTAACTGTATATTTACTGTATTCTTCCTTGAATGTATCTGTTTAGAAACTTACGGTCAACTCATACCTTGATTTTACCAAAATCCATTTGCTTTTGAATAGTGTACATCTGCTCTGTCCTTTCCATCCGCCTGGCTCCATCATTGCAGCTAGAAACCAGCTGTTGACAATATAACCATAACAATAATGATCATCAAAACCTTAAAGAAACATGTGCGTCATGGTCCCCATTCCAAACATAAAAGTTATGCTACAGATTGCAATTCCTACATCCAGCTAACTTGTCCTCAACATCTATACCTTGCTGATGGCTTGCAGTGCCCAAACAGCGGCGAAGTGCTCCGCCTTGTCTGATGGAGTTTTCTGGCAGATTGTCTGAGGAGAAAACAGAGGTGTGAAAATCTGCAAATAATTGTTGCTGCAAATCAAAATTATACACAACCTTAAATCACATCAATATCAGTCTGGTGTTCCTAAATAATAATCCTAATAAGTTGGTGCATTTGATCACAAATGCATAGTTATAGTTGCAGATATGCCTGCATTTTTCTGATCTATTTAAAAAAAAATCTTTTACCTATCTACATATGATATGAAAAGATATGATGAAAAAGTTGACTCTTTTAACCCTAAGAACACCAAACCTACTGTCAAGCATGGTGGTGGTAGTATTATGCCAGTAGAATTGGTGCTTTACACAAATTAAATCAAACAATGAAGAAGGAGGATCACCTCCACATTCTTGAGGAAAACTTAAATCTTCAGCCAGAAGGTTGGGTCTTGGGTGTTTGATGTTTTATTAAGACAATTACCCCAAACATTTATCAAAAGTGGTAAAGAAATGGCTAAAATAGGCTAGAAAAATTATGTTTTAGACTGGCCTTTCCAAAGTCATGACCCAAACCCCATGGAGAACCTGTGGACTGTGCTGAAGAAACAAGTCTGTGTCAGAAGCCAACAAACTTAGTTGAACTGCACTGATTCTATCTATTCCACACCAAAAAGAGGGGTCAAAGATACACCCAGAAGCTTGTGAACGGCTGCCAAAAGCACTTATTTGAGGGGAAAATGGCCATAGGACATTTAAACAAATATTAGCATTTTTGTGACATAGGCACATGTGTTTCAGTGATTCCATCTAAACTCACAGGTTAATACCTTTATGGACATTCAGTCTAATAACTGCACAAACTAGAATGCGAGATGCAGACCCACGTCGGATGCCTTCGTAAACATGGCAGGTAGCCGACCTTGACCTTTGACCTTTTGACCCCAAAACTAATGGGTGACCAGGGTAGGTCAAGATCAACATCTGTGCTGAGTTTGATTATCCTATCTGTATTTGTTATCGAGTTATGGTGCGGAGATACACGTGGGTAACTACTGCGCATGAAACCACAGGGGGGTCATCAAGTAATTTTAAAATAAATGAGCTGCTGTTAATAGGCATTGTTTCATTTTTGAGAAGATACAATCCACAGAAGTTGAGAGTTGGAAAGCAAAAATTAAACTCACATCCAGCAGAAGGGGTAATCTGGTTACTCGCTGCATGGGAAGGATGAGGAAAGAGATCATGGGAAGGCCTCCGCATTCACTGCTACCTTCAATTTGCTTCAGGGTCTCTTTGAACGCAGTGTTACTGGTCCTAAAGAGAAGCAATAAGGGAGAAATTCAGCTCATCCCGTTGTTTTACTGCAAAAACTCAACAGATTCATTCTGCTACTCACAGCAACTTCTGCAGCGTCCTCTGCTGGAAGGTCTCATTGGAGCAGTAGACAATGTAGGGCTCAAAGTGGCGGGCAGCGTGGATCTGCACAATATCACTAATGTCCCGGATCAATGGGTTGTCATAGTGACGCCTTTCAAGGTCCTCAAAAAATCTAGAAATGGATTGAGAGGGGGAGGTTAGAAAACCAGTAAAAGAACTGCATTTTCCAGTCTACACACAACTGCGTGAGGATAAAGGCTGATAACTTCTAGGTATGGATTTCAGGGTATTGGTGTGGGAACAGGACATTTGCTGTTTTTATTCTGACACTCTGAGACAGGTACAAACTTGAAGTTACAGGAAATGATCACCTTGGGGTTATATTATTATGACATTCTTTAATTAGAACCTATCTACACAGTGGTGTCCCTGCTTAAACTTGTTTTTTGTAGTTGTAGTTTGTTGAGTTTTTATATTTCCATGTATTTGAATGTCATAAACAAAATGATAAGCAGTCCTGAAGGCACACAAGCTGATCATGTTATGCCCCCACTACAATAAATACCGAACATATGTAATGATTTATTTTTGTTGTTAAATCCGCTTGATCCCTTCTGCCGTAGCTTTGTAAAAGCCTTTCCCCTTCAACATGATAAATTACTTTCAGTCCCGCCCTTTAAAAAAAGGGCTTTTAAACAAAAAGGAGTAAAATGACACCTTAAAACCAGCCCAACCCTGGAAACAACTACAGGACCCAGATTCACACTCAGATACTGTAAGTCAGATGTGTCATACAGCAGCTTCAGGGACACACTCTGCCCTGCAGTTTCACTGATCCTGTTTTACTTGGAAACAGAACAAGCAGCTCTCTTGCTACTGAGACTTAATCTATTTTCATATACAATAAAGTAACTTGCAATAAACAGAGAGTGCTCTCAAACATATTATCATTTCAAAGGGCCGGGAATAGCACCCAGAGCAGCAGAACCAGTTTGGCAAGCGTGTCTTGACATGTTCATGGAGCCTACAGGATACTGAAGACATGCTAAGGGCAAATACTCTCCCTGAAAGTTTCAATCAGACTGTTAACTACCTGAAACCACGTCTCAGTGGGAAGTTACTGCAACTGCATGACATAAAAAACACATAGTGTGCAGCTCTATTTAAAATACGTACCGTAGATACCATATGTTGAATGAAATAACAGTCTACTGACTCCCAAAATTACTAAATAACACACACACACATATTAACAGAAGAGTGTTCCGCTGACCGTTTGCTAACTTGGTGGATGACGGAGATGTTGGAGAAGAGGTGATGGTGCTCTGTGGCCGTCATCGTCTTCCTCAGCACTTCACTCGTCTCGAAGTGACGCACCAGGATACCCAGGCTGTGCAGGTATGAATGCTCCGAGGTGATGATCTCAAAGATGGCCTGAAAATGGCCCAAACAAGTGTGCAGGTGAAGGAGACATTTGCAACATGAACATGGACCCACAATGTGATGCTGTTAAGTTATTCTGTGAACTAAATGCATGTTTTCCCACTTTAGTTCCCTTTATGTCTTCTGTGATGTAGTGATTTCCCACATTTTCCAGAGTTTATGCTTGGTGGTCAGAGAATAGTGTGCAACAGCCCTGTATAGGACCCAGGGTTGGGTGGGATTACTTTGAAATGTAGTCAGTTACCGAATGCAAACAATATGAGTTTTTTTTGTAAACTTCTGGATTACTTCTAAATGAAGCACTGAAAATACAGCATCTTGTACTAAAGAAATGTACACATTTGTGCTACTTTAAGTCCCTCAAATATTATTTTTTATTGTTTTAAAACAACTTATGTCGTAAAATGTTTGCTAATCTGAACGGATACATTTTGCCATTTCTTTTTCAATGCAATTAAAAAGAAATGACAATGCCTTACAGAAGCAGTACCGGCACAAACTACAGGTGTAATGTGTATACTCTCCCAATTATGGGGATTCTCTTTGCAAGAGGAGCCCTTACTCAAAATATATCACCTTCCATTTTCTACGTAAATAAAAATGGAATAAAAACTCTGTTATCCATAAATCATCATTTAAAAAACAAATACCTGACAGAAGTAGCTCACTTTGTTTTGACACAGTATCATGACAAAAAACAAACAACAGACATATTCTGAAGGTTTGATAAAAGTGTAATTGGGTAATCCTTGGCAATGTGACTACGATCTGATTACACTTTTTGGGGGGTTGATTATGCTGTGGTTTTTTATTTTGTGTAATCTGATTATGTAATTCTATTACATTTACCTGACTCATAGTAAAACACATGCTGTAGCTGCAGTGCATTCTGGATCTCTGCTTTCTCCTGACTAGTTTCTTCCTCTGTACTGAATATTGATGCAAAATGTTAAATTTAAGATTGACTCTGAGTCACTAAACTAAACAGAAACATCAGCAGCGGCTGACTTGTAGCAGTGTGATTTTACTGTAAAAATATTGTAATGTACTGCACTGTAATACTGTAATGGCGGGTTAGTTAACCTCTGTTGTCAGAAGGTGAGCTGTCACATGGTGATGACACACCCTCCTTCTTCCTGTAGGAGTGAAGTGGCTCAGGAAGGACCAAAGGGCGCAAGCTGAGCTCAAATCAAGTACAGTCCCTCCCGACACTTCTGCATCAACGTGGATTTTTCTGACTAGAATCTTAAAATCTCAATAAGTAAATAAAATGTCAATAAATAAACATATATCAAAAGCAAATGATATTGTGCCTGGTAGACCTGGTAAAGCTCTCATATGTTAGGGCAACATTTTTCACTGCTCAGATCTTGGGGAAAAAAAGTATTTCAGCTAATCCCAGTTGTCCCCAAACGTCTTCTATCCCTACAAAGTTGTCATGCTTTAGCACTAAAACTAACACCCAAGAGGCGACTAAAGGTACAAAAGTGCTAGACAAGCACCTGCTCAGGAGTTTGCTGGAGCGTGATTACTCTAGCAGGGTGCGGCTTTATTCAGGGACTGCAGTGCACACAGGGTGGACCTTTGGTATTGACATAGCATCTGACATCTCAGACTGTTAGCGAGGAAGCACGACAAAAGGGAAAATCCACCCTGAGATAGAGTTGCACTGTACGGACAGTATCAGTCTGTGGTGCTTATTTGCTGTCCAGAAGCGCTTGGTAATCAAATAAACTAGCTCTGTTGTTATACTAATATTAATTGAAGCAGTTTAAGCTGTTTCTGTTTTCACTCAATGAGTTCCTACACTTTATGAAAGGCTTGTGGCAAAAATTCTAACAATGACATTAAAATACATCTTAAATTAGAAATTTATCTTTATTTTCAACAGAAACCCTGTGTGACAAACTGAAGGTGCAGGGTTGGAATTATGGGAAATGTAGGATTGTGTGTTTTTCCAGCTTGTCCACAGTAGGGACTAACACTAATGCTTCTCTTGCATTCATTTTGACCATGCTTTTAAAAAAAACAGTGTTATGTAAGGCCGCTGACTTCACATAAGTGCAGCACTAAATCCACCGCTGCATAATAAAAAAACTATTAATGGTTACTGCTATGAGCTTTTATTACTCCAGTTTTATTGTATCCACACGCTAATGCTGTTTTTTTTCTCCAGCTGAGTGCCAGAACACCAGAAAGAGGATGACGTAACCAGAAACCAAACAGCACTCCTGAGCTTATTTCTATCTATTGTAAAGCAGAAAATACCTTCTTTTTTGAGTAATTGGCTGCTTTTCAGTTGCAAATCAGTACAATACAGTATTTTGGTCGAATTCAGTGAATCGCTCTGCACTTTCTGAAAAAAATCAGATGATCATACACAGTCCAAACCGCTACAAGCAACTTAATGTATTGTGATTGACAGTACGCACTTTAATACTAATGACACTGGGCTGCTTTTTAACCTATATTTCTTAGTTGCATTTTTAGAGCTATTCATTTCTATTTATGGTTATTATTTCGATTTTCACTGTACTTTTGCATTTTGTTTTAATGTATGCAAGTACACAAGAGATGACAACAAACTGATCTCGAATCGCCTTCCTTGTGCGCATTCGTGTTGAAGGAGGGAAAAGCAGGGAGAGAGGATTCAGTGGGAGGGAGAGTGAGGAGAGGAACTCTGGCACCTGCTAACTATCAACAATCTTCCTGCAGAATCACAGGCTGCACCTTCAAGAGCCAATTTCTTTTTGTTGTTAACTTAAAATGTGACACGTCTCATGGCTCATGAAATTGCATGTTGCACGATGATGCAAAATGGTGAGAGCAGAAAGAAGCCTTTGTGTGTTCCTTCTGATTATTTATTACTGAGAAATGTTAAGCCACTGAGCTGCGTAAAAGCCGTCCTGATTTCTGCAGCACGTTTAAGCAAGAGACATTCCCTTGCAGGATATCTCTGTGCACATATTTGCACACAAACACATACATACACATGCACACACATAGACACACTTACCTCTTGTCTCTTTCTCTCCTGAGGAGTGACCATTGTCAGAATCCCTGTGTCCTTCACCTTTGTGATAAATAGGGAAAGAAACCAGCGATAAAGTCTTTCTGTATGTCTTTGAAAATGGTACAATACTGGCTCTGGAGATGTTCTGACATTAAGGGTAAACTTTTCCCAGTGTGTGTGGGAGTTACACATCTATAAAACAAATAAAGCAATAGTGTAAGCTTTTATAATGCACCGCTTTAAACAAGACGAAAGTTAAAGATCAAAAAAGAACAATATTTGATCAGAACAGCATTCTCCATTGAAGGAACTGATGACTAAGACTTGTTTAATTATAGACTAAATGAAGTATGTGCCTTTACAGAACTCTCTGTTTACACATGATTTACACTGATCAGGCATAACATTATGACCACCTGCCTAATATTGTCTTAGTCCCCCTTATGTGCTCAAAAATGCTCTGAACCATTGGACATGGACAAGAGGACCTCTCAGGGTGTCCTATGGGGTCTGGAACCAGGACGTTGGCACTGGATCCTTTGGGTACTCTGGCTTGTGCAGTGGGGCCTCTGTCAATCAAACTTGTTCCACTGCATCCTGTTGATGCTTGATCAGAATGGGGTGTAGGAAGTTTGGAGGTCAAATCAACATGTTGGGCCATTGTCATGTTCCTCAACATGTTCCTGATTGGTTGATGGTTTTTCCATGTGGTGGGGTGTATTTTCCTGCAGGAGTAGGCCAGTGACATTTGGGATTTCCATTTGCCTGAGGGAATGTGTTTGTTGTGGGACAATGTTTATTTGGGTGTCTAAATATCATCAATATGGATGCTAGAATCCAAGGTTTTCAGCAGAACACCACATAGTACCCATATGATCAATGTTATTCAAGTCACCTGTCAGTGGTCATGATGTTGTGGCTGATCGGTGTATTTCCCTTGCACTTGGAGGTTTACCTGTGGCAACTGGCTCCAGGTGAGCTGTGCAGGCCGGTAGCTCTTCACCACGATGCCCTGGTCCTCCACGGGAGGCTCCACCACCACAAAGTCATCCAGCAGCTCATCCTGGTTGGTGGATTGCAGCCCCCGCTCACGGATCTCCTGGTAGAGGCGCGGCGTGGCTGAGCATCGACACCAACAAACATCACTTCAGAATGATTTATCTCACAGCGAGCCTATATCCATGTAAGATGCAAGATTGTGCCGTCATTTACGCACAAATCTGCACTAACAAGAAGTAACAACAGATATTCATTGATGCAACAACAAATAAAAAGCTGGAAGGGAGATGCAACTTGTCAAAAAGATGAGAAGGAACATTTGAGAATTACAGTGTGGGAGGTGAGAACGTATCTGTTTGTTAAAAACCTGATGAGTGAGTTAAGTCAATGTGGGTTTGTTCTTGGAGTGTTTATTTACTGGAAAGATGTGAAGACTATTAATTAGTGAAAGATAACAGGTTTGATTGACAGTATATTAATCTGATTGTGATGCTTCGACAAGAGAGGAGATCAAAAAATCCCCCTCAAGGATCAAATAGAAGCATAAACATGACTGTTTCATTTCAACATCCTCAGATATTTGTTTTTAAGCAGCTACACCACCAAGGACACTTCTTCACACAACACTTCTCGAGTCCACATAATAATCGCTGGAAAATTACTTTTAATAACACTTTCCAAAAAGAAGAAGGGACAGCATCTGAAGATACACACCAAGTATTCATCTTCAGGACTCAGCAGATACTTAATATGCCGAGTGCCTACAGAGTGAATGATTTCCTGTTTGTTCTTATTCTGCTGCCTCAAGCTATCTTTCCTACTGCAGGACATGGAAATCACAGCATTCACATATCAAATCTAGATTTCTGCAAGAAGCAATTCCTTTGTGATCTAATAAGGAAAGATACTGTCATAGTTACTTCCCATCTATTTGAAGTCTAAATTTAGAGAAGCAGACAGAGTGACACATGAGTGAACATACCATCTTTGAACGATCCACGCTGGTTCTGGTTCCTCTTTCTCCCGAGGGTTCGCTAGAGAAGAAACAACAGTGAGTTAGCTGGAGTTATCACTGTGGAAATCAAACTGAACTCGCTCATTCTGTCTTCAGCTCTGCCTCTTTTTTCAGCCCTTAAATGTGCATTTTTAATTATAGTCTGGCAAAACCCCTGCAAGGACTTCCTCAACGCAAGTCTGGAAGGCAGTTGTGGAAATCTACTCTCATCCCTGTGACTAAAGGAGAATTTGACAAAGGTCACTGCCCACGCTGATGGCTGTGACCTATGAAGAGGACACCAGGGTTCCATGCTCATCTCACCTTATCTTATTTATTCTTTTTACTCACAGTATCAGATTGAAAAACCTCAACAAGCTCTGGTGCATGAAGGTCTTAAGAAATTACTACTGCTATGATTTTAATGCTCAGCTACAGTAAAAATACTACTTCTAATGAATCTGAACTCTCTTTTATTACATTTGAATGACTATAACTTTATGTTAAATGGAAGAGTCCATTAGTACCTTGCGTCCAGGGCTGCGAGCCGGACTAGGACTTGGTGCTCTGTCCTCTCTAACAGGTTTCAGTGTGGACTTAGGCCCTGGTCCTTTTGTCATGGCTTCGATATCCAGGCTGGTCACTGCAGCTCTGTACGACTTGTTCCTGCGGTTCCTCCTCAAAGCAAATCCATCTCCGTCGCTGTCATAGTCCTCCCAGGACACGTCCGGCCCCTGTGTGGAGTGCCGGCTCCGGCCCCGGCTCCCGCTGCTGGAGTGCTCCAGCCCCAGTGGGAATGTCACCACGGTGGTGTGGTGTCGGTTCTTCGGCCGGCTGGATGCTACCAAATTCTTGGGGATGAGCTGGTGAGAGCCAACTTTCATGGCCGCAGGACTCTGGGTGCTCAAAACCACCTGCTGGGGCACCACAACATTGTCCACTACATCCTTCTGGGGGGCAGTTGTGTCCGTCTGGGGCGTGGGGGAGCTTGGTGGTTGGTAGCATTCATCCCCCGGCTCAGATATGTGGAGTTCTGTGGAGAAGTGACTCTCCAGAATAAGATTGGCCTGTTTGGCCATGAGGTCTTCTGTCTCTCAGCTTTTCAGCACCTACAACATTGGAAGAAACTGCAGGAAAAAAACAAGGCGGGAGAAAGTACAGCTTTAGATGCAAAACCAAAAGACATAAGATCAGATTACATGTAGGAAACATCTGCGATAAAAGTCTGGGTTTTGGTGACCCACTCTTGCATTTCAACCTGTGATCCCACTCGCCTCTGCATCGGACAGAGCAGCTAGTTGTGTCCGCCAACAAACTCACAACAAGTCGACCTGTGACTCACCACTCACTCCTACATTGCACTTGCCCACACAAAAAACACACAAGCAGACCTGCTACAATAAATCTGTGTTGCATGGAAACTACACACAACTGCATTATTACTCTTATAACCATGTTATTATATATATATATATGCCTATATATAAATCTTTAAAGGGCATTGGACACTTTGGAAAAAGCTTTCCTCTGGCAATAAAAAGTTGCTCCTCCATTGACATTTGTAAGAAGAATCTCGAGATGTACATGTTTTCATTGGGTTTGGGTCGTTTGTATTTATTTTAACTTTGATCTTACAGCTTCTTTTCCTGTTTTGCCTTGTTCTACTATTACACACAAATGTATTCTCTTATTTTTGTTGCTGCCTTACTGTTAACTTCTACTCGGTCAACTCTGGTTGTTTTGAAAACGTGCTCTATAAATAAACTTGATTTGATTCACGACAGATAGTAAGAAATGAGGTCTAAATGCAACTTTAACTTTCACAATAAAATCAATAATTTGCTTGACATGAGTCTCTTTTTCTGGTCTTTCAGTCGCAGGCTGGATTTCCTATAACTTCTCCCCGCCTGAGAGACGGATTAGGGTGGGAGAGAAAAAAAATGTCCGCCTCACATTCCCATAGTTCACAACAGCGAGGTGACACGCAGTTCACAGAACACGGCGGCGGTCTTACCTGATCAGGTGAGTGTCAGCAGCAGCAGCAGCAGCAGCAGACTGTGTATCTCAGTGGCAAAGGAGCTCAGTTCTGCTGGTTCTGTTCGGTTAAATAGTGCAGCAGCTGTATTCCTCCGCTGCTCCCAGTCACATATTCCTCCTTCTCTCGCCCACTTCCTCCTCAGTCTGCGGGCGCCCATTAACACCGAGCCGCCTACGTCACTCCAGGTGATCGAGCGTCGATCAATCATCGATAAGTGACAGTATACACTCGCAGGTAAACAAGCAGCTTCTCTCAGCAAGTTAGTGTGATATTAATCCGCTCACATTCAGCAGATGAGGTATTGGATTAAAGTCCTGGCTCCATTTAAAGCCTGGAAAGTTTTCAAAATAAATGCATTTAAACAGCATGTAGAGTTTAAACTTACTTATAATCATTTTGGAACAAACACAGAGATGTTGCTGCTCTCAATTATTCCATCTTTTGTCGATGCAGTTTTTCCTGTGCGGTATTTTTGTTGTTGTTGACATCTTACCATGACAGGTAACAAATAGCTCTTTGTCGCCCCCTGGTGACCAATAGGAGAAACTACACCCATCGAAGAATATTTACTGTGGGGTCACAACACTTCTATAGTTTGACACTGGAAATAAAATTAAGCATTGAAATATTTGTATTTGGAAAAGAGAAATAAAACATTTAGAAGTGAAAAGACTAATAATTAAAACACAGACATGAAAAATTATTTCATTTTATTTTGACATTTTTGTTATTTTGATGGTTGATAGTCTTCTGTTTATTCTTCTTCTTCATGTTTGTGTTTTTACAGTGTTTACAGTGTGATCATTCATTTTGTTGTTGTTGATGACGCTTTTTAGTGACCAATAGGAGACATTACGCTCATTAATGACCACTCTATTTTATTTATTTTTTTTCTATGCGGCCACACAGTGACAGTTTGGTAAGAAAAATAAAATTTAGCATTGAAAACCAAATCTAAACTGAAAAACGAATATGTGAAACAGAAATATTTATATTTTAAAAAGTGAAAAAATTATTTGAACTGAAAAGATTGAAAAATAAAATACGGTTAATAAAAAATATTTAATTTATTTTGACATTTCTGTATTTTTATGGGATTTTTCATTGACAGTCCTCTGTTTTTTTCTTCAGATTTGTGCTTATAAAAGTGTGTTTTTTATCATTTATTTTTATTGTCATTGTTGACTTGTTGCCCTGACAGGTAACAAATAGCTCCTAGTCGCTCTTTAGTTACCAGTGGAAGACATTACACTTATTAGTGACTGCTTTAGAGGCCTGTTTCTATGGGGCCACACAGTGACAGTTGTAAAGCTTGGCATTAATGATCAAATTTGGTAACAAAAACAAAATCAGAACCAAAAAAACACAACATCTGGAAAACACAACACTAAAGAAAAGAGCTGAGAGATTTCCCCAGAAAATTTCACCATCATTACCATCTTGAGTCACTCCTGACATGGCAGAGTCATATCCTTTGTTATGTAAACTGGCAGCTCCACCATCATTATTACTGTCACTGGACCACCTGGTTTTACAACAGACGTCTGAAACTCCCCATCAGTCAGTTAGGACTGAAGAAACCTCTTGGACGAGAAGTGAAATGTCTTCAAGAACCAAAAAGAGAAGTAAAGTTGCTTTCTGATGAAGCTCCTATTGATAATGACCTGGATGACTGACAATCTCCACACACAAACTTGACAGTCTAAATACGTCTGTAAAAAAGTATTTAGCATTTTTGTTGTTAAATACTTTCCAAGGGTGCATTTTTCTACAATTTTTTTTAGTTTTGTTTAAAATTTCAAAACTATTGACTATAGCACCACATAGCCTATTTCACCACGTATTCACCTCAAAATATTTATTTAGATGTAAATTGCCAGCCAGAGCTTTTATTGATGTCATAATACTTTAAATAATGACCCTGCTGTCTCTCCTAAGCTTAGTTCCAGTAAAGTATCTAATAACATATTATAAAAAACTATATTTGATCCAGTTTAGGACAGTAGAATCCCCTTTATCCACCAAAATAACTAAGAACAGTGTTCTATTTTTTACAGTAATTTTTGAAAGAGAAAATGAGTATAGAGCTGATTCTTAGTAATGTTGCTACATAATTACATCCCTTTACGAAAATTTGTTTTAGATTTTAATAAGCTTATTAATTCTAACGTCAGAACATAATGTCATTATTGATATTATACCACTGGGAAACTTTTTTACATCATCAAATGTGTTTTTAGCAACACATAAGCACCATTTTGGGATTATTTCACGTACTCCTTGAAACGATATTATGCACCACTATGTTCTACTATTTTCCACTGTGGAAAGATATCTGTGTTTTATTTTTCATTTTTCTGTGGCGCTTTAAATAAAATAATTCCTACAAACACAAACTTTTCAGTTCCAACAATTCCTTTTTATATTGACACTGTTTTGGCTCCATACATTCACGCTGCGTCGAGAAAAACGCCTGACGTCACCCGGCGAGCTGGACGGCGCGCGCACACAAGTTGAAATGAGGCGAACCTTGCCTCGCGCGCTCAGGTGCGGAAGAAAAAAATGGAGGGAAACCTTAACATGCTTGTGGCTGAATTTCCTGAATTACGCAGCACAAGTTTGTATTTCTAACAAGAGCTTCGAAGGAAAACCGAGTTTTGGAAACGTGTTTCCATCCGAGGAGACATGCCAGGTGTGTTTAACCTCTGTATGCACACGTGGTGGTTTTAACAGCTTGTTGTAGGGAGGCAGTATGTGTAAACATAGCTTGTGTTTGTTGTTTGTTTCACTTCAGTAACTCTAGATTTGTTCAACTTTATTGCAATACGACTTTGTACAAGTACTAAGACAACGAAATGCAATTTAGTGTACCAGACGTGAAAAAACGGTAGCCAAGTGCATTATATGTATGGTGTATACACAGTATGATGAAGTTTACACAGTCATTCCATGCCAAATAACCTAGGGCCACCCAGTTGAGATCATGCATTTTCTTGAAAAAAATCATGCCAAAACTTCTGCCGAAACCATGGACTACTGCAAAATCCCTCAAATACTTTTGGAGTCATGATTTTTTGAAAATGTGTTAAAGTGTTAAATTTGATACCTTCACAATTATTTTAAAGCCTCTTTAAAGCCTCACCAGTTGATTATTTTTCAAAGGTTTTGGTTCAATTTTTTTTAAAACTGAATATCCCAGAAACCTCAGGAAAAAGTTGGAACTTGTAATCATGCTTATGCTGTTTTTGTTTTTTTTTAATTAACAAAAATTAAATGAATAAAAATCTAGAATTTATCATCAAAATGAAAAATCTTTAATTTTCAAAAATCCATATTTCCACAGATATTCACTCAATTCCAACCAATTTTTTGTTGTGGGTAGAAACAACTTAAGTTTGGCATACCAAGATGTCATTTGGTGTTACATCAAAAAGCTAATTTTTAACTCAAAAAGTATTGCTGTGGGATTTTGCAAGCTTCCATGGTTTAGGTAGAAGTTTTTGCCTGATTTTTTTTCCCCAAGGAAATCCATGACCTTAACTGGGAGGCCCTATAGGTGAGTTGTCGTGGAATGACTCCACAGTATAAACAGTATGGTCCAGTGGTATGAACACACTAAGCATATAAATATAATGGCTGCAGATAACAATATAAAGAAAGATAAATGTACATGTACAGGTAGGGATAAACAGCGGTATGAACTGTTTGAATGGTACAACATATATGCAATATGTACACATTATGGACAGTATTGACAGTATTGGCAGTACTTGTAAAAGTTTCTTAGTTGAGGTAATGAGGTGCAGTTATAAGTCTCTTACAAAATGCACTGAAATATAAACACAGCATGCAAGTGGCCTCCTTTTTTGACCTAGAGAAATAATTACAAGTCTAATTTCAGTATCCTGTCCTGGCTAGAAAAGCGGTAAATTCAGCCAAATGTGAGCAAAATACTTCTGAAGCTGTTTAACTAGTAACTATTTATTGACTGAGTTCATCCTCACCTGAATCAGTTGCGTCTTTAAGGGATTTATGGTCAGCGGGTGGGACTAGTACTCCGACACTTTTGTGACCAGAGACTAGAAAACGCCACTTTAAATTGCAGTTTTAGTTTAAACGACACAATGTCACAGGTGACAGGAGAAAGATGAGAACAGGCTCTGGGCATGATGGACTTAAATATCCACAACTCCTCCATCTGTCCTGTAGGAAATAATTTCAGATAGTGTGGTACAACAGACAACCTGACACATGATGCTGTGGTGTCTGATGACCTGATCCAGTCCCCCAAAATGACCCCCAACTTTGTCAAGCCCTTCAGGAAGAGTGATACCACAATCTACAAAGCAGCACTGAATGCACACTTAATCCTTTACATCAAAAAGAATAGATTGGATTTAATAAAATATTACATGCTGTGCTTGTTTTTGTCTAGTATATTGTATGAACTCATTGATGTGTTCCTGCTAGAAATTTTGAATACTTTGTTTATTTTTGCTCTGCCCTTTGAAACTCTCCCAAGGAATTTACATGGTTTGTTTTTTTCACACAAAAATTTTCACAATCTTCCCCAAATTTGACCTTTAAAATAATTATTTGAAAATAGCAAAAAGTAAATAAATTGAACAAAAGGACTCTCTAGCTATAAACTCTTTTTGCAATATGTATATTTCCATTTTTCCTGTATTATTATTTTGTTATTGGAAAAAATATATATATTCAATTTGTATCCCAGTGTAGTTCTTTTCCTAAAACTCAATTTGCTGTCAACTCTTAACAATACACCGTCAATAAAGGTCAGATTTATTATGGGGATGTACAATACTACATTAACGTCTGTTTTTGTTGATGGTATGACAAACACCAGACAGACATTGTTTGGTGATTAAAGATTTATTTTCTTCATTTTTAACAGTCTGAAAATATAATTATACATGATTTTGCCAACATTCTATTCAAGCAAGGCTGAGACATGTAATATAATGCAATATGGAAACAACGAAATGACAAAATTCTAAGGGTCACTATATACAGAGTTTTTATATATATGTATATTTATATATATATATATATTTATAGAAAATCAAATGGCAATTACATTTACATCATCTTCAATTTCAATGTCATATGGCATCCGATGAAAGTGAATTAGAATATTTCCAAATAATCAAACCATAGTATTTGCTTGATACCCTATGTTTGTAAAAATGTACATCCAGTAAATGTACATGAAGTAAACTCAGGATCTCTTACGTCACGGTGGAATACCGGTGCAGCATGATCACAATGGGAGCATTATTTTTTGTGAGGTTTACTTGCTCTTAAATGTCAGTGTGCAGATTTTTGCACTTGCAAAATTTGAAATCAGTGTCTCGATTCGGCCAAAATATTCTGCACAAATTTGCCACATTTCTACATGTAGCTCAAAACAGGTGAACTTGTGCCTGATTAATAGTGAATCCTTAAATACTTAAAAAAAACAAAAAAACCTGGAGCTGGAAGCAGCTGTTTGGAAATGTAGAAATAATGCATGCTGTATAATAATCAACCTGTTGATTCTGTCATGAAAGAGTCTTATTAGTCCTATTTTTTAATCACACATTTGACTGTAGATGTTGGGGTCAAGTATTTGAAGTAAAAATTACTAAAACATAGCTGGCATCGTCTGAGGAACAGTACTTTTTTTGATATGCTTGCCTGTGGGAGACAGAGAGCACTTTACAATCTGTAAGCAGATCTGCTCATCAAAGATTTAACTCCCAGGTTAGTGGGACAAAGGCCGGAACAGGACAAACCAATGTCTTTTCTCTACTTTTGCAATATTCAGTGTGCAGATGAGACAACTGGCTCTAGATGCTGTTTTTCTGATGTGCATTTTCTGTTTTTTTGTTATTATTTTTCTTTAGAAAGGCCATATCCATACACGTAAAAAACTAGCATCATGCATCTTTTCTTTTGTTATTCTTTGAAAATTCTGGGCCACTGCTTCAAGTAACAATACATCACAACATGCTTGATACACATTATGCAACACATGCACACAACATTTCACATTCATGATCACAATAGCTTTTAACATTTAGGTCACGTATTAAGAAATTAAATTGGAATTTTGCAGCTTTTTTTCTTCCAGTGGACAATTAATAAAATTTTTATTTGCACAGCTACATATTCTTTGCAATTTTTAAAATAGATTTTTTTTTTATCAGTATTCCAAATCCACAGAGAAATGACGACAAGCTTAACTAAAGAAGCAGATTAGCAGTGTTAGGATTTGCTTCTTGCGAGAATTACAACTCTGGCAGTAAACTGAAGCCTAGAAAGTGCTTCTATGAGCTCGATACAAAAATGTCCTGACTAAGACGTGATAAAGATGTGATGCTACCTACAAACAGAATGCATTAGCTGCTTCATGATGTAACAAGCCTTTGCTCTTGAAGCTATGTCTCCATTCATTACATAACAGTGAGTGAGGCTAATAAAGGGACAATGTCAATGCAATAACTAGCATTTTTAGCCTCTTTTAACCTATCACAAGCCTCTTAAATCTACTATATGAAATAGTTTCATTTCATATGTTTTCTAGTGATTTGTAGGAAAGCAGATAAAGATAAATTATTTCAGGACACATGCATTTATAGCAAATGTCTTAAGCAAGGAGAATCAGTGCATGTCAGATCTGTTGTGAATGCTAAAAGACTGAGAGTTTGTGTCCATCAGACTTTCAGTAGAGGTGTAGGATCATTCTGTTGTGTTTAACCCTGGGCAAGCCTGTATGGACAGCAGCAACACAGCACTGGCTGGTGTTTCTGGAGACCAAAGAGTAAGACGAGAGTTTCGACGAGTTCTGCCCGGCTGTCCGGTGTTGGGTTGGAGGATCGGGGATGGTGAGGTGCTTGGGGAGATGTGTGAGGGTGGAGAGCGCTGAAGGGCAGTGGAGGGGGAGGTGATCCAGTTCACTGTTTGGCTATATCCCCTTTCTTCAGAATGATCTGCCGCTGCCAGGGGGCCAGTTTGGTTTCATCGTAGCCCATGGTCCGTAGTCGCTCCTGCTCCGTCTTCTCCTCCATCTCCTTCGCCTGTTTGGCCTGTTGCTCTGCTTTTCTACAGGCGTTCATGAAGAAACAAAACAGTAATTACAATTGTGCAGTGAGCCTACAGTACTTGTTTTATTCACTTTAAAGTTGTTAGTTACAATATAACAATCTCCATTTTGCTAGTTATGGACAAAATTTTTGAACCTGCAGTGATTTGCTCCCATTTTGCTACAAGGTTAGGTAGCCTGCAGCTGTTGCACTGGCTGATCAAAGCGGTTGATGGGACTGGGTCAGGGCTCGATGCAGATCAGACAGATTCTTTAAAACTAAACCTACATAACCATTTCTTCACGGTGTTAGCGGTAAAGGGTCTTTGCCACAAAGCTGGAAGCACAAATATTGCTTGCAGCAGCATTAAGATTTCTGTACAGTGTAAGGAAGGACTACTTCCAATCCATGAAAAAGCGCCCTGTTTTTGTGTACTTTTGTACTGGAACATCCACATGCTTTAGCCAGTATAGTGTGTTTCTACATTGGTGTTTTTTTACAGAAAAACTGCAACTTGTGAGAGCAGGTAAAGCACAGGTGAAACAAATATCACCATGACTCAGTTCCATCATGTGTCCCATGGCAGTGATGAAGAAACTGGCTCACCTAAATGTAATACATTTATTTTTAATGTTTTAGTTACACCTGATTTTTCTGCAATGACGAGCAAAAATGTCTGCTGCAAAAATCACTTTTTGAGGTCAGCAGGACGACAAAAAAAGTATGCCTGGTTGATGAAGAAATTCTGTGACTTGAGTCCAAGCAAGCTGAAGGCTGATGCAATATTCAAAATTATTTCTTATAAAGATCACCTCTAGTGAAAATTATGTTTTTTACCTTGTTAACTTGTCCATGTGATGTTTTTTTATATGCTAGAAGACACATCATGAGTAAAATCATAGCACTGGTTGAGCATTTACATTTACATCTTTGTAAGCAGCTGTGTTGAGTCACATCTACATCATTTTAAGGCAGGACGGGATTATTTTCATAGAAAAATGTTAAAATCTGTAACTTTGATACACAGAGGTAAGGTGTTAGGGGTTTTATCAGTGACTGAAGAGAGAATGTGAAGTAAGTGCAAAGATGTGACAATTTTTCACCACTAGGTGGAAGACTTGATCTCATAATTATGATGAATATAATAGCCTGTATCATACGGAAATCTGGGGACTTGTCATTTTCACATTTTGTGTTATGTAAATGCAGAACAAAGAAAATGCTCTTACCTTTTTTGTTCCCTGTCACATCAGGAGATTGTAAACACAAGAAGAAAAGGTGTAAAAATCTCAAATAGCGACAACAGTTAAAGCAGTAAAGACATGATTAAACCTTAAATGAAGATATTTGACCAATACATCACCATGAGGATGGGTAAGATTGTAAGATGAACCAAACTGTCAGCTTTTCTCTCAAATAAGTATTGAAAGCAAGAGGTTAGATGCCTGCAACATTTTGTCTGCTGGCTAAATATGCGTCCTTTAAGCCATCTTGCGTTAAAGCCAACTAATTCTGTAAATTAAACCCACACATGGCTGTGTGAAACCACAGCTTTGATGAGGTCTAACATTCAGCTCCAATTGGCCACATTTTTATGGAAAATATTCTGTTAACGATCTGTTTAAGCAAGTCTGTGGCTCAGGAAACTGTAAAATCATGCAGAGATTCATGCTGAACTACATTATATTAGATTGGGCAAGAAGAATAAACCAAATGTCTTTTGAACACACTGTGAGCACAGGTAGTGCTTGTTCTGGGACCAGGAATAACATTCTGTGCTTTGCAGTGAATTAATCTGGCAAAGCAGGCATTTTTTTGGAGTAATTGATAAGAGGTTTCAGCAGAAATGCATTAACAGGTAAAGCATAAAGTACTATTAATATAATAGATCATAAGGCGAAATACATATACTCAGTCTACTGAAGCATCAGGTCCATACTAGCAAGGAAATCTTGGTGAAGAGGCACACCATCAGTTGCAGACATTAGCATACACAGTGACCCTGGATATAAAATAAGGTAGAAGATATGACGATAATCAAATGTGCAGAGCAGCACTGTATTGCTACTCACCTCTCCTCATCCATTTTCTTCTTCATCATGTCTCTTCTCCAGGCCGGCATGGAAGCCAGGCGTGCTGCCTCCTCATCAGCCTGTGAGGGCACAGAGGGGTCCAGGGAGAGACAAAGATAGGGGCCCAGACTGTCAGTAAAGAGTTTTAACTGTAAAAAAATAGACCACATATCCTGCTTTACTTGAATTCATCCCCTGGTGGAGAGAACACCCTTCAATAAGTTTTTAGATTGTTTTATTTCAAACAACTGGCAAAGTTTCTTCTGTCAGTTACTATAAATATCAAGCTCGGAGGCACATCTGTACATTTTTATGGAGAATATTCAGGCACCAAAGTACTTCCAGTTCTCTAAACAGCATCTGATGTGTAAAACACTTCATGGATCAAAGATTTTAATTTTGAAATGCTTACATCAGGTTGTTACAGATTGTTTCTTTTTCTTTTTGGAGATATTTTCAGGGTTTTACAAGGAAAAGGTTGTTGCATTTACAACTACAATTGTAGGCTTGTAATACTAGTTGTGTCAGGAGCTTTAGAAAACAAATCTATTAGACTCAGGTAGACAGTCAAAGGTGCTATTTCATGCATTTAATGTCACATGAATCCTCCCTACATGCTGAAAAAGACATATAACCACCTGCATAGAGAAAAAGCCTATTTCTTCATATGTATTCTCATATGTTTGTTTTTATACAAATGGGCTTCACGGAAGACTGAAGATTGGAAACATAATACATTGTGCAGACCGATGTATAAACTTACAAAAGCAAACAGCTGTCAATATGTACTCTTCTCCTGTTTTGTCTGCAATAAAATAAAGCCTTTTAAATGGACCAGACAGGGTTCAACAGGATGTTCTCTGACTGTGCACAACTGTAACCGGATCTTTTTTTTTCTCTCTCTCTTTCAGGCTGTAACTGGAGGTGGAACAGGTGGAGAGAAAGAGGGCAGCCATCTTGGATTTCTCATCTATACCTGACGAGATACATAACCCCTTTTGCGTTCCTTTTACTGAAGGATTTCACTTGCTGGAGCAAACGTGAATCCAGGTAAGATTATCTGCAGAGTTAATTTTTTATGATTCCCGTGGGAATTTCAGAGCAAGAAAAAAAGTCGCAATAATCAGCAGATGGATTTGCGAAAATGAAGATTTTCGTATTTGGACAAAATATTGACTGTGTTTAGACTGGAGTAAGGCTTTGTAGGCCAGTGACAGTAGATTCCCCATATGTTCATGTTTTCCGCTTATTGATCTGTCATATCTCCTAAATACCAGTCAAACCATTGGGTACTCATAGCCCCAAGTATTGATACTGAGCTGCAGGCCACTATACTGACAGTGTTGACATTATTATTACATGGGACATTGAAGTACTCACGTAAATACATCTGCAATCAGAACTTCACTGTATTTAAGATTTTGCTTTAAACTAAGTTTTTACAAGTTGAATGATACAGGAAATGAACAAAGAAAATAAATGATGTTGGGTTTTTGAGTAGCAGAATACCTTGTTAATACTATTATGTAACAAATTTTCAACCTCATAGGCGATATACTGAAAAAAACATAAGCACAGCATATAATATTTTATTCAATTCTGTCCATTCTTTTATTAAATGTTTTTTTTGGGGGGAGTGTTTTTCCATTTTTTTATTAATAGAGGGAGAGACATGGAGAAAGGGGGTATAGAGGAGAGAGAGAGACAAGCCGCACAGGGTCATAAGCTGGACTTGAACTCACGACTGCCGCTGGTGAACTGCGTAACGCCTTAACTCAGCGAGCTGTGTGGCAGCCCACTATCCATTCTTTTTAATAGAGGAGTAAAAGTTTTTGCTGTTTCAACACATGGCCTTCCTACAACAGAATGGACGTCTATAAACAACCCAGTATGCACTATGTTGGAAATGTTAATGGGCAGATTGAGAGTGGGATCAGAAATCACAAGTTGGTAACAAGTTGTGTATTGAGGTTGTGGATGCTGCTTATTAAATATTGTCTTACATTTCCTGAAGGACTTGGTGGACATTTAGGGGGATAGGATCATGTTGCTCATCCACAGCATCATGTGGCAGATTACCATGCTGCCTGAAATAATTTAGTCAACGAATGCTGGAGTTGTGAACATTCTAGTACCTGGTTTTCGACATGCAAGCATCCACTATTATCACCCTCTGCCATGATATATGTGTGTCCTGCCTGCACCTGCAGACATTCTGACCATTCAAGCCCACATAATGTAGAGTTTCATTGGTTTTTGGGGTCTTCTCCCATCTTGAGTAGTGTTCATAAAGAGATGCATACCAGTTGATAAAAACATGGCAAAATTGTGATTGCAATCATAAGATTTACAGACAATCTAGTGCAGCAAGTATGCATTTCATACATTCTTGATAGTATATGGTCCAGGAAGTAGTAATTTATCTTTTATGGGGACCTTATTTGGCTGCAGCTGAACAGGTATGTCACTTAGCAAGGAGGTGACAGATTTTGTGCCAATTCTGTATCAAAACCTTATTATATTTGTCACAACAAAGTCCAGTTCTTTTCTTTCTCTGTTAGTAACAACTGTGAAATTTGTCAGACGTGCCTTGCTTTTCTTTTGACTGCCACTGTCACCTGGAGAAAAAAGTGTGTGTGTGTGTGTGTGTGTGTGTGTGTATCTATATATATATATATATATATATATATATATATATATATATATATATATATAGATACTCCAAAAAGTTTGTCAATTCTATTCTATTGTTATATGATGATAATGCAAATTCTCCTCATATTCTCCTTTGCTCGCTGTTGGTAGCAATTATTTGCATTGTGTTGCAACTAAGCATGTTGGAGGAATAGCTTATTGACAATTACAAGCTACTTGTACTCTGTACTGGTGAGTGACCATGGGTCAAATTTGGCAGTGAGTCCAGTTGAGTCTTTAAGATGTGGATACAGGCCAGATTGAAGTTTCTAATTCCTGCCTTAACAAACCTCTACTGGAATCCACTATAACCAGTCGTCTTAGTTTGTTTTACCAATACAGTAACCTGAGAGACATGTAATAAATAAACTTCTGTATATTTAGGACATATTCTGTTAAAACCAGTAATTACAATATCAGATAAACACATTCAACCTTTTTTATTTGCTAATATTCTTCAGTTGCCTGGATTAATATCTAACTAATAATCTTTTTGCACATCATTTTTACTTTGTGGTCTAACATCGGTGGTACTAACGTCACCACACACTCTTTACTTACATTCTTCAAATCTGACACAAGCACTGTAGATAACTAAAAACCTATATATATAGCTTTAAGTTTACCAGCTGACCGCCCTTCCTTTTGAGCTGTGAGTTGATGAAGATTCACTGTAACCTCCTTATGGCTCCTGTAAGCCACAGATAGCATGACAGCGGGTGGTGTTAAGAGGGTTATTTGAAGGTAATCTTGATGTCACAGAATAGACACTATGAGAATAGTGGTTCTCAGTGGAGGATTACACATTCAAAAGCCCTGTGTTTGACTGTGGCTCTTTCATTGTTACATATGACAATTTGGTCATTTAGGTTCTCAGTATACACATGCACAGATAATTAAAAAGTTTACCCATAGGAAAACCCTGACAGTTTGTGCAGCAGGAAAGAAATGCTGAAATCCTATGATCACAAAAATGTCTACAATCTTTATTTCTAACAGCAATGTAGAAATTAAATAATAAAGAAACACAAATTTCAATTATGGAAACTGTGACCAAATCTGTTCAATACACTCAAAATACAGAGTAACAAAACTATGGATTAAATACCATGGAGCAATTATAAACTTCATTCGATGTTTCATTGTATTATAGCTGCTATAATTTGCAATATCCAAGTTCTGAATTGCATTTGCCATACTTGATCATTTTTGCAATTTATTCTGAAAGGCACACATTGTTTAAACAAAATCATGTGTTCACAGACTGATAAACGAGGACAATTTGTGAACCACTAAGTAACCATGAACTCACCGAAGTTTCTTTGCCTTTTAGTTCAAGCAACAAGTAGAAATTCAAATAATGATACCATTTTCCCTTTCACTGGAAATGAAGACTGAAAGGTCGAGCTTTAGCAGACGTTTTCTGTGTTATTTCTAACAAAGGTCTAACCATGTACTCTTATGTGTTAAGTTGTGAAGCCTTTCTGATGCCACTTGCAGACCAACAAAGTGAGGCAGGGATCTAGATGTGTGGATCAATCTGCTGTTGACGAACAGCTATACACTGTAGTGCCTTGGGTCATCAACGTGGAAACCTAAATGTCATTTAGATGACTGGCTTAACAAAAAACAGAAGAGATAGGAGAGAAATAGCGCATGCAAGGGAGAGAAAGGGACAGACAAGTAGAACTGAAACGCAGCATTTACTTGATAATTACTAGATATAATGTATGTATGTATGTCATTTTTATTAGTCAAATTTATGGACTTTCATTGGAGACTTCAGTCAATCAGATAACAGTAGCCATGTTTCCATAACGTGATTGTATGTGCATTTTAAATGAATTGCATTGCAAAATTAAGAAAATATCACCCCAATTTTGTAAAAATAAATATATACACTTGAATACCATGTATGCATGCATTTCTCCTTGTTAGATGGCCAAAGCTACTGATTGTGATTGTTTCATTGTTAAGGTTTTATGGTGATTCTCAAACGTTGTTTTTGCAGCCTGACGTCTACCTTTCTTTCTCTATTTATTACAGCCATGCTTAATCTAGCCAGTACTACCACATTCTGACGAAACTGTGCAGCCAGATGCATTCAATACAAACCAGTTAATGGAAAGTAGCCTAATGTTCTTTCTTAAATTGCAACCTTTCAAAAGTTTACTTCAAATTCGCTTGACGTTTATATGGAAACACAGCAACTGAGAGGGGAAGATAAGATGGTGTTACATGAAAGGTGTGACCTGCGACCAATGTGAATCTGCTGTCTGAATGTGGCATAAGAGTGAGTTTCTGAAACTGTATCAACATGAAATGCAATCTGTAGTATTCAATTTAAACCAACTGTGGAAGGTTATACCAAATATCCCCGTTACAAAGATGATGTAAAGAAACAAACAAGACTTGTATGGCAAATCCTTTCCTTTAAAAACTTGTTTTCCTAGAGGCAGTGCATCATGGCAGTCAGTCATACTTCATTCAAAAAGCTCTTGCCCCAACACAATTCAAAATGAAATGGTTCTAACACATTTATGAATAGCAAAAGCTTTCTTTTCATCCACTTAAGCATTTCCGTACAGCTGAAGTAGATGCTCTTTGCTTTGCTGCAGTTAAGTCTCTTATGTGACATGGCCTAAATGCTAACACACCAGATTAGGTTCCTCTGTCTTTACGTTCCACTGTGCAAGTTCGTCTCTCAGACCCTGCTCTGAGTGCTTTTCCTTGGTGGTTGCACCTGTGAACTGGGCTTTTGGTTTACTCTTAGCCCACATAGTTATTAGATATCAAAAAGCTCTGCTTCCTTTGCTTTCCAAAATGCAAAGCTTCGGTCAATGTATCTGATGATTTCCTCATTGCTGAACTCCTTTAGCTCATAGATCACTTTAATTGAGTCTTCATTAGGTTCATCTTTAGGTGGAGGTTTATCAACAGGAGGTTCCTCTATGATTTTAACAGTAACTGGAGGGACTTCTTTCACTGGATTTGACCCTGAGTTTTCTGTAGTGTTCTGTGGTGTCTCCACCTTTCTTGTCAAGCTCTGCACATTGTCCTGCTCTGGTGTTTTCCCATTAGACACCACAGACTCATTTGATGTCATCTGCTCGTTGGGTTTTACATTCCCCTGAACATTGTCCACCACTGGTTCCTTCTGAGTTTTCTGCTCCACAGCCTGGCCATTGTCCGACACACCATTCTGGGGTGCAGCGGGTGTTGTTGATGATGATGATGGAGAAACTTCTGATTGTGAGGCTGATTGTGAAGGTGAAGGTGGGCTTGACTGTGTATTTGGAGGTGGGGGTGCAGGATGGCTTGGTGGCGGAGGAGGTGGAGGATGAGAAGGTGGTGGAGGGAGGGATTCCAGCATTGGCGAAATGGACATGTCAGGAGACATAGAATGTAGAGAAGCTGTCATCACACCTCCCCCATTATCAGAGTCTCCAAAGTATTTGAGTTTTATGTCCTCAAAACCATCTGTCCAGTCTCGCTTCCCTCTCTCAATTTCCTCCATAACCTCTTTGTGAAACTGCCTTATCACCTCCCATTTATGGCTACCGAGACGGTCAAACATCTCGTAGCACAAGAGGTGGCGGAATTTCCGTTCACTACGCGACATGTTCATTTCTAGCAGCTGGAAGTATCCGAGCATGAACAGGTCGAGGGTTAGGCTTTCATAGCTCACAGGTGAACCGTTGATGTGCGGTAGAAAGTGCTCTGGCCAGTAGATCATCTGGGCTCGACTCAGCCTACGGATCTGACGTGTGGGGACTTGACTCATGATTGTCCTCCAGTGGCCAATCAGGTTTCCTACCACCTGCTTTGACTTCATGAATAGGAGGAGTTTGTCATCTTCACTCTGTATCTCCTCACCAATTTGTGCACTAAACTGGCTGTAATCCTCCCAGCCCACGTCTAAATGGTTTCCTCTTCTGCCCATATATTTAGTCCGATAAGATTCAGAGATAGTATACTTCCGCCAGTGTTCAAGGAACAGGAAGACAATTCTCTCTTTCCTCATTTCAATGCATTCCTGGACGTAGCTTAGATCTGTCTGCACCTCCAAGCTTCTTGTTAGTTGATTGTTATTCAAAATAGGGTCGGCAGAAAGAACCTGGTTGAACTCTTCCATGTTAGTCGGAGCCATTACCTCAGAGGGAGCATAAGTTTGTGGAGCATGAGATGCAATTATAAGTGGTTCTTCAACAAGTGGTGTAATTGATTCCGGTACTGAAGGTAAATCCCCATTTTTATGGGAGTCAAGGCCTGCAGTAGAAGAGACATCAACCCCACGAGTTGTCTTCGGTTGATAACTAGACTCACTTACAACAGGGAGTGACCTCTTGCGTTTGTAAACCCTATTTGCTTGGTTATCTGCAGACTGTGACTGATTCTGAATTTCATAATTGGCCTTCAGGTTCTTCACTGAAACTCCACACTGCTGTATCTCTTTCTCTACATCCTCCCTTGTTGAGAAAGACTGAGAGCGTCCAATAATTCCAGTTCCAGCTGATCCTGCTGGCTGAGACTGACCTGTGCTCACATTCCTGGTCTCTTCTTGAGAATATCCAGGACATATGAGATCTAAAATGTCTATCTCTTTGCCTCCAAGGGTGGCAAGAAGAATGGCCATACTTTTGAGCAGGGTGGAAATCTTGCTGCACCAGGCTGGAAGATCTTCAGCTTGTCCATGTACCTGCTTTGGATTCACAGAGAAGTGCCCTTGATTGAGAGCAGCGGAAACTGGTAGGAGCTGGTGGAGCTGCCGCTCCAGTTCTTCCAGTTCCTTCTCGACTTCTGATACCTTATGCATGACCTGAAGGTTCTCAATTTGCTTCTCAATTCGGTTGAGGTCGGCCTCAGTCATCAGTTCTCCAAATGGGCCCAAAATGGCATTGTGGATATGGGAGTAGTGCCATTCCTGAGACTGGTAGTGCCCACTTGATGCAAACTAAAGCAGAGGTCAAAGGAGACCAACAGGACAAGGAAAAAAGGGAAGGAGGGAGGGTTTCCTTCAGCTTGACGTTCCTGGTATGAACACACGCTTCAGTGCAAATCCATCCAAACACACCGGATTTACATGGATTTAGTGGTGCAATGGCACTGCCTCATTACAAGCAGAAAAAATTGTACTGTAAATATGTGTCGAACAGAACAGAGAATACTTTGTCCTTTATGAATTAATTGATTTTTTATGCTGAATTACAATTATATGTTGAATACACCAAGATTAGTATAAACAGAATATTGATCAATTTGTGAAAATGTGTCTTTGTTAGCACTTGAAACTGCAAATCTCTTTTCGTCATCCCTCTTTATTGTCTATCCTATTATTTTATGAGACCGCGTTTTGCTTTTTCTGTTAATTTATACAAATGCTTAAAATTCTGCTTTTACTTCCATCCAATAGTGATTTTTTTTTTCATCTTAATGCCCGTTTTGTCTGTGACCCAACTATGATGTAACACTGCAGCACAGTGTAAGAGTGTTAAATCACTTTTGGGCCATAACATCAGTGCAACAGATACACTTCAATTCCCACACAACAGTGATAGGAAACCATACTGGGTGTGGTTAGACATGCAACAGGGTTGAAACCCAATGAGGTGAGTGCAACACTGGTTAGTAAGGGACTTTGGTGTCTTAGTTTTTTTTTTATCCTCGCTGTACACACTGTATTTGCAGTATTTCGGAAGTTTAACAGTAAAGTGCCATACAAAAGTGGTTGGATGATTTAGCTTTTTAAAGTGTTTTTCTTATTATTAATGTAGTGTGAATGGGCCCGGCATCACACCACTGAATCAGCATGTAAGAACTTGAAGCCGCAAAACTCCATCATCAAACACCAGCCCACATTGTGAATCCTTTAATCAAATGTGTTTATGCTGTGATGGTTGTCGTAGCCAAGTATTCAGATCAGTGCACTCCAAAAGGTCTGTTACTATCAAAGACTATAAATCAGAAAAAAGGAGCATGCACAGAAACGCCTACAAACACAAAGATATTTAAAAAATAGTTAGCACATGGATTTCATTTTCATTTAGAGCTACTTCGGTCCAATGCCATTTCATGCAATTTTTAAAATAAGTTATCAATTTACGTGTTACTTACAGGGGAAATATACTCCTAAAATACTTTATGTTCAGCTCAGTTTAATAGTTTTAAGTCTCGCACCAAGATGTTTTAATGATGCCACTGCATCTCAACAAATAATGCATGTATGTCAGCATCATTAAGGGACATCAAAGAGAAATTTCTTCCTGTTGGATCATTTAAGAGTATAAGATTGCAGTCCTTGCTAGCAATAAATTATTGATCAGTCAAATTTAATTAATCAAATCACATTTCACTGAAGTCCTTCTTATATTACACAGGACTAACAAGTGTTCAGATTGCTCCAGTATAAATTACTAATCAATACATTGTGTAAATATACATAATATTAACACACACTGCAGCAACTGGTCATCAAGAGAGAAACCGAGAGGTGGACATCATTGATTCTCAAGCCAAAAAATTTAGACACTATATGCTTACTAGAACCCTTCTGAATAACTGTGACCATTTATTCTGCAGATATGTGTAGTGGCAGCTAAATTGCAAAAGTGCAACACACTGTCCTTCAGCTATTATGTCATGGAAGCATAGATGCTACATCAGCTTCTGAATCTGAAGTCCTGACCTGGATGTGTCACTCTCAACTAACTGTTAGACAGAAAAGTCAAAGAGAAAAACCAAAACTAACAGCATGCAACACTCCCTAAACTAAAAATGCATCACTTATTTTTTCAAAATCATAAATATCCACACACACATCCAAGCACCAGCTATCCCCTTTGTGTGGTTAGTTATTTGAATTTGAAGCCACATATATACAAGTTTACCCAGCATTTTAATTTTACACGACCACAAGTGGGATAGCTACAACACAGCAAAATGTCTTGACCTTCTACAGCCTTACAGCATCATGCCTACCTTGCGCTTGTGCTCTTCCTCCTCTTGCATCTTCACTTGAAGCTTTCGTACCATCACCTGCCTCTTCCACTCAGGGATGGCTTTTCCCTGCTCGTCATGAGTGGGCACCAGCGCCTCCACGTCTGTGAGGCTCGTCTTCCTCCCCGACTCTGCTTTTGCGGTGCCGCTGCCACCGCCGCTGTTCCCATTGATCACAGAGTTGGAGGACAGTTGCTCGTAGCTTGCAGAGGTCGACATGGTCCTGGCAGATCCAGACCCAGAGCCTGTTGGACTGGGGCTGGGGCTTGGGGTAATGGGCGGGGAGGTGATGGATGTGTTGGATGGTGGAGGGGATGATGGTTTGGCTGGTGGGCTGGATGGTGGAGGCTCTGGAGATGTTGAGTTTCCCTGGTGGCAATTGAAGACACAAAACATGGGGAGTCACCAAACAGATTGATTTTTGTAATTGTATTTTTAGACTTTCTTATTTGTTTCCTTCATAGAACTTTTATTTTACCAAATGTCAACATTTCTCATCAGTTTTCATCATCACAGTGTAATATCTGCTGTCAGGATTTTACATTGATGCAGTTTCTGCAGAGAACTAAGGACTTTTTGAGGACCTTATGCCTAATGTAATCATGAGTGAATCACTTTATCTTGTTTGCATCAAATTAAATTTTGATTACACTGATGTGATCATGAAAGAGACATTACTGAGGGGCTGACTTACCAAGAATCATTAGAAGAGGCCTCACAGACATAGTGTTGGCTATGCAATTGCTCTTTTTGATGGTTTGGTATAGCTTTTCTTATTTTCTGTCTCTTTTCTGGATTCAGGTATACCTCCATGTGTTTGCATTTATTCATATTTTATTTAAATTGTGACATAAAATGCACAAGTAAGGGCAAATTCTGTATTTGTCCCTGGCTGTAATATAAACAAGCCGTGCAGGAAAGTCATGGACCTACATTGTTGCCTGTGGGTCCGCTGTTGGAAAACACAGTGGTGTAGCCTTTACTGTGAGGTGTGGGCTTGAGGCTCTTCCCTGCTTTGATCTCTGCCAGCAGCTCCGAGTTGTCACCAGTGGGGGACATCATGTTGAAAGATTTTGTGCCTGCAGACAAAAGGGTTGAGCAGACAAGTGAAACCAGGGAGAAAGATTGAACAGAGGCAGATAGAAAACAGAGAGAGTGAGAGAGATACACCGGAGAAGAGCAGAGGGGTTGGGTGGCATTTCAGTGTTAAATATTTCATCCAGTCAGCCGGGTAACAATGCTGACCTGGAGCATGTTGGACAATGCTGGGAGGTCGTTATGGTTTACCGAACCTTCGCCTCTCATGCATGACCTCGGTATATTTCGGTTTAGATTTGTTTACTTCGGCTTGCATTTGCACCTACCCCTCTCGGGGGTTTCGTTTAAGACGCGTCCCTCATTTGCTCAGGCAACTGTTGCATCAGTGAACAGCTGGAGTGAACTGGGATTAGATGGGGAGGAGCAAATTAGAAATTATTCCACTACAGTGAACCCGAAGAGAAGAGGCACACAATCTCCCTCAGAATGTCACCTGACCATAATAAACACAGCTAAGCCACCGATGAACTTTTAGCTTTTACAGTAAGTAGGTAGAGCAAGCAAATGCATACATTCAGCTTCCATTGACCCTAATCTGCTTAAAGGGAACAATGCAACAACTTCAAGACTTCAACTATGGGCTCTGTTTGTTAATGCTGTTAAAAACGGAACTCTGTTTTCACTTTTAAGAACAGACAGAATGAAAAAAAGTGTGAAATGTCAGTCAGGGAAGGTCAAAGTTGCACTTTCTTTTATTTTTCACTTGCAAATGTATGCACAAATTAGAAATAATACTGATTATACATAAATGCTTTTGAAAACAATAGTAAAAATAATACTTGAATAGCCATACAGTGATATATTCAAACAGCTAACTCCAAAGACAGTGTTTCAAATATGAAACTGTGATAATGTAGCCGTTATTTTACCATAATTTATACAACAAACTCTTAAGATGTAAATGCATTAACTATTACAGCAGCTACTCATATTTTATAGCATTTATTTTAGCCCAAACATACAAAGAGCCAGTAGCTACCTCACCTGCTTTAGTGAATGTAAACCTCCCGTGCAATGAATATCCTTAGTCCCTCATTGTTTACTCATTCTGTACTTGCTGAATGGAAAAAAAATCCTCCCATAAAAGTGTTCCCTGTTGAGGCGACTGCAGTGATCTAGCTGGACACAAAGCCTCGCCAGCCTGCCACCCCTCCTCACTCTGCCTCACTCTCCCCTGTCGCTGTCTCTCTCTCTCGGGGAGGAGAGAACAGCTTTCTATTAAAGACCCATCATCACAGTTGGGGGAAATCTAAAGGAATCACTGGTAACTGGAAGTGACAGCTAGCCATGGGCAAGCCGGCCAGGAATTAACACGCACACGAACACGCACGCACACACAGTCGCCCTTCAATCCCCGGCTTGTCAGTCCACTACACCGGACCAATCCTCACCACAGCAAACCTGCCGTTCACTCATACATGCAGTGAGAGAGACTAGTGACTGACACCTTTTACAATGTGCACATTCAAACCGTGGCCGGTAACAAGTCTGTCACACTTATGATAACGTGAAAAAGTCTTTAAATGCACTTATAGTTTGCAAAAAAATCTGCATTTCAATTTCCAATGAGTGCCACTAAAAGCTTTTTAAAAATAAAAACCTCTTAAAAATATTCTCAAGTTGCTAAATCAACAACAGAAGTGTATGATATTTAATTCTGGCCTACCTTCACCCATTTTCTCCTCATTGTAGAGGCCAGAAACAGCATGTAATTCACAATTAGATGTGTTTAAAAGATTAAAAAATGACTGCACTGAAGTTAGACTCCTTGCACCTGTTTAAGTACACCTTTGAATTTGTGCTTTTTAATCCAACGCTGTGTGCCCGTGCCAGTTCAATTCTGTCAGTGGATATGCCAGAGTGAGTGTTAATGAGGGTGGAGGTGTGACAGGTGGAGAACATTTGACAAATGGCTTCTCATGTTGAACAGCATGGCACAAAAGGTTTTCTTCTCTGGGTTACCACTTTAAGAGTACACAAGTTGCTGTGTCTGTAAACCCTCTGAATCCTAAAGCTTGACAGTGGGTTTGAAATTTTGCACACAAAATTGTAGTTTTTTCAACTTTTGTGTTTGCGTTTTTAATGATTTATGACATTATAATTTTATTACAATGTCACAGAAGACATTTTTAGTCCTCTATGCTTTTAGCCATGGCTGTGCTGTTTCAATAGAGGTGCAGGACTTTATTTTGCAGTGAAAGATTAATCCCCAATGAGTAAAAATGGAGCAAAATAAAAAAAAAACACCCAGAAACTGCTTGTGATTCAGAGGGTCAACTTAAGATTTGAACTGTAATATAAAAAGTATGATGCTTTACACATTAAGGACCTTTTAATTATCTAAAGCCTTGCACAAACATTTTCAATCAGCCGTGTCGTTTCTTACTATTGTCTCAATAACCATTTGAGCTATACATTTTCTCAGAAGGCTTTTAATTTTATGGCCGCCACATTGTCTGTTTATTACCCGATTAACGCCGTAGAATAATTACAGAGACAGAGATGTGTCCTGTACACTATAAAGAGTGTACTCCTCTTTCCTTTGCTAATCAATAGAGCAACACCAGAACAATAGAGAACTACTAACCATCCTCACTGTCTCCAGTCAGCCACCTGTTTTGTTTCTGTCACTTCTGCTGCTGTAAATTCATCTTGAGCTCTCGGATGCGTTTAATTTTACGACCGCCAAACTGTCTGTTTATTACCTGATTAACGCCTTGGCCCAAATCATGTCATTAGGGAGCACGCACACCGCTCTTTAGCTTTAAGTGTTTTACTGCCATCCTGCCGTTAGACAGCAGAAGACGCATAAATACAGGAGACAGTTGGATGCTTGCTTAACAAAGCATACAGATAAAAATGTATAGATTGTAAAAGGGTGCCTAAATACAGTAATTAACAGTTTACAGCCTAATTGATGTTGCTGTTTATTACTGGTTTATTTAAAAAATACTGCACTGTATACTGCCCTTTTATCTGTCTGTTACCTATGACACAAAGCTTAAGCTGTATTCTACTGTAATTGAGCCTTCACTTTAGCTTTTGTTTGAGGTAACGAGCTGCCTTAATTACCTTTTTCCTTTTATCTGTTCCTGATGTGGCTGTTTCACTGATTATAAAATGTAAAGACGAATAATGTAAAAAATAAGGTTTCCGTATTGCGATACAGTATTGCAGTGGTGTTTTAATTTGCAGCAGATGCCTTACAGTTCACTTTTTAACTTAAGGCTTTCTCTTTTAAGTGTCACTTATGGTGTCATGGTGAGCATCTAGACAGTTGCATTATTCAGAACAAGGGGCTTTTTCCCATGTAGGAAATTAAAATACACCAGTTCCTATGAAATACATGTAAATGTTTTGGGAAAAGATGACCCCATGCTGAGTGTTTAAGCTGGATACACGAATTGCTTCACTGCTTCATATAAATCAACCATACAGAGTGGCAAAATATATATGTGCAAAGCTCTAGGTGATGATTTTAACCCTTAGAACCCCAAAACCATCCCAAAAGTGTGGGAAAACAAATAATTCTGTGCAACCATGAAGCCATTGGTGACTTAATTGTGACCAACAGGCACTAATGAGGAGAGTCACCATTTTTTTTCCAGTTTTGGTAACATGTGTCGGAAAAATATTGTAAATGCTGATTTCAATTTTCTTCAAACAAATTCAACTGGTTGCGCTGTTTTCATAGAGGTGAAGGATTTTGCGGTTAAAAAATGAGTGAATAAAATGTAACGGTAAACTCCCAGGGACTGCTTCGGGTTTAGAGGGTTAAAATCTTATAGGCAAGCATGAAGACCTACTTTTAGCCCTGAATGTAGCCAGCAGAGTGAACTGATTCAGTTGAAAGACTGGTCTGCAGTCTGTACTTACTCTTCATCTGTCTAAGTGCCACTCCCTCTGCCAGAGAGGCAGAGATATCCCCGCCTTGACAGGGCAGTGGTGAGGACAGACCATGGCAGGCAAAAGAGGGGGAAAAAAAGAAACAAAACACAGAGAAACAGGTGGAGAGGATGCAGGTGAAAGAGGGCACATGCAAACAGAAACGTATTAAAGTATTAATGGAAAGAGAAACAACAGGGGTATACTAGCAAAAGAACAATGTTGGATTGACAATGACAAACCTGAACTAAAACAGCATTAGTATACAATTTATTTTCACCACAAAAGAAAAAATTCTCTTCTCAGTCTTTATGTTATGGCTGTTTGAGGTTTGAGCTCCCAGTTCTCTCTTACCCAAGATCATTTGGGCACATTTTTCTCATCTTCTAAGATTTACAAGTCAACAATGCCTAACAGGCTAAGCTCGGTTTTAAAAACACTATTATTATAGTTCATAATTTGATCGGAACAGGCTGTTTTTCCTGTAAAGGCCTGTCTGTGAGGAATGGTGGAAGTCAATAGTCAAATTTAGTTCTTTAATTTTACAAAACTTAGATGAAATTATAAACCTATTTTATGTTTTTAAGAGACAGTTGTCGCACTGCCTCATCTTACCACACAGAAAGGATGGATTTTTTTTTATTTTCTTTTAGCACAAATCCTAAAAGTTTCACATATTTTCATGAGTCTTGGGAACCTTGCAAAGCTGATTTTTACCATTTTGGGGAAAAAAAGACAAAAAATTTCCCTGCAACTAGAGCAATGTGTGTTCGCTCAGACTGCATGATCCAGGGCAGCTGGGCACTTAAGGAAATGGCTGAACACTAAACCAGGTCTGAGCGTAATGGTAGCCCAACATCATTAATTTATAATCTGTTATTTAGAATGCCGGGGTCGGGCTCAACTCATCTATACTCGGTGCGATTACATTGTCGCCCATTAATACCAAAGGCTCTGCTTTCTAGGAATAATGATATAACAATATAAGAATTCTTGATAGGTGTTCAATGCTTCACTAAAGCGGGGAAATTAAACGCTGAATTAAAGTGGAAAGAAAAAGGTTTAGGGACACTCACTTCCTGATGAAGAGGATGGGCGTCGCTGCGTGGTGCTGGAGGTGCTACTGGCATTATTGTGGGTGGTTTGCGTCTCCGGGGGCAGCGGAGGAGGCGGAGGGGGTGTTGGCATCGGATTGCTTGGGGGAAGAGGCGGTGGAGGAGGTGGAGGTGGGGGTGGGATGGATTCCTCTGTGGTGCCATTTTCAGAGCTGTGGGCGGGACTGTCGCTCGGCTCCTCCAATAGCGCGGAACCCTGATCACAGAGGAGCAGAATTGGATTATTCTACACCAATTAACCTGTTAGAGTCACCTCTGCAGGGGTTACCATAGCAACTACTTTGTTTTTTAATCACTTAATTGTCCAATTTTACACGTCCATTTAACTAAAAACTTGTTGAACATTGACAAATAAAATCCCAAAGCTTTTTTCTTCTTTGCCTTTTTGTTTGCTAGCTGTACTATTCTTAACACATGGCAAATATTGTTGAAGATAAAGAAATTTAACTTATCAAACACTTATCAAAGACCGTATGATATAGATAAGATAAGACAACTTTTATTAATCCCGAAGGAAATTCTTGTGTCAGATATTGCTCAGAAAAAAACAAATGACATAACATAAGAAATGCAGGGCCTAAAAGTAAAAAGCAATAAGATATAAGTATGATGCATTACTGAAATAAAATAAATAAGGTACAATAAGGCTAGAATAGAAAAGTGAAAAAGTAATGCTGGCTATTATACATACAGAGGTAATAAGTAATATCACACATGATAATGAAATAATTAAATGAATACTTCACCAGAAAAATGAGATGAAAGTTAAAGTGAAATATTGCACATGTAATCAAAATGTGGCAAATGAAAATGAATAATTACACACTGAACTGAAATTTTACACCTGAGAAATAAGAATATGAAACACTGCACATGATACCAAAACTGATACTGGACAAACTATTGAGAAGTAATATTGCAGATAATATTGATATTATTGTTTATATCTGAGTGTCTGATGTTTTAGCTTGTTCCTGCAGAAACAGGAGGAATTGTACAGTTTGATGGCCCTTGTAGAAAAGCACTCTTGTGGCGTTCTGTGCTGTTAATTAAACAATTACCTTATTAGGGAAATTTATTTTTTTTATATTCTTTTAAAAATATTTTTAATCAGTTAATTTATATGTTTGCCTTAACTACCTTTTTTACTTGTGAAAAGAAACACTTTTAATGTAACACAAAATGGCGTCAGTGACTTTCTCCTGCCTGCTTGGAAAGGCTTTCAACAGAAACACTGAATCTCCTGCTGGGCTGAGCCAGCATTAAATTCTTGCACAGAGGCTGTTGACAGGGACAGATGTGTGCATCCCCATTAGATATGTCCCCCCTTTCTGCTGCCTTTAATCAACTCATAAAGACACAATACCCTGTTGCTAATAACAGCTAATATGACCTAATCTCAAGGGGAAAACGGTTGAAGAAGCCATCTGTCACTGCAAGTGATAGTGCTTTAACCTCCATGCTCCCCTCCTCCTGCATGCATGCGTCCGACATGCGCTGAAAGCGTGCCGTAACTCTGCTGGAGGCAAATTAATGGACCGTGACATTTAACTCTACCCCGCCCTCTTTTATTCTCCGGACGCGTGCGCATCATTGTCACCCCCTTCACTTTTCAAACCCCCCAGAGAGCTTGGAAGGGGGAGGGCCATGTCCAGATGGGTCTTGGCAGCACGCGCCGCTTCCGTTGATTAGCCATCCATCTGCTAGGGCTCCTCTGAGACCAGGAGGGGCCCCACTGAGGCCTTAATTGGCTCAATGTGGATTATACCCTGTGTCATCCAAAACACCCCCACTCCTGATACCCAGGAGATTATAAAAACACCTCTCCAGGGACACTGATGAGAGTCTGATAGACTCTGTTCATTCAGCTGCCTGTGAAGGTATGAGGCAGCAAACAAGTGGTTTAACCAGTCATCTTGGGGAAAACACCAACTCACAAATTGAAATTTTCCTTCATTTTTTTTTGGAGTGTATACAAAGGTTGATGTGTTTAGACTTGTAATCTATCAACTAAATGTGTTTCCCTATGCAAACTTTCATTCATGGAAAATTCTGTTGTGTTGCACATTTTCCAACCACACCCCAATGGCATACCGTTCAACGTGAGCCAGGCAACAAGTAATCCCTTAGTCAACAGAGGCACTGTAAAAATGTTTACTTTGCAATTGTATATCAGTTCCATCTGCAGTACAATCAGAAATACCAATGTGTATTACATTTTATATGTGGGAGCTTTTATTGCCATATTTGAATCAAAGGAAACTAAATAAATAAATAATTAATCACAAACCTTTGTGTTCATCAGAAAATCCGTGAAAGAATGTAAGTGTTCTTCCCACATAATCCATGACTGTCAACACTGAATGAATCTTTAACATGCTCCCACTGATATAACATTTCTTTAAAAAAATCAAATAGACTGCATTCATGATGATATCCCAAGTTGCAAATTAATATGCATGTGTGCATAAAGAGTGAAGTTCAAATAAGAGATTCAGTTGTATTCTGTTTTTTACGTTTATTCATTGGCGACTTCCTGTGAAGCGCTCCTTTGTCAGGGATGGTCCTGAGTTTGTTTCATTGTCGGCTCTTTGGACAGTTTACACAAAGGGGTGGAGACTCGGGAAGCGATGGAAATGAGGGGGCAGTTTGCATTAGGTGGCAAACAAAAGCTCAAGAGGACACACGATTATGTAACAACGCTCAGGCAAATAGTCAGTGCCGTAACCTAATGCCAACGCACCATCACCCAGCTGAACCTCACCATCTGGAGGACCTTATAAGGACTTGGGATGCCCAAACAAACCTGGATATCATGACTAAGGAACAGTATCTTAAGTAGCCTTATACCAGTGTTCAGTTGTTGGAGTTATTTGCATACAATTTGCAGCAGATAGTCCTTGAAAGAAAAAGAACTTGATGTACAAAGCCCCACGGTGTCAAGGAGGCATGACAATTCGTTTGTGAGGTGACCTGGTTTTTAGAGATTACTTCACAGTGGATGTCAGATGACTATTTTTGTTTTTGGAATGCACATTAATAAGTTGCCCTCTGAATGAAAAAAATAAACCACAGTATCTCAATATGCCTTTCCACCACGAATAATCTAATAATTATGTCAATATGTGTTTAAATGGCAGAATGTGTTTGCTTAGGTTAATTATTGCGAGCAGAAAGAATCACAGAACCCCTGTTTTAGTCACCTTTTGCAGAAAGTAATAGACCATCAAATGATTGAGGGATCTATAATGCAATGAACATATGTAATTTACAGCTAATATACTGAACTAGATGATTTGTTCGGGCTGTCACACATTATTTTCACGATCAGCAGAGATGGAGCTCACCTCCTCATTGGGCGCCATGCTTTTGCTCCCACGGCGCTCGACTGTGTCGCTGCCCAGGGTCTTGTAATAGTCCCCAGTGCTGGGCTGCTTGCTGAAGCTCCTCGACTTCCTGTTTGAATCCACACGCCGCAACTTGTCGTGGTTCTCTCCGGCAGTCAGCTGCACAAGAGATTATTAAAAGTAAAGGAAGGAAACGTAATTATCTTTACATAGCTTTGGTTTACCTATTTAACTAGGTTCTATCCTCATGTTTCTCATAATAATAATAGTTTTTTTCCATGATGGATAAAAAAAGTCAAAGTTAAAAGAAAGAAAATTCTGATTCCAAAACAATATTTGCCAACAGAGTGGTGAGTGGGCATAAAAGGGTTAAACTGTGCATTTCAAGCGACCTTGCCATACAATGTGCCGTGCACAATGCAGTTACTCGCCTTTATTTCCAGTTAAGCTCAGTCGTGTGACCAAAGCTGCTTTATTTGAATAATAGAACAAGGCTTTAATTCACATGCAGCTTTTACACCAACGTACAGGAGACCCTTGGACTCGGACGTAGGGCTCAATGATTTAGGAAAAGTACCAGTTTGTAACGGTATAATTTGATTTGTTAGAAGTCAAGATTGGATTTAAAATGTGAGATGGTGCATTACCACAAGCTACTATCAAAAGTACAATTGTCACACAAGGAAGAAGCCATTAATTTGTAAAACCACTGACAAAACAGTTTAAATCCTGTAGATATGCTGCATAATGTATATCCTAAATTACAACCTTTGCGACTTGCTAAGTGCATCATTTGAAATTGCTGTTTTGACAATCCGCCCTACTCAGAGATCACTACAACTCTCACTTTCCCATTCCTAAATCTACCTCAAAACATCTTGAGGTGTAATTATCAGATTTCAAATTCCTGTCAATCTCAGAGTTTTCATGATATTCTGCTGTCTTGACTTTATGAAGGTCAAGACGTAAGCAGGGGATTAAGTCCACCTTGTTCTCCCAGTCTGTCTGTGGATACATTTCCCTACTGCATAATGCCTCACATTTGCATTTGACCTAAATAAATCTGCTGTGAAACTTTCTGATTCATAAATACAACTTTTTCCTAGCAATGTGTAATAAAAACGTGTGGAAAAAGAAAAAAAAAAACATTTCACTCTTTTCATTGCAAAAATAACTTTAAAGCTGTCACCTACAAGCATGTGTGTGAGTCATCAAAGCAAAGCATACAATTACTTTGCCTTTCAAATCCTGGACTCGGCATTAAACTTCATTTACATTTTAATGCTCACAGACGTCATGAGGAATAGAAATCCAGACAAGAATCTCAAATGTCAAGTAGAAATCTAATGTTAATGTAAGCGGAAATAATTGACAGCCGACCCCTGACCTCTGCTGCTCTGTGGTGTCGTGTTCTCAGTTCTTATAAGCCTGTTTAATGTTGTTGACTCATGTCTGCTGTCAAAAAAATGGTCCCTGAGCGCTCATCAGGTGGGAGGGTAATGTGAGCAGGCTACAGATGGTTTGTCATCCTCCAGGGAGGTGGGCCAACAATAGCAAATGTACAAAGCATTTTGGCAGCCCACCTTTGATCCCTCACACAGATGTACCAGCACAGACTGCCTTTCTTCCCATTATATGACTCTATCTGTCAGCATAAAGTCATATTTTTTTGAATACATGTACAAACACAGACATGCAGGCACCAACACACACACATACACACATAAATATAGATATACATCCACAGTTTTATAGTTTAATGATATGCATGCGCTCTCAAAGGCTGTTTGACATGGTCCGGCTAATTTGCATGTGGTCTTGCAAAAGCCTCAGATTATGAAAGAGCATACACAGGTGAACTGTGTGAATAATAATAGACTGTGTTTACATGAGCTACAAGCACACTCCTCCTGCAACATCCTATTATAACATAAAGACCAAGCAATGTACACAATCAAAACATGCCTATATAAATGCAACACATTCACTGTCCAACAATATAGCAGCTCAAACAAATCCAAAGCTGGAAGATTGGGCAAAATATGCAAAGCAGCTTGTAATATTTCTCGCTTATTTGCTGTCTTTTTAACACCTTACCTTAGCGTTGAGAATCCTCTCCTAAAGCTCTCCTCCAGTCTGGATTGAGCCTCATCCACAAAACCCAGTGGAGCACAGAGAGAAGCTGTCACCAGATCCAGAGCTTCACCTCGTCTCCGCTCAGTGCTACGCCTGTCACTCTACCTGCCCTCTCACTTTACCCACAGGCCTCATCAATAACCTATTGGGCCAGCCACAGCAGCGGCAATGATGTCACCGCCAACTCATAGACCAACCACTCCCCAACCCTGCCCAGTTCTCTTATGCAAAAACACAAACACCCATGTGCTGCCCTGACCATGGTCGGCCACACGCAAATCTCCCAGGCTTTAGGATTATTAGAATATTCCAGCCATAAATGCCTCGAATTAGCAGCACAAACATTGGCAGACATACAGTAACTGCAAATGAGATGTCAAAGTCTAAGTTTTCTGGAAGGACTACAGTCCGAAGAATAAAAACGTGAGCGGCCAAGTGGTGCTTGTTTGGATGCTCCACATGAAACATTTGACTTCAGGCAAAGCATATGCAGACGAATGAGGTCAGAGACGCAGCATCAGTCATTAAGAAAACACACTTACAACTGCATTCACCAGGTTTCAATTTGTTTTTCGATAAGTTTCCTGCACACCACACTCCAATACAAGATTGTGAGACTGGTTCATTTGATTGTGTCTCTGGATGAAGTTACTGCTCCCTGTTACTATGGCGCCCGAGGTAGATTGTTTTTCCCGATGTATATGGTACACAGCGATCTTATTTGTGTGTGTGTTTTTGTGCACGCATGTGTGCACGCTGGCTTTTGTTCAATTGTTAATGAGGGCGCGCCCCGGGCCGGTCACCTGGGCACAGACAGGAGAGGGGGCGGCACTAATTAAAAACGCTCCTGCACATGGCTGATGGCGGATGCGCGCACACACACACACACACACACACACACACACAAAGCTCACCATGACGACAATCTATGGTGAAAGGACACCCTTGCTAACTGTGGACTTTATAACAGTGAAGAACAACTGACTTAGCGTAATAGATCTATAAACACAGCCGGTGTCTGAACAATTGATTTTTGCTTTGAATCAGCTGGTTCTGCTGCTCCCTACGTTTTTCTGCTTTTAGTTGAAAATGCACAGCAAAGACAGAGGTGTGCTATTTGACAGTTACTATGCAAGATGGAAACATTGTTGTGAGTCTGAAATTTTTCAAAAATATGAATCTGTCATTTGTGGTGTTCTGTTAAATCTAAATAATCTTTGTTCATGTCGGAGAATGCAGTTCATGAATACCATTATATGGACAGAGACTCATATCATCACACAGGTAACAATCAGGAAATAAATTTTACATGAGGAGAAAGTGATCCCTCCGATAGGTTATCTTTGTCGTAATTACAATCTTCCCAGAGCCACTCATTTACATTTCAATTCGAATTACAACTTCACAACCAGTTTTAGTGCTTCACGGCAATACTAAACCACCAGAAGCAGCAGTGACACCAGTATCTGTTCAAGTCCTAATAGCTGCTCCTTGTCAGCTCTTTAAACACTTTCGAGTGATCTGTGGCCAGATCACGTAATTACTGGAATTAACATCAAACACATCACATCAGCTATTGTCTGTGTCAACTTGGAGGCCTTCCGCCGTAATGAGCATCTTCTTTGGCCTCGTTAGCTGTGCTCACACAATAACATCATTGTGGGTGCCCAGACAAGGCGCATTGTTAGTGAAGAGCTATAGCCCAAATGATTAGATGCAAGGGAAAATAGCAGCTAATGGCTACATTATTCCCAGACACTCTGTTCTTCCTGCTTTTTTAGGGTTGTCCTATATCATGTCACTGGCTCAACAAAGAAGCTGCTTTTAGAAATTTTACGTTCCCAAAACTGGAGATATCTACAGTTTTAATACAATAAAAGGAGCATGTTTGAGGTAATAATGTATTATGCATCATCCCATATAAGAAACTGTGTGTATGCTTGCACTAGTCTTGCATGAATAAGCCAAAAAGTGAGATCCTGTTTCCTGTTCCTGTTTATCAGTGCAGTGAAACTATTATCTTAATGAAAAATATAATTCTGGAGATTTTTTCAGAGCTTTCCTTTTGCATGAGGAAATATCTGCACAGCTTTAAGACTTTCCTTATAAAGCAGGAGTGCACAACCACTGTCCTTACCTCCTTTTTGCTCTCCACATGCCGCAAGTTGCTTTTCACCTTCAGAAACTCATCCGGCAAAGGCTCTTGAGGGGGTTGCGGTGCCGGGTAGCTTGGGGGCGGAGGGGGCGCTGGGGGAGTCTGTGGAGGAGGTGGTGGCGGATAGGCCGGCGGTGGTGGTGGGGGCTTGGAATCAGCATCAGCAGGTATCTCGTTCTTCTTGGGCATGTCCGAGCCGATGTCTGGGTTTAGCATGTCCATGTATGCCTGCATGTCTGAAATGGCTGACTCTGATGCACCTGTGACAGACAGTTTATAGAGGAAGCACGTTCTTACAGGAACCCAAACACAGTGCACACAATTTAAACATGAATGAGAAACCTGACTCTAATGACTGCCATTGAAAACAAACTGTCTGCACAGGGACCACTAGGGTGCAGCACCACTATAGGAAGCACCTGTGATATAGAACAAGAGGAAGCAAACTGCTTTCCACTTCAGCAAATAGCAGAGTTTTCATTATTGCTATATTTGACATGTAAAGGTCAAGGACTTATGGTCAAATGTTACAAGAAAAAATGTCTGGTTTAGTTCAACATCATGGTTATGATTTGATATAAAATATATTTAACTGCTGAGCTCATCAGAATTTTATATTTTAATTTAGGAACAGAACTGGACATGATTTGGGATTAAGTTAAAAGAAAAATGTGGAAGAGTTGCAGACCTGTATGTGCAACTGTGTTCAGCTGAGCCGGCGGCCCTCGTGACATTGTTAAGCTGCTTCTCTTCTCCCCGGTGCTGGACTGGCTGGAGTTGGCTGAGTCATAGTTGGACAGGGAGCTGGACGGAGAACCAATGTCGAAGTGTGCCGCCTGGCTGGTGGGAGGCATGGTGGTGTTCGGGGACGAGAGGCCCGAGTCCGGCTGCTTGTACTCGAGGTCTGTCGAGGGGTCGCGGGACAAAACGCGGTGCTCCACACTCTGTCAGAAAATGCAGTTCATGAATGCCATTATATCTACAATCTTAATTCAACAGTACTAAAAACATTAACAGAATCAATAATTCCTAATTACTCATTAGTAAAACATCTGCTTCATTTAGTTTATACATAAAAAGATACAGTGTCATTATACAAGTCAGGTAAATGAGTTCTTATTAAAATGAATTTATCTACATGCTCAGTCATCAGCACCTCTTATTCCCTGTTGACTTACACGAAGAGAAAAGCAGCGCGGGTTTAATTACTGCACACTAATGAAACGTCTCACAGCTGGTTAAAGAAAAGCTCTGGGGCCTTATGCTTTTCCCACAGCGCTGGACTCAATTGGCCGAATGTCCCTCATGACAAAGAGCACAAGAGAGGGGAAATCTGTTTGCAAAGTGTTCAGTATGGAGGACTAATTGTTACTTCGGTTGCACCCAGCAGGTTGAAGCCATAGAGGCCAGTGTATGTCAAGTGGGAGTAGTTCTAGTAACTAGCTGAGAGAAAGGGAAGTCAGTTGTGGGAAAGGTTGGTTCAGGAACAGCTATTTGTTACTGCAACATGAACAGTATGTGTTTATCAGTGTTGGATTGTGGTTGTTAAAAATGATTATTAGAACACTTACATCTTATATTTTAAAAATGTTGTGCAGAACCTGAACTACAGTGTGGTGATGGATCATGTAGTCACGATGGCAGATGTGATAAGTCCTAGTTTCTTGCCAAATTGAATGAAATGGAAGTTAGGAATTTGCTAATGTTATTGATGGTATGGACAAGCTACCAATTCACACGCTGTCCTTCATGATTACAAACATTATATGCTCTCTTGTTTTGATGTGGAGGAGTAGAGATCCCAACAGGCCAATTAGCGTTTGAAAATGCAAAAACACATTAGTGTGACATACTGTATGTTCTCAAGCTTGATGACAACTTCACAAATGTCTCCTATATTTTGGAATCATTCAAATATTGCAAGTATTGTAACACCTAAAGCAGCACTTCCCAACCTTTTTTGGCTTGTAACCTCTTGAAGTGAGGCAAAATCTACTTTTGTGCACCATCTCAGATTATGGCCTTAGAGTGTGCAAGAAATACGAATATAAAATCAGCAAAAGTGAATGAGAATAATCTTCACGGATGCCTGAAAACAGAAAATTTACACATTGCACTAAAAATTTACAATTTCAGAGAATAAGTTTAAAAAGTTTTGTGTAACAGAAGTACATTTTCTACTTCCTTTATACTCCTAAGATTAGTCCTGAAGGGACTTGTTGTCCCAAAGGGTTGTAGGTCTGTGTACAACAGAACAATGCAGCACATAATTAAGCAAAGTTTTAAATGTATTATTATTATTTTTGATTTAGAAGTCTTGAAGGAAATCTTGCTGAGATCCCAGAATTCTATTTGACCGGTGCAAGTAGTGTTGATGAGCAACTAATGGAAACCTCACTATCTTCAGTAGTGACAAATGAGACATTTTTCGATGCCTATGCTTGCTGTTTCTTCACTGATATTTACTCCCTCACTTTGACTTTGTTAACAGGCAGATTAGAGGCTAGGATGTATCACAGTAAAGGCTTGCTGGTCGCAGCTCTTACCATGTTCTCCACAGTGCGCAGGTACTTGGCACACTGGGAGTGGCCGTTGTATTCAGCCAGGTCTGCTGCTGTGAAGCCGTCCTGGTCCCTTATGCCCAGATCCACCCCGTTCACCACCAGGATCTGACAGCACTGGAGAGCAGACAGAGGAAATGTCATGTAGAGATGAGGTAGTTGTTGATTAAATCCCTAAAACTAATCTCTGTGTTTTAAAATGACGTCTTAATAATAATAATAATAATATTGCATTGGTTTTACGCTTTTCCAGACACTCGAAGACACTTTGCATTGCATTATTCATTCACTCCATACTCAATGGTGGTAAGCTACGTATGTAGCCACAGCTGCCCTGGGGTAGACTGACAGAGGCGAGGCTGCCAGTCTGCACCATCGGCCCCTCCGACCACCACCAACCACTCACTCTCACACTGCATTCAATTAGCACAACAAAAGCACAGAAATAACATCACTTAAATGTATGTATAATGCATCTGATTCATACAATTATGGACACAGTTTTGCTCACAAATCACTGTAGTTGGATATTTTAAGCAATATGCTTCATTTAGTGATGACGTGCTTTCCTTTTATTGTCTCTAAGGGTTTGGGGAAAATTTGTTTTCTTCACTGACAAAAAGCATTTCTGTTTCTTAATCAAAAGAAAGTTGGAAATACTTTAAAGCCTCTGTCTGAAAACCTTCCTGCCAAGTGCCTGTGGAAGCTCGAGTAAGCTTGTTCTCAGCTTAGTTCTTGGCATAATGACTCGCGTCTCAGTTAGCTTCTTAAAAATGTTTTCTCCAGTCAGGTCAATTTCCAGTTCAGTTTCACACCCTTCTTGTGCACTGGTCATTATCAGGCAAAACATAGATTTTTCTACAGGTTTAGTGCATCAAGCTCAGCTGTGTGACAAGAGATGGATACAGCAGACTGGTAGCCAAATTAGTAGGTTGTAGCGGTGAAAACCATAAGCTAAAGGTCATTCATTCAAAACAGATGGTTGTCAAACCCACTACGGGTAAGTGAGTACCAAGAATTGCAATACATTTACATCATTTATTTGAATACTGTTTATTTAAAATAGTTTTTTCAGCCTTCTGATATGGCAGGTATTGGCTTTACTATTAAAAAAAACATCAGAAACCCAATGTTTTGCGATGAACAATTTACCTCAAACACCAAATCTCTCAGTAGTGAGCTGTTATATGTCACTATATTAACTATATTCTTTGTTTTTTGAGACTCTGTATGCTTCAGAAACTGCTTTGACCTAAAAATCTGTGTTTAACTTCCAACTATTCCACATGGGCACAAATATTTTTGCAACTTGTATTTACTCTGCACCTTTTTCTTTGGTAACTTAGGATCTACTATCTCCAATCTGTGCAAATACAATGCCAGAAAGAAGCAATATATACCTGTATTCTGTTACTATGTTCATCCCAGTCTGACTGTGAGAGTAAAAATGAGACATAACACACACCTCCAGTTCACCGTTCTCTGCAGCGTCATGTAGGGGCGTCCCTCCCCAGTTGTCGGTGACGATCTCTCCTCCGTGCAGCAGCAGCCAGCTCAGCACTTTTGCGTGACCACGACTTGCTGCAAAGTGCATCGCCGTGGCTCCGTCACCGTCCCTGTCCGCCAGGCTGATCTCTGTGAAACTCATCTATAAGGGGGATAAATAAGGACAAAAGTTACAGTAAATCAGGAAAGCCTCAGCTGCAGTTGGAGAAACTTGGTTGTTTCACTTGTAAAAGGTGGCTACATCAAATCAAGTCTTACATTTTTGCATTGTGAGTTTTATCACGATGCAACAAAGTCCTTCTGGTATTATGACTACTAATTTTGGATACAAAAAACATAGTTTACTTGGACGAGAACTTGTTGAATGATTTCAACACTGTACGCAACTTCTGCTGCAACTGCTCTCAATCAAAACAACAGAAGTAGCGGTTTGATGATGTTTAAGCGAGGGACTCATGGGAGTTGTTGTCTTTACCATTTTTGTCAATGAAATTCTAATGCGACTTTCATGTTACATTTAGTCACTTTTATTCACATTATGTCATTGCATTATAATGAAATAGCCGTGCATAACATTAGATAATATGACGTTAGCTGCCAAATAGAAGAACTGACTATCAATACAGCTCCATTAAGTGGTGAATTTAAATGCAGGGTTGTCCAGCACTGCTGCCGTAGTGGCAACAATCGTACTAAAATAATTGTGATATATCATAAGTGAACAATACAAACAATAGCTTACTACTTTACTTATTTCTTCTTCTTCCTTCTGCACTTTCTGATATATCATCTAGTTTTTACTTTGAGTGAAGGGTAATGAGACCCGTGGCAGGTGGCCAAAATGAAACACAATTACAGTACTAGTTAGGAACATTTGGGATAAAGTAAGTTCAAAAGTAGTAGTTTTTAGACATTTTATGCAGAAATGTTACATATAATACCTTTAAGAGAACTAACTAGCATTAGTTTAGACACTGATATCACTTTTTTTTTTACTTGTGATTAGTTAAATAATTGAATAGAATATATCAACACCTTAAATATGAATTGTGGATCTAGCAAAAAAGAACAACAACAATAAAAAAGGTTTGATCCACGGTGTCATGACATTGAAACATACCAGCCATACGATGACAGTATTGTGGCCCATCTGGGCAGCAGCATGCAGAGGCGTCATCCCGTCATTGGCTCTGATGCTCGGATCCGCTCCGCAATCCTTGACCAGATATTGGACGACCTCCAGATGACCCTCCTGGCAGGCCAGGTAGAGCGGTGTGGCACCATTCTTAGTTTGGGAGTTGACAACACTGTGGGGAAATGAAAGAGTTAGGTAAACAAAAGACTCATGGATGGACAGAAAAAAACAGACTGGTGATATTTTAGTCAAAATTAGCACAACTGTGATTCTACATGGCAACTCAGATTTCATTAATGACAGTAGTGCAGTTTAACAGAATGTCAATACTGACTGGATGAAAATTTGACTAATTCCATGTCCATGGGTTTAAACTTCAGTCCTCCTACCACATTATTGTTAATATTTTTGGGTTATTTCAAAAGAGTTTTAACGCAGAAGCAAATGAAGTGTGTACATATACACATTTTAAACAGAGTAACTGCATATTATAAGCAACAATTTTCTTTGCAGGTCTAATGATCTTTCAACAAGACCTTGGGTTTTAAATTAGTGTGGCATTCATGTAAACTGAAAGCAAAACTCTTCCACAGAGCCTGTCAAAAGAGTAGAAGACTTGCATTCTCTAACTTGTCCACTGAAAATTGTCAATTTCATTCTAAAATAGAAAGTTTAACTCTTTGATTCAAGAATGTTCTTGCTGTGTGCACCACTGAAACTGTGTGGTTGTATGTTTTGTGGACTTACGGGATGTTCAAGCTGATTTCTGCTGTTTTCTTTGCTGTCGGTCCTTTGTTTATTATTATTTACCGCTTCATTATTCTGCTGTTGCACAAGTAAAAATGTTTTCATGAGATTTTCTGCTTTTTTTCTCATACGTAGGTTTATTAGGAAATGTTCAGAAACAAGCGAAAAGAGAGTGAAATTCCACTGGGATAGGAAAAATCTTTTTAGCTGACTTGTTTTTTGTACTCTTTAAGTTGTCACACAGGTAAAAGAAATGAAAATGTACTTTGCTACACACTTGTGTGGCTAATTGATCTGCTTGGCTATCTTGACACTGTGATAGTAACCCTGCTGTGTCTCATGAGATAATGGTTGTAAAGCACATTTTGTTATTTGCCAACACAAACAGTAGTTGGTAGAAGAGATTAGGCTATTTATTCTTTGGTTCTTGCATGTCACTGTGGACAGGTCACTTTATAAGAATGACCCAAAAGCATTTTTAAAAAGTGTGAATGATTAGGATTCATCTAAAACCCTGGATGTGTGGATTTAGTTTGAAGACAACAGGTAGCTAACTGTGACAGGAAAACATGCCTTTGTCAATATCAACATTGGGCTATTCTGAGCGTAGACATTAGTGTTGGCCAGCCAAATCCCACTCTCCTTTATCTGGAAAGGCCCTTCACCCTGCCTCCAATGCCTGTATCCCTCTTTGTCCTAGATCTTCTCTGTCACAGCGGGAGGTCAGGGAGTGAACCAGCGCTTCCACACTAAATCCCATAAGGTTGTGGCTTTATTTGGACTCTGACAAATGAGCAGCGAGTCTCCTAAGAGGATTATCACTCCACTGGCTTTGCTCGACTTGCTTTGTGCTTAACGAAGGGCTGCCAGTGGGCAACTGAGAAGGTAAATAGGAGTAGAGAACTTGAGAGGCAGGGCGGCTCCTGTAGACTCAAACATGACCCTGCCATGCTTTGCCCCAAAAGGCCTTGGCTCATTAAAGCTACTCATGGATAGCATTATGTTCAAATATAACATGCAAGGTTATGATCAACCTGTGCCAGAAAGTATATTGAAAATCTGGAAATGGATGGAAATAATAACAAAGTCTGAGGCATTGCTTTCCCTTTTGAGGGAAACAATATGGGTCTGTTTGGGTGATTGAGGGAAAAGTTCCAAGTAAACAGAAGTACACACTAAATATTTCAAAATAAGAAGGCTAAGTAATCTGTGTTTCTGTCATCAGGAAGTGGGCACTTAAATGAATTATTCATGTGTGTAACCAAAGTGGGATGAAGTTCACTCACAGACTGGGGTCTGAGCAGGAGAGCAGCTGATATTAAACCCGAATGACAACATTTTTAAGAGTGACAACGTAGCGCGTGTTCACGGATACAGTTCTATCACAGCAACACGATGCCTTTGTCACAACTCTTCAAAGTAAAGAGGCTGGAACACTCTCCACTAAAGAAGTGCTTTTGGAGAACAGGTGTAGCTTTCAAAGGGCTAAGAAAGAGGTTAGCCTTGTGTAAAAACGCAAGTAGCAAAGTGACAAAAAGGATGCTACTTAATCAGTCACTTAAAGGGACGAAAAACACACTAAAATAGAAGACATCTGATATATTTCTAGTTCAGCTCTGATGAGTAATTCACCTCAGTAATTATCTGTTACCTCCCCCCTCATGTACACAGGAACAAAGGTTATCTTCATTACTAGCAAAGTAATTGATGTCACTCTAATAGCTGTCCTCCCAAATAAAGGCTTGTTACATACTCATTGATTTTCCTGTCTAAATAACAAAGAATGCTGAGGGAAAATGTATAAGCTTTGTTTAACTTAATGACTTCTGTTTTTAGTGTATGAAATTTTAAGTCTAAACTTATTTAACAAAGAATTACATAATATACAACTCTAACCTACAGAGATGGTTATGGACAACAAAAATACAGAGACAATAAACATGTAGAAACAAAAGAGGACATTTGAAAAAGGCCCTAAATGAGGCAACACGTAAAGGGTTTCAGGTATGCAATGATCTGCCACAACATTAAAACATAATTAATGATAGGTGATGTGAATGACACTGATGATCTGGTTGCAGTGCACTGTTATGCTGGGAAACCTTGAGTCCTGGCATTGATCTGGATGTTACTTTGGCTCATACCACCATCTACACATTGTCCTATACCAAAGACACCCCCCATGGCTGCACAGTGCACACAACCATTTCTCAAAAACTGCTAAGATACAGCTTGAGGAACACAACCAAGAGCTCACAACAAACAGTGTCTCCTGTGGCATCTGGAACATGGGTGATGGTAACAGATCCTTTAGGTTGCCAGATGGAACATCTGTGGATCAAGCTTGCTCTGGCGCATCCCATAGATACTCTATTAGATTGGTATCTGGGGAGTAACGCCAGAACAAGCTCCATCCATGGGGGTTCCATCTGGCACCCCAAAGGAGTTGTCGCCCACATCCCTGTGCCAGACACAACAGGAGACCCATGGAAGTCCAGTGTCAACACACAGATGGATCAGAGCTGCTTTTTAGAACAAGAGTGACCTCGACAGTGTTAGTTTTAACGTGGCTGATGGCCGTATCTCAAACTTCAGTTCAGACCAGCAGCCAAGGTTGAAGATGCAACAAATCTGGATAAAATAGCCTTGTGTTCACCCCATTGCCAATGCATATTTCCAGTTTATTTAGAGATATTTGCAAAATGTGGACGAGCAGTAATGATTCACTTTAAAAAACTGTATATCCAAGATTTTAATTTGATAACAAAACTCTGACCAAATATATATTGTTGTAACACTGCAGGCTTTTTACCCAGCAGCACCTCAGAATACCACATTTCACTGCAGTTTCTCACGTTAAACCTCTTGCTGTTAAAGGGAACAGAGAGGAGGTTTTATCCAAGTGGTACCAAGAAGTTATTAAGAAGATTAAAACTAAAGAAAATAAGTGTAGCTCAGTCATTGGCTGAGAGAAATACGCGACTGTTTACCCTTTACTCTCTGTGTAACTAAACATAATGACCACCATCATCAAATTAAAACTAACTGAAAAAACTAAGTGTGTGCTGCTGCACTAATACACTATAATAAAGACCAACCTAAAAACACAAATGATCTTCAGAGAAATGTTAGAGAGCGCATGAATACGTTGAGAGAATGCTTTTTTGTTATTGTTCAATAGCCACCTTAATCAGTATATTTTGTATTTAAATACTCAAACTGGTTTTACTTTCCAGCATTTTCTTATCTATGCTAGCAGTGAAGCTTTCTCTTGTTAATGCATCAGATACTTAGATGCAGGATGAAACTCCTGACTCATTTTGACACAAGATCTCCTGTCGGACAGCTAATTCTCTGGATTGTCTTAATGCAGAGGTGTACCCTTTTTAACTGCATATTGGAATTGTAGCTTTGCTAGCAGTCTTAATTGGCACTAATTGGTTTCATAACTTGTCTGTAGCCTCTCTCTTCATTGATTCACTCCTTTGCGTACCAAGGTTATCGACAGAGGCGCAGCACATCAGGCTTTTAGTTGTGGTTCACTGAGATTCATGTGTGCGTGTCAATCAATTTGGCCTATCTAACAGATACTAAAATATACATCTGGAAACAAACATATCAGCAACATCTGTGTTCCTCCAATCCTGAAGCTTCAGACAATACTGCAGCAGTTTTATAGCCAACCTTCTCCTGTCACTGCTTGTCTTCACTTCACAGTGTTTTTATATAAGACATTTATCTAAATACAATAACTAACCTGGTTTTTCATGACACTTTGTACTTGTATTTTACTTTTGGTCGCTATATAGTTCAGTTAGCTTTACTCTGACATTTTAGTACAAATACCATGTCAAGAATATAATTCAAGGTGAAATAAAGCTGTCATGAAAATGTCAGCTTTGTTATAATACACAGTGGGCTGAAAAAGTATTTGGACACTTAAGTCACACTCAAAAATGTAGGAATTTCTTTGCAATGGGTAAAGGGCTAGAGTAAATGACATTCATTTTAAAGAAAGACAGTACAAGCACAGTTGTCAGAAAACTATTTCACAAAGAGAAGCTTGTTTTTAAATGCTAAAACACAAAACGTAATAGACACTTAATTTCATGTATTATAATATATGTAAAGATAAAAAAGGTATTTGTAACTAAGTGCAACGTTTCTTCATGTAGGTTGAATTTAGACTCAAAACAACAGACATCTCAAGGGCTACTGCCTTTCTGTACATGTACTCTGCAGGTTTTATTCTATCTGTGTTCATCTTTGAGCTTAAATAACAGCTTCCTCCATATCCGTCTCCGTCTGTGCACAAACTTGTTCATTCTATTTTCAGTGGTCTGTGAACTGAGTTGTATTGGGCAGTCATTCTCACTGATCTCTGGAGAAAGCCTTACTGCAGTTTCTCACCTGTTTGTCTTGACTTCCGTCACAAGATAGATAAAATACAAGTTCATTGAACATTTTATCAAATAACCTTGGGAACATCAAGGGGCGTTGAATTATCTAAAGATGTCAAACTATCCCACATGCCCTCAAAAGTCTGTATTGATTAAAGCCTAGGTGGAAGCATGGGCGCTTGTGTAGAGGTTTTCCAGTGTCTTGATGCTGAATTAGTGTGAGGTAAAATTTTAAGTCTTTGCTTTACTTTAGTGAGGAATGCTGCAAACAGAAAATGCAACTAGTTGGTGTTGCATGTTTACAGTGTCAGTATCAGCCACACTCCCATTATGTTGTACCATCATTAGGGTGCCAGTTACTAAAGTGGTTATGTAACAGAGGGAGTCATGTTATCCTTGTGATTTTTCAAGTAGAACAAACTCAGAGCCATCAAATTACCTCTTAAGACTCATTGATACAAATGTGTGGCTTGTAATAAACCCTGAAACTAGAATGCTATCTCTCCGCTGCAAAGTTCTTTTCTAAACAATGCCTGAGGCCGGGGACTAGAAAGCAGCCCGTCTATTCAAACGGATTTGTTTTCCTCATTATCTTATCGCCAGTTGGCGCTACTGTGTGTCGCCGTGGAGATGATGGTAAACTGCAGCAGTGGGAGGGGAGGCGGAGAGCAGTGAATGGGGCCCGGCTATCAGGGAGCTACCATGTCCCTGTGGATCATTAAATTTTCAGCGGGTATGCACCTGTCTGGGGTGCAACCGGACAATATTGGAGGTGCAGAACACCAGGTTAGAGCCTAGACAAGCTGCTTATCCTGCTCAGGTCATCAAAGTCAACACTTTAAACAACAAGGCTGTTTAGCTCAAACACTGAGTCTTAATTACATTTCTGTTTCTCTATGGCAGCAGTAAGTGATCATTATTGATAGTCAGTCGTCGTAGATACCAGCACAGGGCACATCCTTCAGTTGAAGGGTTAATATTTCCCTTTTTTATTCTTTTACAACCAGACATGTACAATATTGCTACTGTAACTGAAAAACAAACCAAGCACCAGCTACTTTACTGTGGCGTCTCTGAGTAACACATCTACGTGATCATTTATTGTGTTAGTTAAATGCATTTTAATTGCATTTAATTGCAATGCAGCAATAACCATATCAAATAACAGGCTACCTGATATTTATATTTAAAAACTCAGAGTAAAATGTGAAGAATTTCTTCAGAGGAAGAACAGTTAACATCTTCTCTCTCTGTTTACTTCTATAACTGTTAGTAAAACTCCCTGAGGAAATTGTGCAGTTCTAACACTTTTACTCTGACTACAACACAATTCAATGCTCAGAAATTAACACCACTGTAACACCCCTTAGTGGAATTACAGAGTAGAGCTGCAATGATTAATTGATTGATTCCAACTTCCTAAAATTAAATATTTTCTGGTTTCTTTCCTCATCTATGACAGTAAACCAAGTATCTTTGGGTTGTGGACAAAACAAGTAATTTAAGATTGTTGTCTTTAACAGCAATAAACACTGACTGACGTTTATCGCAATTTTTTGACATTTAATTGACTGAACAACTAATTACTTAATCAAAAAAATCAACAAATTAACGGGGAAAATAATCATCAGTTGCAGCCATATTACAGACTATACATATGAATATATGGTGCTGAAAGGCTGTAGACCACAAATACTTAGCTAACACATAATTAGCCAACTTACTTACGTCCTTGGTCATGTTAAATGTGTGTGAGTTATTCTTCAAAGATATGTAAATCTGATGATACATTGCAGTGTATAAGCTATGGAACAACTGCCAATAATATTGTTTTATAGTGACACATCTTATTGAAGTCAACATTTTTGGTGTTTTCTGTGGTAAAACCTACTGAGTCGGCTGAAATGAAAGTAGGATTGCATCTCTTTTTAGCAGACTTTACCTGCAAACAACCTGTTAATACTGAGTTCTATTCTCATTCTATTCCTACAGCTCTGTGTGTCGGTGTTGCTTCCCAGAAGACAGCTCAATCAATCAACATCTCCCCCGGGTCCACGGTGCTAATATGGTCCATATGGGTGAGTGTTATCTCTGACACAGATGGGTCTGACATGGCACTGATTAGGGATGACATTCATTAAAGGGTAACTGCACTTGCACAAAAGCATACATGTCTTACTAATAGGATTAGTCAATTAATTAATTACTTGATTGACAAAGAAAATCAGCAGCTCTCATCCTGTCTGAAACTGTCCAGGTGCTAACTTTTGTGGGACTAACCTGGTTAAATAAAGGTTGAAAAAAAAAACAATATAAGCAACTTAATTGTTAAGTCATTTCCTTCGAGCTAAATGACAAACATTTGTTGGCTACAGCTTCTCTAATGGGAGAAACTGCTGCTTTTTTGATCTTGCATTATAGTAAATTGAATGTTTTGGACTGCTGAGCAAAGAAAAGCATTTTTTCTTTTCACTGTATTCTGGTGTTTGCATAGATTCCAGGTCATGATAATCATAAGAGGATTCATAGAGGGCAACTGGACTCCTCTTTGGATCTTTAGGACATTTTCATTGAAGAAACTTCTTTAGTTCAGTTTTTCTGATGTTTTATGAACCAAATATTATTTGTTTGATCAAGAAAAGGCTCTGCGGATCAATAGACATTGAAAAGAAGTCATATAACCTCACATCTTAACAAATTATGTAGTTAATAATTGAACAAAAATATTAAATCATACACAATTGCTGACGTGTCTGTTAACAGCCAGACAGGTTTGCATCAGCACTACTGAAATATATTTCGGTGTATTACATAAGCAGCAAATGTGTGTTGTAGTAGTGTGCAGTATTTTGGGAAAGCTAAACCACTAAGAGGTTTTTTTCTTTGTTTCCGTAATGGGATTTGAACAAAGAGAATTTAGATTGCTTCACAGGTATCCAAAAGCAAAGTTCAAGTTGCTTCTTACCGGTTCCAGTTGATTCTTTAAATAATACCAACAGTATGAGTCCTAATCCGCCTGTTTCTGTCTCTGTTGTAAATTGTTCGTTAAGCATCAGAGAAGAAATAAGAGTTCATGTGCCGACCTTTGAGAATCTGGAAGATCATTTATCACAGTCAGACTTCTAAAGTGGCAAGAGTCTGAAATCTGAATCTGAGCAAGGGATCTACTCTCTTCTATTTCAGTTACAAACAGCAGGAAAAACCTGACTGGAGCCTACAGAAATGTCTTAAATACAATTTAAAATCAAATACGGCAGGTTTAATGGCTGAAGGGAGTGTTATCCGGCAAAAAGTTAAAGTAAAAGGAAATAAAAATGAAGAATAGATTATAGTTAGGTTATATAGTTATAGTTTAGCTTTATATCCTTGAGCATTTGAAATATTAGTATTAGTTTTTTTTTCCAGCTAAGAAACAAGCTAAGATTTTGATTACAGGGGTAAAAGTCACAATTTCAGTAGCATAATCTAAAATATCTTGAAGAGAAAGAACAAAGGCCAATCATGAAGTGTGGAAATGAAAGAAAATGATGAAAGAGGACCACAGATGTTATCAAGGATCAGTTTCTTTGCTCGACCTCGTGATGATGCCATTGTATTTTCTGCAGTTACCACACTTTTTTGGCATATTTAGATAGAACCTTGCAGAATTTGTCTTAAGCATTATATGTTTTAGGGTAAACAAGCACTGGCACCTAGCTTTTACTGAGTGTTTTCTAAACCAATGCATTTGCTGTCGCTGCTCAAAGGATCAACTGAAATCCTGCAAGATTAATTGACCATTAGATAGCAGTAAGACGAAATCGGCAACTTCAGGTTTTAAACACAGTGACAGGTTGCTGTAAAGATAAAGCTACAGTATATTGCTCTTACTTTGGGCTGTGCCCCAGTAACAGTCGGAGAGAGGGCAGGTCTCCCTTGGCAGCAGCGTAGTGAACAGGTAGGGCTCCTGTATCGGTGGAGGCCCCGGGGTCCACCTCGCCACTCTTTAACAGCCAATCAGTGATCTCGTGGTGGCTGAAACGCGATGCAAGGTGGAGAACGGTGGCACCAGAACTGTCTCTGTCCTACAAATCAAACAGAAAAAGAGGGACAGAGCTGGAATAGAGTGTTTTGCAATTGCACGGTTTTATTTTCTTTTTGGATTTCAGGAAAAGTAATCAGCACAATTGTTTTTCAGTGCAAAAAGGCAAGTACCAAGAAGTGCAGGCTTATACAGTGTTTTGCATGCTCCTATAGAAACCAGTAAGTTAGTCTTACAGAAAACTGCTTTAAGGTTACACTCAGAGCAATATAGCACAATTAGCAGATGCACAAACTAATTAAAAACAACTTATTGTCATGATTAAAGTGCTGTCTGACTGAAGAAATGCTGAATTTGTCAAAAGATACACAAAGCAGACACATAATTTTACAAAATATGAGGTTAGGGCTTCCATATTTTCTCTACATACTTTATACGTACTTGGACAGATGTGTATTAATACTGGTGCTTTGACAACAAAGAAGCTGCAGTCTGAGGCAATGAAGTGCCGCAAATTAACGGCATTAGCATCTGATAAAATCATGATTAGAGTTGAGTGACACAACGGTAAAAAAGTGGAAACTAGCATCGAGCACCCATCAAGTAGATTACAATGTGAGTGGTACCTGAGAGGTTTTACTGCTAAATGTCAGCCAAGTATCTTATCAGTTAATTTATGCCACTGGGTTGCTCTTTGTCACTTTTCTGCGCTCTGTCAAGCAGCCTTCAAAAGTAATGGAGACAGTAAGTAGATGACGGAGCTCGTATTACTGTTTCAAATTTAGAATCTGTGGCTACTACAGGTCTGTAGGACTCAAGCGTGGTGACATAATGTGATAGAAGACCAGACGTAATATGGGTCAGCTCAGCAGCTTAGTCAGTGGCGACTGTCGCCTCAGTTCCTTAAGGTCTTTGGGATGAATCTGACCTAGCTGGCTGGTCCTCTCCTCTGTGTGGAGTTTGCGTGATCGCCATACGTCCGCTCCGGTTTCCTCCCACAGTCAGAATAAACTCACTGGTTACGTAAACTTAAAAATCTAAATTGCCTCCAAGTGTGAGACTTGTTCAGGTCCTTGTGTTTTGCCCCTGGAAGACTCAGGTGACCTTTCCAGAAGGTACCATGCCCCTTATCCATTACATACTGGGATACGATGGAGCATATACAGCATACAATAACTTGGTACAGGAAATATATACAAGGTTAATCTTTTATATGATATATTACAGAAAAAGTTACAAAGTCTTAAAGGCCACATCTGTCTATAAAACCAGCTGCAAGTATTCGGATGTTTGAGTTTCAGGTTCAGTTTGAATAGATTTACATCAACACAGAAGGAACTATGTGGTAGATGCATCTGTTTTAACGCAAAGCACCCACATTTCTGAGGTTAAAACACAATTGGACGCTAGATATTATTCCTGTCATTATTATACAGCTTCAAGGTACAGTCACTTTGCTTTTCACTGTGCAAACTGTATGAGGATGTGACAAATAAACTATTGAATCTTGAGTCACTTTATGGTAAATCCTGTGAAGTAGAGCATCTTTGACTTGCTGTACAGTCATAATAGGGTTGTCTTTCTTGAGTCTTTCAGCCCACTTTCCACTTTTCCAGCAAGACCCTGCCTTTTTAGAATCAACCCCCAACTGTTGTGATTTTAGCAAACCATCTACCCTTGATATCTTTCTTAGATGTTCTGCTTTTTTGAGCCTCAGTATTATTGTCTTCGCTGACACATTCACCTCTTTACTCCTCATATTCACTCTATTGTGTCAGTCTAAACATCAGCTTTTAAGTCATGTGTGAACTCTTTGTGTACAATCACTTAAAAGTGTCACTTTGTAAAACCTTGTAATTCTTAAAAGCACTGTCAGTCTCACAAAGTTCTTTTACTACTGATGTAAACCTGCTTTAACCAGCTGTGTTGCAGCTTTTGGTAAAACTCTTACAAAGCACCTACTGTATTTGCTTTCCGCATGAGAAAATTTGCATCTTCTCGCAAGGACATAGAAATTAGTCAAGTCAGAAGGTTTCATTTTGCCATTGTAATAGTTACAGCACCAAAAATCATTCCCACTGTCATATGAACCTTCCCTTCCGTTGCGTGTTCCTATTTGTGACCTTCATGAGTTACTGTTTGTCCTGTATAAAGGTCCATGCATTCGGAAATCCAGTTTTGCATACTTCATTTCCATGAGAACATGAGGTAGTGCAGCAAAGTAGGTCTTAACCTAAAGCCAGAAACTTTCATTGCATTTGATGTTCCTTCAGTTGGCCGTGTTTCATGTGTACTTAAGTTGATTACATTTCTTTATTCATTATTCCTATCGCTATCACAGTGTTAGCATATGCTGCTTTTCAGAGTGCCAGCATGCAGCCTCTTGTGGATGTCTGAGGGCTTCCTTCCTTTTGAAAGGCAGCGCGTTGTGTGTTTTTTCTCTGAGACTACTGGACTGTCATCATGTTCTGACACCTCCTCAGGGCTTTGATGCTGAATCCTTTATTTTGCTGGCAATTTCCATCTTGGATGATGGGTTATATTTTGTTATCACCACTTTTACAGTTTCATGGCCTTACGGACTAGAAGTGAATTATTAGTGTCATTAAACTGCCTGATTTGTCTACATAAATACCAACACAAAACCTGTAGAATAAGTGAAAAGTGTTCATTTGACTGCATTTTCAGTGAAAAATGGGATGTATTTCTGGCATTTCTCCATTGAGAAGCTTAAATGTATGAGTAGGCCATGACTTTAGTGCCTCTCAATGACCTAAATGTTGTTTTAACCTGCTTAAGGCATGAGAACACACTAAAGGTAGTTGAGATTGGGTGAGGGGCTTTTGTAACTTGGCTACACAGCTACTGAGAAATAGCAGCCAGGTGGGAAAAAACAGAATTAGGCTGCTTTCTGCTTCACCTAACTGCACCACGAGTCACTCACCTCTGGCCGACATCCTCCCTGGGTCAGCAGCCACTGTAAGCAGGACAGGTTGCCAGTGGCCGCTGCGTCATGCGCCGGGCTCGCCCCATTGTTCGCCAGGCAGTTCCCCGGCAGCCCTGCCTCCTCCACCAGGAAACGCAGGCAGGTGAGCTTCCCAGCCCGGGCTGCGTGGTGGACGGGTGAGGCCCCGAGCACATCCTTGACGTCGTTGGTGAGCGCTTTTGCCGCTAATTGCACTTTGAGGGTCTGCACGTCCCCTTGCCTGGCGGCGAGCAGCGCCCGGTCGCCCTCCAGCACCATGACTGGCGCAGACTGGGACACTCCTGCCGTACGGTTGCCTTCGTTGACCCCGATCGGCTTCACCGTGCGGATGAGGTCAGCATTGTATCTATAAAAGCCTCAGATCGCGTCAGTCAGCGGGTTAATTTTATGGGCCGGCTCAGTTGTCCATCCATGGATCTCCAATGCGCAACGATCTCTTCATTCGGTTCAGTTCATAAACTGCACATTCTAACATGAAACACCTGTTTACATGTTGAAGTAAAACTCAGTCCATTATCAGTTACCTCAGTGAACCTCTTTTCTTATGTTTTGCGCGACGCTGTGGCTCAGGTGTCCGCTTGTGTTCTCTGTGACGCGCGTAAAATCCCAAAACACCTGTTGCGCAAAGTTTAGTATTCCGACAAACGACTTTACTTTAGCAGTTTATTTACCCGTGTTGCTGCCGAATAACTTCCTCCTCGTGTGTGGAGAGTTTGGAGAATATTCCGCCGCGGTGTTTTTCTTCCTATAGTAGCAGATGGCGACATGGGACTCAGCGCCTGTTAAATAATCCATCAGGGGGAGGATCGCTGAGCCTGTTACAGTTTGCTGCTTTCTCGAAATCGGCTCAGAAATTAAAGGAGCAGTGCGGACAAGGGCTGCTCAGAATACTCCTGAGTACAGACAGAGAAAGTTATACAACTGTGGTGGTGGGTGTCAGTCAGGGAGCTATTGAGCCACAGCTAAATACCAATTCAGCGATGGAGTTTTTGAACACACGCCCAGTCCTGTTTGCATACAGCTTCAGCGGCATTAATTTTACATGACAGTGAAGTAAGCATCACTAGACACCTGCAGGTTGTCTCTGTAGAGGTCCATCTGGTGGCCCTCTGTAAAACTGTAACCCCTAAATATTGTTTCTTTGTTTAGTGAGTCGCCCACCTGACAACCATGTCTACTTTCTTTTAAAATATATGAGCTGTGCTTTGAATGTTTGCAACCTATAATATGCAGCTACATAAGAAAAATGCTTAAGTGAATTCAATTTTTATGTTTCTTTTATTTTTATACAGCACATGGCAATTATTTTTGATGTTTTGTAAAAGGTTTGATTGCCAGTTAGTTTGGAGCACAAAACCTTACTGTAACCTAATATAGCCTACCTAGCAAATGTCAAATCACCATGGATGCTTTATCTACAGTGGCAAGGAATTCAAAAGTCCTTATTGTAATTTTTTTCATGTTCAAACTAATGAATAACCCTCCATATGACGCCCTCAAAAGTCCCACAGATTCAATTTACAGACAGATAACAGAATGCCAAGCTAGAACCACAAAAGTCTTTTGCTTCAAAAGTGACCTAAACGTCTGGCTCAGTCGGAGTATCACTGCTAGTTATGTTTCTGCTGCTACTAACTCATCAATACACTGATTATTTTCTCTGTAAATCAGTTGTTAGGTTGTTGAAATGTAAAACATGAGTGAAAAAGCCCCCAAACTTCACTTCTGAAATATAAACCATCAAACAGGGCAAAGAAAATCAGCAATATATACCTAAAACAGCAAATGTTAGATACTCTGTGCTTGTTCTGCACTGTCAAAATATTACATCAACCTCAAGACCATCACCTCATTGATATCTAGTGGTCAGGACCCCAGTTTAATCCTAAAAATGCAATATTGTGGACACTGAAAACTCCAATCCACCTTTCTGGATTTACTGAATTGGGTTCTTTATCACAATAAGCATCTTATTAAACTTCCATTATAGCAGTTCATTGCAATGCATTAGTGTTTTTTGCTTTTTGTTAAGAGTGATTACGTCATTTAAAAGCTTTATGAAGGAATTTTGTCAAATCAACGCGTCTTCTCTAGTTTACTTAAAGTAAATCAATGTAACCACAGTAATTGATCCAACCCAATTTTCTAACTTTATTCAACTTGTTTACTTGTGTTTAGCTAATTTAACTTGACTAACTTTACACTTTAACAACTCATTAGATGACTTTGACCTTTGAACAGCAGGGAATTCTATGTTGAATAATCTTTAAATGAGTTTCAGTGCATTGTCACAATCGATTATTGATTGAAAGTAAAATTTAAACTATTTTTCAACATTAACCATAATTGTGATTACAGAGAACCTACTGACCTTGCACAACAAGTGTATAACATAGAGTGACCCTACTGCATAATGAATGGATGATGATGAAAATACTATAATTGGAGGTTTTTTATTGTTATCTGTGCAGTGGTTGAAGAAAGTAATAATAATTTTATGCAACTTTATAATTTTACTTTATTTTCAGAGGGGAAATAATAGTAATATCTCTTGAACTCTGTATATTTATCTGACAGGTTATGATTTTCATGTATTAGTCTTTAGCCTGGAATGTCTAACATATATAAAGTAGTTCAAATTAGTTTCACTTCAACCAACAACAGTAAAATGTTTAAGCCAAAAATAATCCTAAAATGTAAGACGTATATTATAACACTCTGTACTTGTCATAATTTGAATTTTTAAGGTAATACTTGTCACCTAAGTACATTTTTGAGTGCAAGATTTTATGTGTAACAAAAACATTTGCACTGTGGTTGCCTGCCAGTCCATCCTGTGGTGCACTCACCAAGTCAAATAACTCATCTGAAGCCTGCAAGTGAAGTTAGATTTACAGCAACTTTTGCTTCCAATTACAAAAACACATGCTAGTAGAATGAACATCATCTTAGTGTGGTCTGATTAAATGGCAAGTTCAAGTGCAAGTCATGCAGATAGGCTCTGCTTGAACCTGACACTGTGATGAACTGTAATACTTTTTATTACCAAACGGTGGCAGGCAAGTCTTCTGTTGTGCAGTGTAGTGTACCTCCACCTGGAAAGGTGTTCAGGTGTCAAGTCATCATTTTGTATTAGCTCTTTGAAATCAGTGTAAACAGTCCCACACATATAGGACATATAAATAAAACATACGTGAAAAACAAGTAATAATGAAAGTTTTATGTATTAAATATTTAATAAAAACAACAACTCAGCAGTGTTTCATTGCTTGGAGAGCCTTTTCCGTCAAAATAGGATGCGTTTAAACTCTGTTTTATTCTTGGGCTGTATTATATGAAGCCTTCTTATACATGGGATTTTATGGAATAACTTCGGGAAATTGTGAAAAAATATACATTTGAGCCTCACACTTGATCCTGCACATTCTGCCTGCTCAGTGTCAGATTGGGTTGATTGATTTTCACGCTCTGCAGGACGCTGGGGTGGGTTTAGTGGTGGTGGTGGGTGAGGGAGGGGTTTATGGGTGAGTCTCGTGCTCGACGCGTGCCTCTTTTTGCCCCATCTGTTGCACCGGTCCAACTGTCACCGACACCGGGCGCCAGTTTTTTTTTTTTTTTTTTGGAGGGGGGAGATTCCCACGGGGCGGTCTGACTGGTGCTGGTGGTACAATCCCCAAGAGGAAGTGGACAATAATAAACCTCTAACAAGCTTTAAGGGGGACACGATCAGAGCTGTTACAGCCTGGGAATCCCTCACAACACAGGAGTGACGGCTTATTTATAATAACTCAATATAAAAATGGCATTCTGTGAATACAAATTATCACATTTGGATGAATATATTTCTGGATTTTCATGTTTGTTTATTGAAAACACAGCTAAGTGTATTGTCAGTGTATTAAGTTGAATTATATGCTGGTGATTCTTTCTTTTTGAAAGAAACAAATCCATATTTTGCTTGAAAAATACCTAAAAATGCGAAGGCACAAATGACTAAAATGTGCCACTGTTTGTATAAAATATAGCCTAGACTATTCAACAGTCTCCTTGAGCTGATTTTCTTTTTATACATGCTATACATTTTTTTATTTATTTTTCTATTTTATTATTGAATCCAAACGCTGCGTAAAAACCAGGACGCTCCTTTTGGCGCAGCTGCAGCGTTTGAAGGTCGCTCCAACACAGGGTTTAATCAAGTGGAGGTAATGCAGGGGCTCCTGTTCCCAGGGTTTCATTGAAAGACCTTCCCACAACTTCAAGCAGAGAGAAGCTAAATCCCCATTGAACTAGATTTTTTTTTAAAAAAGGGGGCCTGCCAACGGTTTTTTCCTCCTGCGCAGCCTGGGAAAGAAGCTGGGAGATTTCTTGCACGCGTCGGACGTGCGACAGTTATTCAAATTGGACTCAATTATTCAACGCGTGGGCCCCCCTCGTCTATTGTGTGGTCACATCTGCTGCTGCGCGGGAACATTTGAAAAAAATGGGGACTTTTTTTCTGCTCAAGTTCAGGACCTCGTAGAACATAACCCAGAAAAACGTTAAAGTAAAGTCTCAGATTTAATGATTAAAAATTAAACATTTTTGTGCATATAAATGGCACAGATAGGACTGCGACGGTAGTTTAGCATTTTAAAGGCCGACCTGGAACTGATAAATCATTATGGAAACGAGAAAATCTGAGTTTGAATTTGCAAATTTGAGTCAGGAATAATACCAGAACCGTTATTATTATTATTATTATTATTATTATTATTATCATTATCGTGTCTTAATGACGTCAACCCTGCTTTTGCAGAGCAGCTCCTCGCGCTCATCTACAGCTGGATGGCGCGTGCCACAGACTCAATTACCCACGCTTGAGTGAACCCTGGGTCGTGTGCAGGAAAGAAGAGTCCTTCAGCGTGTTAAAACCACAGAATATATAAATGCCTGATCTAAAATACTCTGTTTTATTTTATGTTCAGTACCAAAGAACACACTTGAAAAGCCGTTATAATAAAAAGATTGTAGTTATTGTTTCTGAAAAAAGAGACCAGACAAAAATAAACTTTATTATGCAACAAAAAAAACAACACACACGAAGAGAGAAAATAACTTTATTTATGCCTCCCACTCCAAACCTATCATCCTTTTGTTTGTTTGTTTGTTTGTTTCTTTCTACTTTATAACATTAGGGAAACACCTGAAGCAGTGCCTTCATTGAGACTATATTAAACAGTTTAGTCTGCCTATATGCAAACATGCAAACTGAATTATAAATGTAGTCAAACTGATATTTAAATTAGCAGTAATTTGCTCAATCAATTTGCATTTTACACAACAAGCATAGCTCTAATGTGAGGACATTTAACACTGCAGATGAATTTGTCCTGAATGGGGCTTGGGCCTGGTCAGTACCTGGATGGGAGACCGTGAGGGAACACCAGGAAGCCTGGGTGGATGCAGTGTGAGAGTGAGTGGTTGGTGGTGGTCGGAGGGGCCGATGGCGCAGACTGGCAGCCTCGCCTCCGTCAGTCTACCCCAGGGTAGCTGTGGCTACATATGTAGCTTACCACCATCAAGTATGGAGTGAATGAATAATGCAATGTAAAGCGTCTTTGAGTGCCTTGAAAAGCGCTATATAAAACCAATGCATTATTATTATTATTATTATTATCAGACACAGCAAGATGCATCCAGGAAATACATCATTTGGCCTACAGTACTGCTGTTTTGGAATTAAAGGAACCCACAGACCAGACATAAAGCAGCTCTGTTGAACTGGGTTTCTTCTTTTCTGACAGATTTCACTTTGACGGAGCCTATAAAGTGATCTGAATCACTCTCCACATCCAAACCTTATAGACTTGGAGCAAATATGTGGGTTTTCTTTACCTTTTGATAACTGTTCACTCTCTGTTCAAAATCTCCACCATCCTCACAGTAAACTCATCAAGCTCCACATTGTTGTAAACCTAAAGAGATCATCACATTTTCTACATTCTGTATCATAATTATCTTATACTTTGGGTGGTTTCCTTTATTATGCAGTACAGACTTTAGGAAATAACAAACAACATTATAACAAAAGCAAGAAAAGGACACTTGATTTCTAAAATAAGTCATTCAGAAGGTGAAGGTTCATCCTTCTCCTCTTCTGATTCCTTCAGACATAACTGAAACATCTTCTGTCCCCTTGAACTCACCGTGCAGGCTGATGTCTCCCCCACAGTGGCTCATTCATCCGTGAGCTGCAGTGAGAATTTCTACAGTCAGACTTTCTCACACTCGGGCTCATTAGCGACAGACAGAAACGGGACAACTAATTTGACCAGACAGGTGTTCTTTTTTTCCTACAATTCAACAGTGAAAAGGCCCAGAATAAGTCTCGAGATCCTTCTGATGTGATATAATTTGCACATTTTTAAGTTTTTCTACTGTTACAAAATAAGTTCAGTTATTTTATTACACAGGTGCACAAAATAGCTGCAGTGGAGTAACAATACCTGCAGCCCACACAAGCAATATAGAATTAGCAGATTGTGCATAGTGTTATAATTATAGTTAATAATTAAACTCATGGTCTACTGTTAGAGATGCCATTTTCAGCTTTATGGCCACATCTCACCATTCAAGCTTTGACAACATCACATGGGAAAAGTGACACAAAATATTGCACACATAAAGCCACAAAAATTTATTATATTGAAACAGCAACTTGAGACTAGGTAAAATACTGAGCTGAGATTTCATGTATCCTCAAAACTGCACCACATAACCAAAGCTGCGCATCCAAACTACAAATATATATAAATATACTATGAAGTTTTAATATATTAAAACGAGAAACATACCAGGTGTGGCTCCACATCTTTCCTCCTCTGCTCATCGGTTCATGCAGCAGCAGGTCCTGCAGCTCGCTGCTGGCTGGTGGCTGCAGTTGTATTGAGCGCCCTTTTACACCACGAGGTTTGGGGCTCAGTGACAGGGACGCTGCTGGCTGTGGGCGGACACCTCCTGCAGACCACGCCCGCTCCTGACTCCACTCTGCTGGACTTCTGCAGGTCTGTGCAGGAGCATGAACCAGGACATAAAAATATACAGAATTATAAGAAAAATATTCTAAGGATCGAGGTTGTTTTTCTCCATTTTAGTTTGGTTTAAAATGTCTGCGTAAAGGACTGAGAGTTTGTCTCATTAGTTAGACTGTAAGTAAAGCAATTTAATTGTTGTTGCATCCATTTCCAGTATAAAAAAAGTCCACAAAAAATAAATCTATCACTTTTCTAGCAGCGCATTTTAAGCATTGACATCACCTTTTTTATTGGCAGTAATTGGATCTATTTATTGTTCAATTTCCCTACAATTACCCAATGGAATGAAAACATAAGAAATGTGCTTTATAGAACATTTGTTTTTTTTAATCGTCTATTTTAGACATCTATATAGTGTAATATTGCCTTATATTTAATTTCCTGATTGACTGCCCACTCCTTAATTTCCCCCCGGACTCCTGTTCATGGCCCCCGTGTCTCTGTAACTTCAAATATAATTTATCGGAGCAGGAAAGCCATCTGCTGCCTTTGTTCTCTTGGCTCGTGCTGTTCTCGTGCCCCTGATATGACAACACAATGGATCCTCCTCAATCACAAACCCAATATTCAAAAAAAAAAAACAAAAACCCGCCAACAAGTCGCCTGGAGCTGCTCTCCTGTCTTACATTATGCTGCATTATTTGCAAAATATGAAGAAATAAGCACATTCTAAGTGGTGTGTAGCATCTCTGTTCCATTATTCTCTCTCGTCCAGACGTCAGTAGAGTCTGAGGTGCGTAAAAAGTCTGTCAGGGCTGGAGGCGTCAGTGATTGGTGGAGAGCCCATGCGACGCCGTGAGTTTACCTTTGTCAACTTTTGAAGAGAGAAAAACAAAATGTGCGCCACCAGATGTGTGCTTGGAGCTTGGCTTTTGGCTTGGTTGGGCTTCTTTGGATATTCAAATCCTGTCTGAGCCATCCATCCGTTTTTTACGCAATACGAAATTAAAGGAAAATGTCTCTCCGCCTCTGAAACAACAAATGACGCCGCGCTTGATGCTGCGCAATGCAATAGACTCTATCTACAAAGTGGAGCAGACAATAGGCTATAAATGACCCGGCGTCTGTGTAGTAATTAATGTTTATATGACACTTCCAAAAGCTGTTCAATCACTGGTTTTCTGCTCTTTCTGATAATGTTTTTATTTTATTCTAAGAAAAATGATGTTTTTTTGTTTTTTAAAGCACCATAACTAAAGAACCTTTGTTCAGTGAGTGGTTCTTACCAAAGGTTAGCCCTAAACTACTCTCAAGGTTTGCCATTTTTATTAGAGTTATTTAGTTTGGTAATGGACAATACTATAAAAGTAGAGCTGCATTTACATTTTTTTTCATTGTCGATTATTCTGCAGATTATTTAAAAAAATAAATTGGACGATAAAGCATCAGAAAACAAAGGAAAAAAACCAACACAGCTTCTCTAATCCCCAGCTGGCATCTTTTATTACATTGTTCGGTCTGATCAACAAATCCCAAATATATAAATCCCCAAATATTAAATATATTACAGTGGAATATCCAGAAATGCTGCAAATTCTTCCATTTGATTCCTTTTTTCTTTGTTTTTTTATATGACTTTAAAAACGTTTAACCAATTTGCCTAGTCCTATAAATAAAAAAGAACCAATTAGATCAATAAAGAACTGCATTGAATACGGTTCCTTACCGAAAGGAGCCATTTTTGATGTCTTTTGAGGTACCTTTAAAAAACTGTTTGAAGATAGTAGAGTGTAAGGTTCTGTCTTTAACCTTGAGATGAACAGTAGACTGATATTAATGTGGGTTTGTTCGGCTCACAGTTTTACGCATGGTGTTTTTGCACTGTATGACTATGAAACACTCTCTTACAAATAACATATGAAGTCATCGTCGCACACTTTAGAGGATATGACGCAGCTGGAATAACTCATCATATTGAAACATCTGCAGACTTTGAGGTTTACATTTGAGTTTGGAAATAAGCTAAAATGAAACGTTACAGACATTTTATTGGGACTTACAGTCGGTTTTAAGTTTGCTTGCTTGTTAAATCCATCTTTTGTTACCGTCTCATGCACCACGTGGTCTGTAGTGACGCTGACGCAGACTTCAAGACAAATTCAGTGACGTCACACGAACTTCGTGCAGCAGCAGCCAAAAAAAAAAAAAAAAAGAAAGAAATTTTGCTCCCTGAATGATGCGGCAGATGCTTTATGAACACGGCGTTGGTTTCAGCGTGGGAAGCCTCTGGGCACATTTCAATAGGTGTTTCTTTTGGTTCCCCCAGAGGATGACAAAATGTAGCATCAGTGTCGACAAGAAATGAACAAACAGCACAAAAACGACGATATGAAAAACACAAGCAAAGCAGCAATTCATCTTTCCACCCTATTTGGATAAATGTTTAACTTTTTATACATAGACATCATTAGAAAAGAGCATCTTTACTTTAAAACATAAGGAGTAAGGATATTTTGGTTAAAAAAAGATGCCATTCTACTGACCCACAAGTGCACTGATTAACAAAGGAAACACAACTATTTTGATGGTTCTTTTCTTTTTGTTGCATTCGCTGGCTCTCACTGAGGTTAAGATAATCAGCTATATAGGACCAGTGAAGACATTATGAAGGTGAATCTTATTTATTTGACAGTTTCCCTTTTGAATCTGCTACTCTACACAACAAAATAAAACTGCTTTCATTCGTTGGAGCAGCAATTCGTTTGTTTCTCCATTTTACTGGCACACACCTCATGCAGATTTTCACACGTTTTTATGAAAGAAAAAGCCCAACACCAGCTCTTTGTTGGTTTGTGAGTCACCTTAGATATGCAATAACTACACGAGAAGCAACTTTGGCAGCTCTGGAGCCAGAATACAACCTCACACATGGATTTTACCTGTCAAACATCCTTCAGCACCCTGGACAGGGACCACCACCAAAGTTCCACCACATGGAACAATGCTATCATCCCACACCTGAGTCCTCTTGGTTCATTTCAAAGCCACAGATGAGACTTCATGATGGAGGGAGCCAGAGAAAGGACGTATACCCTTTCTATATCTTTAAGATCTTAAATCACAACCACTTTTTTCAGAATCATAAAACCTTTATAGATCCCAGAGGGGAAATTGCTGACAGTTGCTCCCATTCCAAGACTTAGAAATATAAGCTGTACAAAAATCATATAGTTAAACATAAAAGTATGTCCTAAGAATATAAACAGAAGTAGAAAAAGTATAAATGTCAAATGTGCATTGTTCTAAGAAACAAAAATGCAAGTATACAGTGTACTAAATAGTAATGCCATTCTGTTCATGTTGTTGCAGAATTTTTTTGCTCTTAGACTTGGAGATGGATGCTTATGTTGGTTTTGGCAGTGCTAAAAGAAGTAAAAATGAGAGAAGCAAGTCATCAAAATTTCAGTAAGTGATTTTTTTGACTTGTAGTAGGTTTATAATGTTTGCTCTCCTTTTACCCCAGCTGATCGAGGCAGACGGCTGCCCACTCTGAGTCTGGCAGAGGATTTTTTCTGCTAAAAGAGATTTTTTTTTCCTCCTTATTGTCACCATGTGCTGCTCAGTGGGAAATTGTTAGATTTCTCTCTATAATACTGTAAGAACTTGACCCCGTAAAGTGTGCTGACGTGGCATGTACACCGATCAGTCACAACATTGTGACCACTGATAACTGAAGTGAATAACATTGATCATATTGGTACTATGTGGTGTTCTGCTGGAAAACCTTGGATTTTAACATCCCTGTTGATGAGACTTAGACACCCAAATAAACATTGTCCCACAACAAGCACACTCCTTCATGCAAAATCACAAATGTCACTGGCCCACCATGACAGGACTTAGACACCCAAATAAACATTGTCCCACAACAAGCACACTCCTTCATGCAAAATCCCAAATGTCACTGGCCCACCATGACAGGAAAATCACCCCACCACATGGAAAAAAATCAAACAATCAGGAACATGTTGAGGAACATGACAGTGGCCCAACATGTTGATTTGACCTCCAAACTTCCTACACCCCATTGTGATCAAGCATCAACAGGATCCAGTGGAACAAGTTTGATTGACAGAGGCCCCACTGCACAAGCCAGAGTACCCAAAGGATCCAGTGCCAACATCCTTGTGCCAGACCCCATAGGACACCCTGAGAGGTCCTCTTGTCCATGTCCAGTGGTTCAGAGTATTTTTGAGCACATAAGGGGGACCAACACAATATTAGGCAAGTGGTCATAATGTTGTGGCTGATTGCTGTATCTGCTTGGATGGACCTTTGGAAGTTTGGAGGTCAAATCAACATGTTGGGCCACTGTCATGTTCCTCAACATGTTCCTGATTGTTAGATGTTTTTTTTCCATGTGGTGGGGTGCATCTTCCTGCAGGGGTAGGCCAATGACATTTGGGATTTCCATTTGCATGAGGGAGTGTGCTTGTTGTGGAACAATGTTTATTTGGGTGTCTAAGTCTCATCAACATGGATGCCAAAATCCAAGGTTTTCCATCAGAACAGCACATAGTACCGATATGATCAATGTTATTCACTTCACCTGTCAGTGGTCAGAATGTTGTGGCTGATTTGTGTATGTTTTCATGTTAAAAAAGCCTTTTGCCTTTGGAAATTTGACAACTGATCATGGGGTTAAACTTACAAAACCAACCACAGATGATTCCTGTTCCTCAAAAAAAAACCTAATCAATGTGCTTTTCTTTTTAAAATCTGAATGAACTCTGCTCATCTCTTTATTGTACAGAATATTAGATTTACCAACCACACTGCAAAGTGTTTTACTGTTTTTTTTAAGTTAACAGTTACTGCAGTTTTCCTCAAAAACTCACCCTAATTTAAAATAATGTTAGCACCCCCTCCCTCCTTCTCTTTTCTTATCATGTGGAGTCTATGACAATAACAGTTGAGATAAATACTAATTTCAAAAAGTGCAAAGTAATGATGTAGTCGACTACAAGAGGAGTTTCCAGTTGTTTCTTAGGTAACAGATGAGACACAGTCAGATCTTATTAAACTGTGCTGCAGAGAGGACCTTATTTCTTCAAGGTGAAGGGTATCAGTCATGTCACTGAGGCACTGATTAGGCCTGTTGTTTGAATGCTGTGTGGAAACGTCCTTCTTCTTTCAGGACATCACAACGGTTTCAGATCTGACAGAGAATCTAAATTTAGATGCTCTGGGATGGAAATGTCTCATTTAAGATCATCACAGTGTCACATCAGCAGCGAGGATTGTCAGCTACTCCACACTTGTGTCTACGTGTTAGTGTTGCTTTTATTTCACAGTGTTGTAGGTGGTGCTGGATTGCCCTGTTTTCCATTGGCTATTACTTTAAATCTTTAACATTTAGTAGAAAACACTGTTCCCTTTGACCACTCACTAATCGCTCTGCGTAATGTATCTATAATAATGTAACTCTTTTAAATGTGTGATTTTGGGACTTCAACTTGTCATGACTCAGTCTCTAATTTGTGCACAATATTTCAGTAGATTACCTCAAAAATTTGCAATAATATTGTGAAAGCTGCTTTTTTTTCTTTTGGTGATAGAATATAATCATTTGCACTTTGATTAATAGTTCTAATTGAATTATACTTCGTTGCAGCTTTACAAAGACTTCTATTTAGACACTCACAGAAGCTAAAGTGTTGTATATTGAGCCAAAATAGCATTTAGTCCATTGTGTACTCTTTTTATAAGTAAATGGGTGAACAGCAAGGCTCAGTGCATACAGATTTTTGGAAATTTGTTTCAGAAAGTAGACGCACTTGATTTAAATTGTGTCTCACAGTAGTATCTGACTGTTTTAAGATGTCAAACGTGCTTTAGGTGCAACAAAGGAGACACATTCTGTAAAATAAGTAATATATTTCGTTCTCTTTTTTGGATTAAAAAAAGTTGCAGACAAATTTAAATCATTTTAACACCAAATTGCATTTCCTAATTGTAATTAGACAATTTGAAGTTATTGTTTGTGCCTTTTTAGTTGTTATAAAGTATGAGAGTTGCGTAAAACCTGTTTGTCTCATTGCTGTGTTCAGACACAAGCCCCTCGGTGCCTCAGTGTCGTGTTGTAGCGTAGATTTTGGCTTGGGATGCCAGACATCCTTTGAGGTACTGTCACGACTTGAAGGCTGGAAAAAAAAGAAAAAGTCGAAATCTGGAAGCTTCCACGTAGCCACGATGGAGACGATCCCCTCGGACATCGCAGAGTCCGTGGACGCTTTTGGTTTCACGCCTCAGTGAACCCGTGCTGCAGCTCCATCTGGCCGAACGCTTTGGCTCGTGTCAGTCTCATGCCATTCATAGATTCAAATACTAACTTATCAGAATTTATATTCAAACTCAAGGGTTAAGATTTAGGATATTCTCAGGGAATACATTCGTTTTTTGCATTTACTCCGTTTATTCCAGATTATGCTCTTGGTTAAAACAGATTTATTTAATAATTCCTATTAATATCATTAATGACAACACTTTGCAACAAAACTATTCTGAGAGTTTTGTATTTATCTGATGGGACTCTGATATAAACAACCAGGAATTTAATTCAACACTGACAAGAAGAAAACAAAGAATCTAACAACACGCAATTCCCATAACGTTGCTGGAAACCTCCTGAGTGATTCCACTTTTCTGTACATCCTTCAACAAAGGATCACTGTGCACGCACAGATGGATACCCACGCTGAAACCAGGACAAAAAGGATCCCAACTGAAGCCTCTTTTGGACTTTTTTTTTTTGTCTTATCTGGAAGGGCCAGTTCCCAGACTGGAATTGATGGCGGTTATTTGGGGCCCCATGGGGCAGGTCGCGTGCAAAACCGTGCATTGGTAATGCTCGACAAAAGGAGCCAAAGGAGGAGCTGCGTTACCTTTACCAGGAATGATTTGTGGCTTGTTGTTGAATCACATATATCTGGTTTTAAATGGGGACAAGTCAGCTGGAATTTAATAGATATCTCAGAGTGCTCTAGTACTAAACAGTTCCATGCGTAAATTTGGTTTTAAAAAAGCAGATATTTTCCACAAAGACTAATGTGTTCAACGATATTCAGCACAAAATCACCTTCCTTTGTGTTAGATCACTGTTTAATTACAAACAAGCTTTTTTAAAATGGGTTTTGATTAATTTGATGAACTTGTGTTATTTTTTTATTTGCTCGTTACTGACGTGGGCTTGGAACAATTGTGCCATTGTGTCCATTCGCTCCGATCCAAGCCTCCCCCTCTCCAAACACACACACACACACACACACACACAAACGTAGTTGAAGTGATGATGAGGACGGGAGCAGGAGCCGGGATGCTGATGAGAGCAGCAGCAGACAGGGGACATGGGGGGAAGTGGAGGAGGGGAGAGGGAGGGGAAAAGGAGAGGGAGGTTTCCCATCTGTTGCGCGGTTGTGGCGCGTGCCGAACGCGTGAATCCCACTGGCAGCTCACAGATCTGTTCAGTCTAATAACCAGCAGCAGAGACGAACTGAAACTATTTAAGTATGTGGAACTAAAGTCTGCTCAGTTGAAGTTTAGTTAGGTCTTTATTCAATATTGTGTTTGAATAACTTTAAGGGTGCGCGCAAAAGGAGCTCCAATCTTTTACTCAACCACACCAGTCTTATCCATCAACGCGTTTTCCATTCAGCGTTTGGACCAATTTGTGTATCCCATATAGGCTGTACACACATTACGCAGATGCTGCCATCTCTCTGCCTGTGTTCCAGTCTCCTCCCCCAGAGCTACAGGTAAACGCCTTGTTGTTGATATTGGAAACAAGCAGCTGACTGAGGGTCCACAAGCAGATGTTAATCCATACATAGCGTGGCTTGGGCATCTGCTTTATTAATTTTAGGAATAGATTAAGCTCGTCACCTCAGATTCACTCATCTGGCTTTGTGTTTTTGGTGGCTGATGTATAAGCCATCTGAGGTCTAAGCACAAATACACACAACGAGTTTGTGCATGTATATGTGTTATTTTCATTTCTAAGTTTTGAATTTGTCATTTACAGCAGTACAATTTTCAGATGTCTCTAAAGAAGACCTTTAACTGATTTGCCCGTTAATTTGTGCGTGATTTCCAGTGCAAAAATAGGCAGAATAATAAACAGGTAACTTCTACAGTCAGTTATTTAATTTATTGCCTATGTATAAACATATATGTGTAAAAAAAAGGCGCAATTGTCAATGTAGTAAATTACTAGATACTCAGAAATATCTGCTTGTGCTCCGCGTTAAGGAAAACTCCACCGATATAAGTCTGTGTGCAACTGGATATTGGATGAACCTTGAAGCTCTAAATTTTAAACGCAATAAAATGCAAAACTATCACGAAACTCCGCATACCAGCGTACAGACGCAGCGGCCCAGAGGGAGCAGATGGTCCAGACAGGACCTCTACTCATCTCCCCAGAGGCATCGCCCACCCCCCCGGTGTCAAACCCAGCGCACAATGGCTTGTGTTCCCTCCCCTCCGACGCCCCGGAGCCACATAAATAGGAGGCTCTCCAGCGCTGCGGCACACTTCGCCTCAGCCGCTCCAAGAGCAAGTATCTCCACTCAAAAAGCACAACAACAAACGAAATGAGTCCCAGCATCACCACTGAGGCCAGCCAGCCTCTTCCTTCCAGGTCCACCGTGGCCCAGAGAAAACAAGCCAACGAACTCAGAAAGGTAAGGAAAAGAGAAACTGCACTGCTGTTTGTTTTACTGGATACGTTTTCTGTTTTTATTCCACGAAATGTGCAACTGAATAACGTTTTCTTGTAATTTCTTCCAGACTCTGAAACCCTTGCTGGAGAAAAGAAGACGTGCTCGCATCAATGACAGTCTCAATCATTTGAAGAGCCTGATTCTGCCCCTTGTTGGCAAAGATAACGCGCGTTACTCCAAACTTGAGAAAGCTGATATTCTGGAAATGACCGTCCGCTTCCTCAGAGACCTTCCTTCCTCTCCAGTCAAAGGTGAGCATCGTCTCTGCAATATCATGCGCACAAAATCTGTTATTTTCACACAGAATTCATATTAAATTCCAGTCACTGACCAGATCTTTCCTCCTTCCAGATTCCGCAGACAGTTACAGAGAAGGCTACAAAGCCTGCCTCCAGCGCGTCTCCGCTCTGCTTCCCAAAACGAGTCTGGATCAAGACGCGTGCCAGCGGGTCAACGACTTCGTGCAGCAGTCCATGTCTGCCACAGTCACCCCAACCTGCCTGAACTGCTGCGCTCAGAGCTCCAGGAGTTTCCCTCAGATCCAGCAGAGACTTCTGAGCCTCAAATCCAGCTTCAGCTCCAGACCGGAGATCCAGTCCCGCAGCGCAGTGGCTCCCAGCAGAGCGCAGTCAGGCCCGCAGCCTGTCAGCGCTGCGATGTGGAGACCCTGGTAGATTAGATGGTCTTTTGTCTCATGTGTTATTTATTTTGCGATTTTTTTATTGCTATTTGTATCTGAATAATGTTAGTCTCAGCATATAAGAAGAAGAATAGTTGGAGTTGCTGTATATTTATTTAACTCAGCATTTGACTCGTTTTGCGTTTAATGCCAGAAGGCACGAGCACAGATCTCAAAGAAACTGAAGTCTATGAGCTTTTTAAAAATGCAATCCTCTTTGGGGTTTCAAAGATATGGGTTGTAGATAACACTTTTGTAAAACCCCAAGGGTTATTTGGTTTGAGGTTTGCACGATGGACTTAAAAGTATTTTGGTCTGTGCAACGGAATAGTCTGTAAACACTATGTGTTACATAGGATTATATTTATTCACTCATATGGAAAAAAGACACGTTTTGTTTTGTGACCTCTTTATTGTTTTGTCATTGACAAAAGATTTTCAATAAACATACGTTAAAAAAGATGGTTGTGTTGTGTGATCTTTGGTTTCCTGAAGGATGTCAAATTTATTCTTAACCTCAGACCTTAACGAGAGGATTCTCAGGGAGGTGAAAGGAATGGAAAAGGCGCGCAAATGCATGAAGCCACAGGTCATCCAGAGCTATTGATGCTGCCGAGCAGCTGCTCTATTGTTACTGATGTGAGGCGCCCCTCTGGTTGCCGCCAAATTTGTGGGAAGAAGTTGGGCCGACTGTGAGATAGGAAACATTGAGATTACTGCGGCTGGAAGTTACAAAGGGAGGCTTGGCAGAACTCCAAAAACAACAAGGACAGAGCAGATCTCAGCCCATTATTACTATATAATAATAACATACTTTACAATAAGGTTTGATAGTTTTTCTGTCTGTCAGAAATTTACCACCATAACTAAACAATATTGAAAATGAATATATTTATTTCTGGTGTGTTTAATCCTCATCTTATGTACAGCTCTTTGCAGCTTTTACTACATAAACCATTATTTTCTCTTTTCTTTTCCTTTTTTCTACAAATCTTTCCAGTTGCTTTACATTACTGGATATAAACTACACCTTTGTGCTTGTATTAACCAATGGCGTGTATTCTGTTAGTTTTACAACAAAGTAACCTTTCATCATTACATTCTTCAGTCTTTATGATAACATGTCACCCTATTAAACACGGAGTTATAACAACCCCTTCTCATAGTTGATTTTATGAAGTATTATTTTCTTGTATTGTTTTTTAAACTTTGTATGATTTTGGTACAGAACACTATAAAGCGTTATAGAGACTAAAAGCAACCCATGGCATATACTGCAGTTTGCACTTTATGTACAATGCATCCAGTGATGGGCGTGCTCAAAAACTGAAAACATAAAGTCTGTAAATTTTATAGGAAAAGAAACTTGAAAAAAATGAAGTGAGCTTATATTGACTCCAAGAAACATTTCTTTTTAGCCCAATGTCTTAGCTCTTAAACTTTACCATACATGGAGGGATGAAGGAAAGAAAGTAAGAATTTAACAAAAAATGAAAAAGAATATCAAAAACTGACTGACAGAATGTTTTTTTCACTTATATTTTACATGTATCATTTAAGTTGATCAGATATGAAGATATTGAGGTTTATTTTATATGTTGGGAAAATTTTGTGTTGCTGCTATATGTTTTGTGTTTTGGGTCTTGTGCTTTGTTATTAGGATTTGTTTTTCTAATGCAGGAAAAGTTAAAGATGACAAATGTGTTTTCAAAATGATAGGGCATCTTATAATATTTTTTGTGATACAGGCAAACAAAAACAAGACGTGAACTTCCTCTGAAGAATGAGATTGTAGACAGCAACTAGTTTTATTCACACACATGTCCGTACATTTGGAATGCATCTAAAATATTTTATGTGTGCACAAATATTATTAATATATGGGAAGGAGAGCCGTGGTTGTCCTGGTAACATTGTTGCTCTCCCTAGATAATAATTAGACATATGGATTTACACTTTCAACACATAATGCTGGAAATCTATCAGTAAAATGATTTTCAACTTTATGAAATACTTCAGATGTTCAGTATTACCCCTGATGACATTATAAGTCAGGAGTGGAGAGATGATAGCTGGAGCAGCCAGCTGTAGATTGGTTTATCATCATTACATGGTTGTAAAGGTTTTTGCAGACAGTAGTTATATTGGTGCAGAATCAGGTGTTGCAGCATAACACAACACATTATTAGCCATATTGGGATGCAGTGATGATTGAATCATTTCAGGACTGCTGGTGATGGTGCCTTTATCTGTAATTATCTGCTGAAAAAATGTGACATAAATGACTTTTAACCAAGACATGAGAGTTGGTACCAGATTGGCTGGTTTGAATAGTTTTTAAATCGCAGATTGCCCGGGGTTTTAACTGCAACAGTCTTCAGAATTTAATCACAAGAAGCATCAAGTAAACAGAACTTCTGCAGAATCAAATACTGTATTGATAACAGCAGTCAGAGAAGAATGGATAGACTCTCTGTAGCTGACAGAAAGGTTACGGTACCTCAAAGAACTATGCTGTTCAACTGCTGTGACAAAAAATGTCTCTGAATTTACATATCAAGCCTTAAGTCAGATGATCAACAACAGCAGACCATGAGGGGTGAACAGAAATCTGAAACTGTAGTGGGCACAGAGTCGATGGAGATACATAAGTAAAAGTATTTAAGATTTTAGCTGCATATCAATTTTCAAACTCCAGGTTACAAAATACTTTACTAAGTAAATAAATAAAAGCAAGACAGAACTAGATTAACATTACAGCAAGAGTGTGCTTAATAACTGACGCACAAAACTGCAAAAAGATCTGTCTTCAACGGTGTCTAAAAACATCCAAGTGTCTTTTTTTTCCTGGGAGACCAAGAAAGCAAAAGCAAAGTCCCTCACAGTGTTCTCAACCTTGAGTGAAGTACTACGAGTACTCAGAGGACCTGAGCGGATATTAAGGTGTTAATAGTTCACTGATATACTCTGCAGCAGGATTCTGTAAGGCCTTATAGACTAGGAAGAGGATCTGGAATTGGATTCTGAAGTGTTGTGATTGGAATTGGGGTGAAATGGGATATGAGCGATATGAGGTCTTGGTAAGTAATCTTGCTGCAGAGTTTTGGACTTACTTTAACTGGATAACAGTGACTTGTCTTCGGCAGGAATGATCAGCATTGCAGTAGTCTGAACAGGAGGACACAAAAGCATGATTAACCATTTCCAGCTACTGAAAGGATAACATTCATCATTGTGTTTTTGTTTTGTTTTTTTTAGTTTTTTGGGGTGATCTTTTTTTGTGCGGTGTTTCTTATGTCAAAGTTGTAGGTCTGAATAGCTGTCTTGTTGTGCTTATCAAATTTCAAGTGGTAGTCAAAAATGATTCCTAGATTTTTGGAGAAAGACTTTAGATTTGTAATTAACGAACCAAGATTTTATCAGATGTTAGTCGAGACTTGTTCTGGGGCCAAAATCAGAGCTTTAATTTTACAGTGATTTAACTGAAATTATGAGGCATCCATTTACTAATCTCAGCTAGACAATTGTGCAGAGTAGTTCAATTTGAGTCTACGGAACTAAAAGATGAATAGAGTTGTGCATCATCAGCATAAGTGTGAAAAAGCACACAACCCCATAGGGGAGAATAGATAATAGAAATAAAATGGGTCCCAAAACGGAACTCTGTAGGCCCCCATTAGTCATAAGAGAGCAAGTGGATACTTTGCCATCAACTGAAGCAAAAAACCTCTAGGTAGATAAATAAGAGGAAAGCCAGTTAAGTGCTACATCAGATATCGCAACCCATTTTATCTAACTGATTGAGTAGAATATCTGGATGCATACAAATCTATAAGAATTAAAATGTTTTGTTTATTTATTTATTTTTTACCACAGCCTAATTGCTTAAGCATGTCATTTGTAAATCCAAGGAGAACTTTCTCAGTGATGTATTTTTTGTTGAAACCCCTTTCATGAAATATGTCTTTTTCTTTAATAAGTTCCAGAATTTATTTGCAGACTAATTTTTCTTAGCTGTAGACAAGCAAGGAGCATTTTTTATGGGGCTTTGAGCTGAGGTCACTTTCAAAGATGCTGGGACATAGCTAGAGAAGAGGGACTGGTAAATAGCAAGCAGAGATGGTCTAATGATGTGACAATGTCAAAGCGCCACATGAAGGAACAAGTGCAGGTGACGGCATCAGTCACATCACTGAGAGAGATGGTAGAGAAGTGATGTAATAGGACAGAACAGACATTGGATGGCTCAGTATGGGGGCTGGGGAGCCTACAGGACACAATGATTGTTCTTATTGCGTTCATTATATCTAAACCACCAAAATGGGCAAAAGATGACTAAAGGTTGCGAAATGGTGTAGCCTGGTCTGATGAATCTCCATTTATCCTGAGTCACACAGATGATCAATTCAGATTTCAGTGTTAACTACTTAGGTCCATGGACCCAGCTTTGTGTCAGCAGTCCAGACTGGTGATGCCAGTATAGTGGTGAGGGGAGTATTTTCTTGGCACTTTTTTCTCCTTTATACAAATCAGTCACAGTTTCAATGTCATGACCTCTCTGAGTGTTGTTGCTGACCAGCTGAAAGCAGTATGGCCACCATACACCGATCAGCCACAACATTATGACCACTGACAGGTGGAGTGAATATCATTGATCATATTGGTACTATGTGGGGTTCTGCTTGAAAACCTTGGATTTTACCATCCATGTTGATGAGACTTAGACACCCAAGTAAACATTATCCTAGAACAAGCACACTCCCTCATGCAAAATGCAAATGGCAGTCCCAAATGTCACTGGCCTACCCGCGCAGGAAAATTTCAACACCCCCCCCCCCCAAAAAAAAAAAATCGCCCCACCCCCACCCCACATGGCAAAATATCAAACAATCAGGAGCATCTTGAGGAACAAGACAATCATCGAAGAGGTTGATTTGACCTCCAAACTCCTAAATTAGGTCAAATGTAAGATCTTTGACTGCAAAGTGTTATTTTAGCGGCTGTATCTTTGGTAGCAATTCCTAGCTTGAATTTGTGGAGATATTGAAAATGTGTTACCCTTTTCCTTTACAAAAATGCTCCAGCTCTGTCAGGTTGCATGAATCATGATTGAACAAAGTTCTTTTTAGCCCAGACACAAATTCTGAGATTGCAATCTTGCCTCTGACTTTATAACTATAAAGCCAGAGGCATACTTGCTGGAAAATATCTTCTCCAAGTTGTTTATTTCTTGCAGCCACATCAAGATTTTCTTGACGTTATTTAGCTGAATTCATACAAGGCTGATTCATACTTTCTATGTCTGTGTGTCTGTGATGGCATATGTGTAAAATTTGTCATCCATGCAAGTCCATGAGGGGTCTATGTATGCTACTCTAAATTTTTGACCACACAAACTGTTGGGGCTGCTAGTGTACCTAAAGAAGTATGAATCAAACGACATGTGTCTTCCGTCTGCCTCCAAAGTTCATGTCAGTCATGCGAAAACCATGAACTAGAATATGATCTATCCTCACAAACTTTCCAGGACCTACTGTAGAGAATCCTCACAGCATGATGCTGCCATCACCATGCCTTACACTCGGACTGGTACAATTATAAAGACATGCAAAGTTTCGCTAACACCACATGTGGTAGTTGTGGACTTAATGCAGACCTTCTGATGCAGATATCTTGTTTTTTTAATTTTTACCACTCCCCCATGGATCTTCAGGTGGTTGGACAGTGGTTGCCTCCCACACTGGTCTCTATCTTGCATGGTCACTCAGTTGTGCTTTAATCCCATTGTAGCTGAAGGGTTTAGGTTGTTTCCTTTGTCTTCATCATGCGTTGCCAGGATACCGACTCCCCAATAGTTTGGCCTTTCATATACAGTTGTGTTTGTAATCCTCACATCTAGCTAACCCCCCTGACTACACAACACACGTGATCTCTATTTGACTAATTTAGAGTCTTCTAAAACCAGATGACTCCAGTAATATTTAGCTTAGGGTTCTAACCACAGTTGATACTTAGATAAATTTTGTATTTTATCAAATATGATCATTTGACAAGATTTGTTCTCACTTTGGTGTGAAAGGGTTACATTGAACACACTTTTAATCCACTTTATAGAACAATGAAGCACAAATGTTTTTTTCTGGGGGAAATACTTAGTGTAGGCAGTGGAAAGACTAACATCCAAATGACCAAATTTGTTTCTGTCCGTCAAAATCAGTTGTATTTTACTGTTTTGGCAGTTTATTTGTTTCATTCTCAATTTATGATCTTATGAAACACAACAGTTTTCATGTCAGTTGTGATGCTGCAAAGCCCAGCTATAACAAAGAGCATCCTACATGAATTCTCATTTGAACTGATGAAGTTCTTCTTTCTTTGTTGATAAAATGAAGAATTAGCCACAGCACATATCGTCATTTGAAAGAATTTGAAAGATTTAAATTAACACAAAGTTTAATGCTCTGCACTCAAACGGATATATCGAGGCTGCAGCAAAACCAAAGTTTGGTGGTTTAATTGAAACTCTTCTGAAACAGGACTTTATTTATTTGCTTACTATGTACATGTGTCAGTTTGCCACTCTCTGATAAATTTGAATGATACTTTTCTGTTGTATTTACATTGGAAGGGTTTACGTCTCATAAAGACGACAAACCTAATTGAAACCTACATTATCTTACAACAAAGCAAAGAGGTTATTAAACATCAGATCTTCATCATCATTAAAAGATATTGTGTGAAAATTCCCCAGAATGATCAAATCCCCGTGTGTCAGTCAAGGAAAGCGGAGATCACTGCAAAAATCAGTGAGTACAAACCCATTGTCACACTGAGATTAACTGGAATATTTTCTTAATTTGACTTATAGTTATGAGAAGGTGTCAGTACATTCCATGGAAACTGTTGGCTTTTTCTGACATATTTGGAAAAGCAAACATGATCCTCCTTGAAATGAAACTGAACAGTTCTGCAAGGAAAATATCCCTTTCTATCATAAACACTCCTGTGCAAATGTTTGTACACTTGTGGACTCAGAATCTAGTAGTCCCAAGTAATTTATTGCATTGTGTAGCCCAAAACCCTGTATGTTTAATTTGTCTGTCCAGATCACATTATACCAAAAGCTCTCTTCCTGCTCCTTTCCTCCTTATGTTTACTAAATACTGTTTTCCTCTGATGTTCTTTTTGGACAGCACGGTACACCTCCCATGCAGGTCAATTCTCTTTTCTAACAGCTCTTACTTAAAACCCAATAAGTCAGAAGGACCTTTCAAAGCAGCACCTCAACACTTACAGCTGCGGAGTTTATCTGCAGATATTTGGCAATTTTGGTTTTCTTGCAGATTGCTTTTTGTATCTGTCCTTGGGCTAAATTTACTGGGGAAGCCAGTCCCTAACTTACTAGCAGTTGTTTGAAACCTCTCCAGTTGTAGGTGATTTTCACTACAGTGAAAGTTGGAGATCTTTTTGATATGATCTTGCCAGACTCATAGGCATACACAACCTTTTTCTGAAGGCTTTAGTGAGCTCTGAGAGAACCAGACCCAAGCTGTCAGGGCAGGTCACTGGCACCCAATCTGGACACCCTGATGATAGATTTAGATTTTATGGATTTAAAAGTCTGGTTAATGTAGGAGTGTGCTTTCTTTGTTTGCTTGTGACTGAGCTGTTTTTTTTATTCTTTCAAGTTATTAAAATGCCTCCAAAATGCCATTTTAGGTGTCATATATGTAAGTGCACCATATTTGTCTGCAGGTAGTGTATAAAAGAAAGGATCAAGCTTTTTAAAACTATGTTGGGGGGAAAAGCATCACGGGATGTACTGGGAGGTAACACAAAAGCAGCTCAAACTGGCATGTTGTGCTTACATTTTGCACAAGATTGTTTTTATTACACGTTGAAAAGAATGATGGAGAAACTCTTCATACAATAGGAACACATTGTCTTTTATTTTTGGTAACAGTTTAGACGTGTTAGTTGTGCGTAAAACAGCAGCTGGGTATGCTGATCTCCATGGTTTGGAGAATCGCCTCTCACATCACGCTGCAGGCAAAAGTCACTCTTTCTCCCTCCATCCCTCCCTTCCGTAATTCCCATGAAGTGTCGGTACATTTCCAGACAAAGCTCCCTGTTATCCGGCCTGCACAGATGGGTTGCCGACGCCGAATTTGCTTGAAAAGACAAAAGAGGACTCTAACCGTAAGAGCAAAACCGAGAAGAGCCCTCCCTCCTCCAAACCCCCCCATCCCAGCGGGGCGGTGAGGGGCGCGTGCAGCAAGTGTGCCTCTCAATTTCAGGCCAGCGCTTGGCTTCGGATGTACAAGGAGATCATGTCCACATGATGCTGATATTCACATTTCGAGTCTTTACGGTTTATTTCTTTGCAAATTTATTGACATTTCAAGTTGAAGAGCCACTCTGAAGTTACATATAGTTGCATCAGTCGTCCTAAAACTCCACATCCTGTCCTTTTGTGCCATAAAAAGTAAATAAACCAAAGTGCATGAGTGGAGTGAGATTGAAAAAATCATTTACAGAAGACAGACAGATTTGCAAATAAGGTCATTTTCACACTTTTGTTTGCAAATTTGTATGAATATACTATTTGTCCTCCTATTTTCTGTAGTTTATTCATGTCACAGTGCCTCAAGTTGTGCGCTTTTCCATCGCAAACTATTTGTAAAATGTTTCCTATCCTTAATTTAATGCAATATAGACTAACATCTTTCACCTCCGTCACCAGACTGCACCGTAGTGTTTCGTCACCACCATGTAGTATTAATAAACAAGCATGTGATGAAAGCTTGGACGCCAAAATATCCAGGAGTCAAGCTGAAGGAGACAATTGCAGGATGCAGTGAAACAGGGGGGTCGGAATGATTCGTTTCGGTTGGACACTAACAACGTGGGCCCATTAGAAGCATGCAGATGGGATACCCACGCCAAAGCTGCGTGGAGATCATGTGTCGTGCGTGTAAAGTTTATTTTAAAAAAAAGAGCACGAGCATATGCAACAGTCGGGGTGTGTATATGTGTGTGTGTGTGGGAGCGCGCATGGATGAGAGCTGGGATGGATCCACGGTGGGATACTCAGAAGGAGAGTATGTGTTGGGGGTGGGGTCGTACACGGAGGGTGGGGTGGGGTGGGATGGAGAGCTCTGTAACAGACAGCCATCTGGTCCCCGTGGCGCGTGCTGCGCGCGTGGTTCCCCCGAGTGCAGTGGCATTTGATGGGTTGTCATGTTTCTGCGGTTTTTATTTAAAAATCTGAAAACCCCATCGCTGTTGTTCACTCAGGTTTCCTTCACACCTTGCAGGGCACGAGGCTTCCTTTGTAAATAGACAACATCAAGTCCATCTCCGAGTAAAGAGTCTGAATATTGAAACGCTTAATATTTTTAAAACAAGCATCATTTTATATCTGGCGGTGCCTATTGTGATTTGAAGAACGTCCACCCACACCTCCCACCCTCTGTTTTTCAGCCCCCACCTCCCTGCGTGAGGCGTTGGCAGCAGTGGGATACACCCTACAGGTACAGACTCCCCCCGGGCAGAAACAGCATAAAAACGTCATATGCAAAACTATTGTTGTCAAAATCTAAGAGCAGATGTTATTTGAAAGTAGCGTGGCTTGGGTATGTGATTGGAGTCTGTATCTATGTGGACACTTTTCCATACACGCAAGCCTGACCCCTATGCCAGTAGCGCATGTATTGCATCCTGTTGTTCTAAGTCTGCATATTCATTTAAAACACGAGGCATTTTATAAAGCACATATAAATAAGACTGGGGCAGATTACGAACACAATTAATTACAGTACAACGACAGTGTGGAACCACAAGGGCAAATTTGGCAGCCAAACAAATCTCAACAAGAACCAGTTCACACTGAGATTTTGTTGTTGTGAAAAAATAGCATGTTTAAAACGGAACTTTTTAAATTTCATGGTTAAATTAAGAAATATACGAATACCAGATTACCTACAGTTTGTTTCCAGTCACCTCTAAGCATTGCGTAATTACGCATGAAGTATTCTATGTAATATTTTACTAACAAAACCACAAATGATTCCATTAACTATATAAAATAACAAGTCCAGTGTATAAAAATATGTATCATTTAATATGAAGAAAACTAAGAGTTTGCAGAATTGATATTTGGTGAATGAGCATTTGGTGCATCCAAACTTTAGGCTTCTTTACGCACACATTTCTTCAGCTTTTTGACGCATATTTTGTTTAATTTGCTCCATGGATCATAACGCAGACACGCCCTGCAGTTAGGCTTGGATTAAAATAGAAGACAGATGGTTATCTTACTAAATTTGATGCTTTTGTGTTGTTTTGATCGAACCCTGGGACGGTCCAAATCGTTTTGTTTCGGCTTGGGGGCGGACCCGTGACGCACGGAAACCGACGCCATGGACCTGGATAAATACCGCCGCTCTCGGCCGTTAGAGACACATCTTCGCTGATTTTGGTTTTGAACACTTCTGTGACACAAAGACGACGCTGAAATGTCTCCAAACATGACCTGTGAAGCTCTCCAGTCTTATTCCCCACGACTAACTGTTGCCAAAAGGAAGGAGGCTCTTGAGCTCAGAAAGGTAAGCGAAGCGACTGGATTTTGCTTCACTATCTTGAACATTTTTGCTGATATTTCACTTATAATGTGATGAATGAATACTAACTGCTTCGTGTTTTTTTAACAGACTATGAAGCCCCTGATGGAGAAAAGAAGGCGCGCTCGTATCAACGACAGCCTGAACCACTTGAAAAACCTCATCCTTCCCCTCACAGGCAGAGATGTAAGTCATTTCATTATACATTTTCAATATATGCACTTTCCAGATGTAATCTACTCGTCAAGGCAGCTTTAGGCTCATATGATTAACATTTTCTTTTATTTCTTTTCTCCAGAAAACTCGCTACTCCAAGCTTGAGAAAGCAGACATCCTGGAGATGACTGTGAGGTTCCTCAGTGACGTTCCACCTGTTAAAACCAAAAGTGAGTTCTAGTTCTGCTTCTTTAACATTTTTCTCTACAAAAAAATGGATAAAAAAAGATAGACTTTAATCGTTTTCGAACAACAAATCTAACTTTCCATTGCTTTTTTAGATTCCGCAGACAGTTACAGAGAAGGCTACAAAGCCTGCCTCCAGCGCGTCTCCGCTCTGCTTCCCAAAACGAGTCTGGATCAAGACGCGTGCCAGCGGGTCAACGACTTCGTCCAGCAGTCCATGTCTGCTACAGTCACCCCGGCCTGCCTGAACTGCTGCGCTCAGAGCTCCAGGAGTTTCCCTCAGATCCATCAGAGGCTCCTGAGCCTCAAATCCAGCTTCAGCTCCAGACCGGAGATCCAGTCCCGCTGCGGAGGAGGCGCAGTGCCTCCCAGCAGAGCGCAGTCAGGCCCGCAGCTCGTCAGTGCCGCAATGTGGAGACCTTGGTAGATTTCAGTGGCTGGTTCTCCCCAGACCCGCGAAAAGACTGTAATATGTTTGATGCATAGAAAACAAATTGAGATAGCATCACTTGTAAATATGCACAGTGATTCACCGCCTTGTTTCCGTGGATGAAAGCTAGGATTCATCCTTATTACGCATTGAGTATCATATACTCCAGTTTTGCGCACGAGTCTTTTGTCCTGTATAAGTTGACAAGTTTAGACGGTCGTATTTTCTTTAAATCTGCATGTATGTATACGGTAAATATATTTAGTCCTCCGTGGGCTAAGTGATTAAGGGCCATTAAAACAGCCCTGTAAGACCCAAGGGGTCATCGTTTGTATGAATTTGCACAACAGACATCAGTGTTCTGAGTCAGTGCAGATGAGCTATGTAGACATCAAATGTCTCAAGAAGTATCTCTGTTGGGATGTGTTGTATTGTTATTATTATTATTTTGCTATTTACAGCAAATATTGTATATATATGTTTTATACACAAATAAAACTGCGATTTCGTGGTTAGATCTTGTGATGTCCCTTTGTTCACATTTTATGTTGATTTGTTAGAATAGTGGTGTCAACTTTCATCCATAAAGGCTTGTTTGATGAAACCATATGGAAAAGGGGTTCAAAGGGAACTCTTCACACACAAAGATGACATCTGTGCGGTTTCTATTTGAAAAATACACACAGTATAAACTATCCAGATATATAGTAAAAACAGTAATAAAAAAAACAGATCCTTTTAAAAACAATGGTGACAATCTGGCAGCAAGGATACCACCAAAAAGAGAAAAGAACGGTGCTATCCCCTATTGTACTAAATAAATGTAAAATAAAAATACATTTAAAAATCTTTTTTTTAGCAGATTTTAAAACCGCAGTAAGATAACTTTACTCTCAAACTTTGCCAAAAAATAAATAAATAGATCAAATTTCATGGTTAAAGGTTGTAAAATTAAACATAATTTTTAAAAAAGTTTACTGTTTTTCAATTCCTCAGTCCTTAAAAGACAAACTCTTTCTTTCCAATCATGGCCAATATCTGTAAAATAATATTTTTGTCTCATTCATCAAAAAAAAAAAATTTCACTGTTTGATGCACAAAGGGCCTGTGAACATGTGTCAGGCACATCTGAACTCTATAAAGACGGGCTGTGATGCATGTTGAGGTAAAGAGGCGTCATGGAACAGGCTGCTCTGTGTTGGATATATTTACGGTCTCTGTTGCCCTCCTCCGACTGTTTCCGGTACTGGCACGGCTCTAATTTCTATTTCATCATCTCGTTGAGCCTTTCTTCTTAAGCCACTGCCTGTCGCCCCAGCTACATGGCTCCTAGTCTGGTTCATGTGTTTAACGGAGGATTTGGAGCATTTTTTGTGAGACGGTTTGCGCAATTCCTGTGACGCCCGTTTATAGTCTTCCTGTAAATGAGTCATTTGTCAAAGCCGGTGTGAGCAGAGCAGCCGGAGGATTTCCCCTCACATCACACAGGATCCTCTCTGCAGAGCTTCACCATCACCAGACCATGTGCGAAGCAGCATCCACCCCTCAGTTATGCAGGTAGGACGCTTCACGACACATTAAAACACATGTACGACCCACTTATCGTGGACGAATGACGGAGACAGCGCGGCCACCGGCACCTCTGTGCTGTGGATGATGATAACCAGATAATCCGCTGCTGCTGCGCTACTGTTACTAGACACTCCGTCTGCGCGCATCCAGCGTCTCTGGTGGTCGACTGTGTTTATTGTGAGCTGCTATAATAAAAACACGACACTGTTTTTGTGGTTGTTGTGGATCCGGTCAGATCATCAGTCCGCCGGTGTCGTATGTGATGACCTCAGCCCCGGTAGGACACTATCTAACGGCCAAGGACACGTTACAGCCGCCTCCATTTGAAGGAAACTTTAATGAAAGTTTGATTTTAGAGATTAAGCGTGGATAATCTGATGGACTAGTGAGTCTGGACTGGTTACATGACGTGGTTCTTTGTTTATTTAGCAAAAGATACTAACAGGAAGAGCAACATGGAAAACAAACAGCCGTCTGTGTTTCACGCAGCAGCAGTGACTGGTACTTAAGATACTGTTTCAATGAGTGGACTTCATTTCCCAGAAGCATGCGGGGCTGTAGGACCCGTTCTCGCCTCTAGGTGAAGCCACATGTCCCTGTCAAAGCCTCAGACTGTCTCTCTTGTTGTTTCATAAAGACCAACATTAAAACGGCTGTAAATTCAGGTGAAAATGACCCTTAATTAAAGTTGCAGTGTTGTCATAGTGTCAGAACTGAGACAAACCCACACTTTAAAAGTTTTTGTAACAATTTGCTGTTTTTCAGATTTTTTTTCAATTTTGTTAAATTACGTCTTGTGACAACTTGTTAAATCACAGAAAAAGTATTAATTTATATGTTAACTGTACAAAAAAGAGCAAGCAAGCAAACAAACAAACAAAAAACAACATTCCAAATTTGTAAATAATGTCAAAATGAAAAGATTGTATTTTTATAAATGGTACTTCATTCATTTTCAGTGTTTGACTGTGGAATTATACTTTTTTTCAGTTTTTATACCAGCAAAAAATACAATTTTGCAGATTATTTAAAATTTTTTTCATGTATAAAAAGGGCTGAAAAATGGTAAATATTTTTAAACTGTTATTTTCCAAATTTCAATCCTTTTTTGTGAAATTACAGATAATAACTAATGAAATAACAGAAAAAGTATTAATTTACATGTTAACTGTTAAAAATGAAAAAATGAAAATAAAAAAGAAGCAAACAAACAAAAATTAAACGGTCCAAAACTGTAAATAATGTCTGGATGAAAAAAAAAATCTGTATTTTTATAAACGGTCCTTCATTCATTTCCAATGTTTGACTGTAAAATTACATTTTTATTCTGTATTAAAACCAGCAAAAAATTAAATTATTTGAAATTTTAAAAACGTATATAAAGGACCAAAAATATGGTAGATAATTTTTAATTTCATTTTTCTTAGTTATTTTCCAGATTTCACCTTTTTTGTTATATTGCAGATGATAACTAGTAAAATCAAATTTAAAAACTATTATTTTTTTGTTTGTAAGGATCCTGTAAGAAAAAGGCACGTCCATTGTACTTTAAATAATATTAAAAATAATAAAAAATAAAAATTCTTTATTTTGATCCATATTAATTTGCTTTTAACAATGCTTAACCAGAAAAATTACATATTTTTGTGTATGTGAGCCAGTAAAAACATTATTTTACAGATATTTGCAGTTCATTTGAAAAAACAGTTCATTAAGAATGTATAAATGGTAAATAAGGGTTTTGACTTTTACCTTAATTTTGTTAAATTATAGGCAATATTTAGTAAAATCACAAAAATGCAGAAAAGAGTTGGTCCATAATGTCCACATCAAACATTTTTATATGTACAGATAGTCATTAATTCTTTTACATTGTCAAAGAATGTAAAAGAATTATTTTACAGTGTACAGTGTGACTGTAAAATTTTACTATAGTTTTACAGTTTTACTATCTTCAAATCATATAAAAACATTATTATTTTACAGATATTTGAGTATTTTGAGCTGCAAAATTGAAAGACATTCTGGAGACACACAAGTCTTTCATTTATTTATTTATTGCTCAAATACTTTTAAGTTTGATAGTATTAGTCAGTCAGTTACTTACACAGGAACTCTGACTGGCAGAATTTGACACAGCGACCTTTACCTTCACTTCAAACAGTCTGAACAGGTAATGGTGAGTGTATGTAAATATTAGTAGTTAGTCAGCTAATTTGTATATAAAAGGCTATTTCAGTGGCTGCTGCGTCACCTCTTAGTGTTTAGTTTGCCTACTAGCTACAATGCTGAGGCCACTTTGCAGGTAGGACATACTCATTTCTTAATCCTGTGTTTAACTCCACTTCCCTGGAATTACATGCAGAAATAAGGAAAGAAAAACACTACAAAACAATTATGACCTCAAAATATGAGGAAGTCTTTAACCACAAGATTTACATGCACTTTGTTCTTTTAACAAGACTGCACTCTACTGTGGTGAGTTACAGCTGACAAGTTAAAACTTTTCTTTACCGAGCTTATTGCCAGTATTTCACTTCCTGGATCCCTGTAGCTTCTTCAGCAAAACATTAATTACACACCTAAAAAAAGTATTTTTTTTAATAGCTGTCCCAAATGTTCCTCTTCCATCTGCACTCTGACAAGCAACAACATTAAAACTACTGACCAAAAACCCAAACACTGATTGATACAACTTTCTTTGCTGCAAGCTTGTCTCCTATATCAACTTTACTGCACTTTTAAAAAAACTTACTTGCTAATCTTGTCATTTCTTACTTTCGAAGCCCTGAATACTGTGTAGTTTTAGAGTACATTTGCAAACATTTGGTTTTGAATGTAACTTTATTACTACTCCTAAAAGACTCATGGCTGTCACCCTGCTTTCCTCTTTGTTGTTCTCTTTAAACCTCAGATTGCCTGACTCTTTTCTCGACAACCTTATGAAAACATGATTTGTTTGGTTGATTAAAAAAATATAACAATATGATAGTTTAAAAAATGAATATATAAATCTTTACTGCATTTTTGAAAGTCTGTTTGAGGAGTCTTTGAGGTGAGATAAGATCCCTGGTGTGTACACATACAGTGCACACATCCAGTTATGCATTTGTGGGACGGAGTTGTGAGTGTGTTTGACTAATGCCTGTCTAACCTGGTAATGTAAGAATGCTCGGCTAAAATACAGTCCGAGCCTCGTTTGTGAAGCATTGTTCTCCTCCACATCCACCAGATTTTTGCTGCGTTCTCGCTGCTGATGCTCGGGAGGAAAAAATGATGGCAAGACATGATTTTCTGAAGCCGATTTGCCGTTTTCATCACTTTTTTTCTCAGTACAGGTAAAAGTTTGTTTGTTCAAACAGGCAGCAAGAGCATTTTGATTATGATTTATTCATTTGTGCATAGTAGTCCAATGCCTTTCATTTAGTTGTAAGCTATATTTTATTCCAGATGACACTAATTCTAATAAATAATCAGAGTTAATGTGAAAAGATGTGTACTGTGTGGATGAAGCAACGTTGTATAGATGGCTGAAAATGTATGTTGAAAATCTGTGTATTCTAGACATGTTATATACACTGATCAGGTATAACATTATGACCACCTGCCTAATATTGTGTTGGTCCCCCTTATGTGCTCAAAAATTCTGTGAACCACTGGGCAAGAGGACCTCTCAGGGTGTCCTATGGGGTCTGGAACCAGGACGCTGGCCGTGGATCCTTTGGCTACTCTGGCTTGTGCAGTGGGGCCTCTGTCAATCAAACTTGTTCCACTGCATCCTGCTGATGCTTGATCACAATGGGGTGTAGGAAGTTTGGAGGTCAAATCAACATGTTGGGACATTGTCACGTTCCTCAACATGTTCCTGATTGTTTGATGTTTTTTCCATGTGGTGGGGTGAATTTTCCTGTGGGGGTAGGCCAGTGATATTTTGGATTTCCATTTGCATGAGGGAGTGTGCTTGTTGTGGGACAATGTTTATTTGGGTGTCTAAGTCTCATCTATAAGGATGTCAAAATCCAAGGTTTTCCAGCAGAACAGCACATAGTACCAATACAATCAGTGTCACTCACTTTACCTGTCAGTGGTCATAATGTTGTGGCTGACCGATGTATAAATTTACACTAAAATGTTGTCTAGACTAATTACTTTCTCACTCACTGCTATTAATTTTCACAAATGTGTACTTTTAATACCTCCATACAAGACAAACTTTTGTCATGGTGATCCTGCTGTGCCACACTTATTATATAATACTAATATAATAGAAGTGATACATCTGCTACACCATCCATACTTGGAGGGTGCATGTTAGTGGTATTATAAAGGTTGCATATTGTGCTCCTTTTCAGCAATTTAATAAAAAATTGCACATGTTCCCAGAAAGTGTCTTTCAGTATTCAGTCTATGATACTGCAAAGATGGTTCATTTCACCATGAATGTATAACTCCTGGTTTTAGTCGTCTTCTAAAGAGGTGTCAGTGTCTGTAGCCGTAAATGCAGCCAAGCTACTGCTGCCCATGCGTGCTTCAGGAAGAAGACTATCACTTCTAGTCCTCTCTCTGATTCATCATTTAAGATGAATTTAGAGCTGAATTCTCAGCACAGTCATTGTTTTTAGCTCATGTCTTTGGTAGTTTCAGCTGCTATTTCATCTTAGTTCCATTATCTGACAGGAGAGATGGAAAAATATGTAAATGGGAAAAGTTTTATTGGGAATTAAGGTGTAATAAAATGCAGTATGTGTGAGCACAGAGAGCAAGAAGGAAGTGAACAGAGCTTAGTTTGTCGTTAAAGAAAGGTACTTCCCACGGCGAATGAAGCAATAGGCTTCAAGGCTGACAGTTTCTGACATACAATACGCATTCCATCTTAAGAACATTATTTAACTCTTAAGGGGTGCATCTCATGTGTCACTTGGCAAATATGTCACTGTCTGACATGTTTCCTCCTCAGCTGTGACACACACAAACCTCAGTGTTTGTCTATCTTGTTTATCAGTGGGTGTGCTGCGATCCTGTTTGGCCAGTCATGACATCTAAGGCGGGGTCAGTGTTAACGCAGCTGTCCTACATCAGCAATATAAGAGGCCCAAAACTTTCTAGAAATTGTGAACGTAGAGATCGTACAGCAGGGGATTATTTTAGAGAGCGAGACCGTGTATCAGCAGTGGGTAAAGATGCGTTGCTTTATGCCTCGGAGCAGCAAGATAGCCAATGAAGTGGATAAGAAACGGCTGCCTAGTCAAAGTGAGCAAGTCAGCAGAGAGGTCAGGGAAGGTGGGGAGGCTGGAGCTCAGCCCAGATATCAACTCAGCAGGTACTTTATTTTTGGCGTGCGCACATTTCTAACCCATAACTAATCCCAACTCTTTCCCAAACCCTCAACTGGACTTAATTCTAACCATAAACCTTAGTTTTAGGTTCAAGACTTTGAACCTTGACCATCAAAAACTGTAATTTTTTTCTTCTCATTAAGATAGATGTACAAATGCGTACACACAGATGCAGTTTGTAGAGGATGCTGTGTCTGACTCTCCTTATTTCTCTTTCCCTAACACACACACACACACACACACACACACACACACACACACACACACACACACACACACCTGTTAACCCTAAAAATGCCTGTAATGCTGAATTACTAAAATGCTGGTTTTAACCCTGTAGAGATGCTGCCTTTGCCTGTTAGTGGTGGTGTTGAGCTGTTATGGATTGTAATTTAAACCATGAGCTGTTTTTGCTTCATATGTGCAAACATTTCAGTGTAGTGACGTAGCGAAATCGTAAAAACTAAGCAGTCGTATTTATTACAGTGCTCTTGTATTGGACTGCATTGCGGGAGTTCCTCATTCTCCAGTTACTCGACATCATACATAAGTGTGTGTTTTAGTGCTGCTGCTCTGTTCTTGTTGCAGGAATTTGTTTGGATTTGCTATAATATGAACCACCAGGCATTTAGAGGAAGTTCTAGTAGAAATCCTCCGTACCACAAACATGAAAAAAGGGAACATTAATTATTTCACAATGGCATCAGCTGTAATCTTTAGGTGGGGATTTTTTTTGTTGTAACCATAAACATGACTAGTGAACAGCTCTATGGAAAACACCTAATCACCTTCCTGAGAACAAAAATAGATTACTAATGCTGCCAAAATGTGGATTTTCTTGCTTTTTTCTGGCTGAATCTTTGTCTCACCTCTCAACATGTAACAAGATTGTAGATTGTAACTGGTAGGACTAGTTTAACCCAAACACTGAAGAATTCGACCCTTCTGATGAACATGACAACACAGTGTACTGTCAGAGATAAAGATACTGTCTGTACATAATGATACTACATGTGAACAGACTGTAGGATTTGTCCTTGAGTGACTATCTAGAAGAACATCACAGCAAATATGTTGCCAAGTAGTTGTCAACAAATATTTCAGATTCTTTTTATTAGAGTTTTTGTTTTTACAGATAAGATTGAAATACTTTAAAGCCTGCTTTAAGGAAGTATCAGCTGACTTAAGCAGAACAAATCTGAATATGTCAAATGATTAAAATGTGCTTAGTAAATGCTGAGTGACCTAAATTGAAAACACACCACCATGTGCACATTGTGTTAACCTGTAACTGTGCTAATAAACACACCTTGTTATTACCTCAACCAGCTTTTGTTGCTTAAAATAACAATAAAATAAAGATTTTAGTGTTACCTGTCATAATGTCTGGTCAGGTTTTCACTGTTATTGACTTGATAGTATTCCTTTTTTATATGGAATATCAGAAACAACATGCGGCAATAATACAAGAAGCTCCACATTCAGATCCAGTGTCAGGCTAATGTGTTTTCTCTTTCCCGTAGGCTTATGCGGCCAGACGATGCCAACATTGCGGGCAACGTCCACGGCGGGAACATCTTCAAGATGATCGAGGAAGCTGGATGCATCGTCGGCACGCGACACTGCAACAAACAGAACGGGGTGAGAGATGACAGCTACATTCACCATTTTATTGCACTGTTGGTGAGATACACCAGCAGGATGTGTCATTGAATTTTTAACAGCAAAATATACAATCATAAGGTAATCCAGTTCGACCCTCTCAGCTTTTTTATTTTTGCTTCTGTAACATTTTTGTCGCTGCAGGCTCATTTTACACTGCAATTTAAAGTCCTGCACCTCCATGCAAACACCACAACCATGATTAGAAGTAGAGAGAACTCAAAAATGTGTTTTGTGCAGTGTAACAAAGCTATAACACTCTCAGTCATAAGAAAAGAAAGTTGAGCCTCTGTCAAACCCTCGAATCAACATGTTCAACATTTTTTCCTGGAAAAAACAAATAGTGGCTCACCTTTATGCATTTTTCTGTTTACACTTTGATTAAAACTCCATCTAGGTGGATGTTTTACAAGGTTTTTATCCACATAAATCAGACAGCACGGTCCATGATCTGATCTTAATGTACTATCATAGTAGCAGTTTTGAATTTTGGAAACTGTCGTTTCTGAAACCAAAAAGTAATCAATACGTGAGTATGTCTGAAACATAGGTTTCAAATATCTCCAAATATCCACAAGCTGTAACTCTTTGATAAATTGATGGATAGTTTTACTTTTATTGTGGGCCTGGTCAGCACCTGTGGATCTGGCCCTTCCTGGGTCAAGTGTACCATTCCAGTCCACCGCAATTATGTATTCTCCTGGAAGGGACGCAAGTGTAAGAAATAAACTTGTAAAAAAATCCAGGTTTTCTGAATTCCGCGTTTAAATGTTAATCAGACTTAGGTCTAGGGAAAGACTTCTGTTTACATTTTTAATTTATTTTCATACTTGTCTCCTATCTACTCTGTATAAACACTGCCTGCAATTCATCTTAAAACTCTGTGTCACGTGACAGTTGGTCACGTTTGAATTTTAGTTAATTTTTTTTTTTTTTTTTTTTTACAGGATCTGGTTAGAGTACATGATTTATTTTTGGTAAAGTTTTAACTGAGACATGTAGACGGAAGTGATTTTAATGAACTATGACGATTTTAAGCTTAGATTTAGGATTTAGAGTATGGGTATTGGGGGTTCAGAGAGTTAAAGTTTAATACCTGAATAAACAAACTAAAATACAGTGTGCCTTATGGTGTAGAAATATATTATACAGCAAATGTAAATTACCACTTCTTTTATAAATACATTTAAAAAAGCAATAAAAACACAGCGGAAGTGTTCAATTTGATAAGGTTGTCTTAGTAATATGTAAACCATGCCAAATTTCCTCAGTTCAACTTGTTTGCCTAAAGTACACAACATCTTTTCAGATCTCAAACAGCGTGGTGGAATTATTTTGTTTGTGGTCACTGTTGCCTCACCCAGATTCCTTTTCACCTGGTGAACTTTAGCCGACTTTTGACTTCCTCTTCGTTCAGTTGTTGTCTCACCTGTTGCTGCATTCTCATCATGTTCTGCTGATGTCCTGAGTTTCACTGTTCAGATAAGACATCAGGACAAGACCATTCCTGAACGTGCTGCTACACACGACGGTGAACCTGTGCCTCACGAAAGACCAGCAACATTTTTACATAGAGAATAAAAATCATTTGAAACGTTGAAGTCCAATTGAGTTCTGTTTAGTTTTAGTGGTTATAATTTTTCAACATGCAGACGAGGTTTCCAGTCATTGGTGCCGTCAAATATTTTATTCATAACCTCCCTTAATATCATCAAATTAGACATCCATGTTATGAATCTGGGTCAGATTTGATCCTGTGATTCACGGATTCATCGCAGCTCAAGATCAACAGTTTTGTGTTGCCTCAAACTGTGTATTGCTCCAATATTGATGTATAAGAACCAGATTTCCTTCGCCTGCCCTGTAAAATATAACTAGGCATTTGTTGTTCTCATTTGTGTTTTTAAGCTAGCATCACTTATAAGTTAAGCATTGCCACTTGCAACCAGCAATAACAAGTCAGCAGAGCAAACTTCTCACTAACGTTGCCTCTGCTAGAGTTTTGATAAGACAATGACAAGAATTTATTTGTTGAAATTAGCTGAGTTGCATTCCACTGAATGGAAACCCCGTAGAAGAGTGTCAGGTCCGTGTGTGCATGCTCATTAAGGTTCCTCACTTACCTGGCTGGGCCGCGTGTGGGTGGTCGGACGTTCTTGACAATTTGAAAGCCAGGAGAGGACGCCGTTTAGCTCACTGAGTTAAGGCCAAACAACATGGGCTCAGTTCCTTAGCAGCGGTCATGAGTTCAAGTCAAGCTCAAGACCATTTGCTGCATGTCACTCTCCTGTCTCCCCCACTTTCACTCTGTCTTTCTCCAATAAAATGGAAAAACTGTCCCTCCCCCAAAATAAATAAACAAACAAACAGGCAGGAGGAGGACTGGACGAAGAAAAGTTTTACTCTGAACAACATTTAGACCCAACATCTAGTTGCGCACACAAGAAAATCCTAGTTGGCCTAGTTTTGGCCAGACTTATTAAACTTAGTAAAGTCAACTTTGGTAGCTGAGAAAACTTAAAAATCTCTTGCATCATGCTGCCTTGATATTTTAAGTTTTGACGACTTTGATATTTTTTTTTACAGTGTGTGTCCATTTTTTTTGTAACACTGATTACAAAGGTTTTGCATATTTTAAGTGTACAGCATGATGTCTCTAGAAGATACCTTTAACTAAATATCAGCATGGTGGTGTAACACTGCAGGTGTTAAGATCATCGCTATCACTTCAACTAGCTTTGTACTTCAATTTAAAGCAGTTTGGATGATGATTTTTGTTTATTAGACATATATAATCCAGTGATTTTGATTAAATATCACGATTTTGAGCTTGCTCTGGTTATCTTTCCCGACGAAACTGTACTTCACACATGATTAGTCCAACAACAATCAAAAGTAGAAAATCTGGTGGCTTTTTTGTTTTTACAGTTTCTGGCTCTCATAAATGGTAAGATTTGGGCAATATTTAAAAACATAACATGCCTTTCTAACCAGCTGGCAGGTTTGAGGGTTACATTTTCACTTCAAGGTGCAAATAAACAGAATAAAATATAATATCCTAAAAAGTGTGGAAATTAAATATAAACTAAAAGACACATATGGGAGAAAAAAATAAATTAAAAATATTTTAAAAAGCAATAAAAACATATTGTAGATGATTTGTTTAGTTTGAGAAGGTTGTTGAAATAGTAGAAATTTCCTGTACAGTAAATTGAAACAACACACATGAAAATAATTATCCTTATATCAACCGTTTTTTATATAATCATGAAAAAATAATAAAAATGTAATTGATTTATTCAGTTTAGGAATGCTGTTTTAAAAGTATGTAAACTATGAGTTGTTTCCTCAGGTCACCTTGTTTACGTGAACATATTTTAAATCTCTTACGTTCAAACTGCATGGCTGAATTATTTTTGTTTATGTTCACTGTTCACTGCCTCACTGCCTTGATTTTGCTTTTCACTCGGTGAACTTTAACCGACTTATGATTTCCTCACCGTTCACTTGGTCACCGTCTCACCTGCTGCGACATTCTCATCATATTCCTTTGAATTTCACAGTTGAGATAAGACATCAGGACAAAACCATTCCTGAACGTGCTGCTAAACACTACAGTGATCCTGTGCCTTATAAATCTGGGTTTGGCGAGATTTTAACCTGTGATTCGCTGATTTTGAAGTATTTGAACCAGAAAAATACAGAGTTGCAGAAGGAACGGCTCATTATAATCAACAGTACTGTGTTACCTCACGGTGGGAATGACTTCATCGTTCTGAGAGGTTATCACAAAAGTTTTACGTATTTCAAGTGTACAACATATTTATCTTCTAGAGACATCGTGGTACCTTTAAACCTGTTTGAATATCGCCGCCGTGGTGCAACACTCCAGATGTTAAGATCAAGATTCCACTCATGTTTCTTCAACTAGCTTTGCACTTCTGTTTAATAGATTTAAAACAGTTTGGATGATGAAAGTGAAAGATGTCATTTATGAATTTTGCAAAAGTATAATAATAATTTCTAATACAGCTTCCATAATTTAAGCCCCCCAGCCTTTGCCTACATTGTCTGGGACTGATTTTGTTACTTTGCTGCCCTGTTAATAAATATCATAGTGTTGTTAGTTGGACTTAACAGAAGACAATGAAAAGAAAACAATAAAGCTGATTTTTTAATTATTTACAAAAATAAAAAAAACTTTTCTTTTTGCAACGTCTGCAAACTCGGTGTTGATCATACTACTCTGCACACGAGCTCTAGAAATATTTCACCAAACTGAATGCATCTTCCAACAACCTTTTGACAACTTGCTCCTGGTTCTGTTTTTTAGCCATGCTGCATTCATCTTTTATTTTTCTTGTAATCTCTCTAATCTGTTTTCATACTCGTCTCCTGTCTGCTCTGTGTCTCACAGTTCAGCTTAAATCTCTCTGAATTGTTTGCTTTTACGGAATCTGTTTAGTCCAAAAGATTCATTTATGGTTATTTTTTAAAATGTGACATGACATAAAGTGATTTTGATGAAAGATCCCAATTCCCACAAGTTTCTTCACAGATGGGCAGTCAAATTTGGAAAGTTAAAAATCTTTCCAAGATTAATAAAAGGGGTCATTTTGTGATTTTGAAAAGACAGCATGCTTTTCAAACCAGCTAACAGGAGTGTTTGTACCAGTGACTCAGCTAATTATCATTTAGAACAACATTGCCTTTGCTGTGGCATTCATAACACTGTTTACTATTTATTAATGGCATCCTAAAATGAAGACTTACTCCCCAGTGTTGTGATTGTATACATATTTGCATGACGTTTAGGTTTGCTGTTCTTTCTCCACAGGAACGCTGTTTGGCGGCGCTGGTTCGGGTGGAGAAGACAGATTTCTTGGCCCCTGTGTTCGTTGGTGAAGTCGCCAACGTCACTGCTGATATCTCTTACACCTCCAAGCACTCGTTGGAGGTCCAGGTCAAGGTCATGGCTGAGAACATCCTCACAGGTGACTCACTCTGACATGTACTTGTCAAACAGACACATGCTGTGTAGTCCAGGCAATTCTGACGTTGTTTACAGAGGTGGCATTCATAATGCTGGGAAACTTCTAATTACAGTGTGATAAATTTAGCAGTCGTGATGGATTCTGGCTTCATGGATGACTTGGTTTGAACCTGTTGACTCACCTGTGCAGCATTGTTCACCTTTAGCCTCATTCTCGCCCGCATTACTGCAAAACAAGCACCAAAAGAATGACAAGCATTTGAGTACACAGGCATTCAAAAACACAGGAAGACAGACAACACTTGCCATCTGTTGTGTGTAGTAGAATCTTTAAATGATCTTTTTTCTTTACTGAATAATGCATTGGTTGTTGTTCCAGATTTATTAATTAAATGTGGAGTCCATGAAGTGTCACTGCCCATTACAATTTCCCAGTTGTGTCTGATTACCAGTGCCTAAGGATCCAATTTACAACAATAGAAAAAGCATCAAACTTCTCATGTTGGAGAGGCTGGAACCAGTGAATCTTTAAAATTTTAGTTTGATGCACATCTTAATCAATTATCAAAGCAGATGCAAGGTCAAACAGTTGGCTATCAATTAATAAACCTCTTGTTTCACTTGTGTTTCCTCTCGCCCTTACACTGATATTGGTAGGAATTTCTATTCATCTGGTAATTAAACTGTTACAAGAACAAAATTAAATTTGCATCAAATTTCACAGCCTACTGCACCAAACGTCATGTCCTCATTATTTGCACCAGTGTTTTTTCTGCTTTGTGTAGAGGCAGCTAAATGCTACATGCGTTCATTGTTTCTCTTTAATTTTTTTAAAATTAATTTTAGATGTAGTTGCAAATTGTCTTTTTATGCACAAAATTCAAATTTTAACTTTAAAAAATATATTACACCGACTGAAAACTTTGAGAATATACAGCAGATATTTTTTTAATTTACGTACTTTCAGGTGACTGGTCCGTTGTTTTCATTTATAAAGTGTAATTTTATCTGAATCAAGGGGGACAACATAACCTCAGTGTGACATTTTGCTGTTTGATCAGTGGAGGGCAGCACACAACCAGTAACGATGCTCTTAGAAGCATGTAAAATAAAAACTCTGCTTTCATGAGGTGCTGCCTTATGCGCCGTGACAGGGGACTAGAAAGTATGAGCCATGCGGGTTTCCAGTTTTTACAGTATTTTCCAAGCGATGCAGTCTGTAATTCTTGTTTTATGATTAAGACTAGTGCATATCTAATGTGTACTATGTGCAAATAAAAGCATGCATGCACTGTATGTATATGCAGGCTACGTCTGCACACACACAATTCTCAGAGTCTCTTGAGTAAAGCTGCAGTGGAGACGACAATGGACTGATCTGTGAACCTTTAAATGCCAGTGGGACCAGCAATGCACAGACTGTAACAAACAAGTGCTGACTGTACTGTAGCTACTTGAATAGTGGGATATTTTTAGACCCTAATAATACATGCAAAGATACTCTCAGTATATAATCAAACTGTTATGAAGGAGTTTGGGAAACACTGGTGCAGTTTTTTTGTCATAATCAACAAATCTCAAGGATCTCTGTGCTTTTTTAAAAAAAAATAATGACTTCTTAGGATGAAATTAAAGAGACAAAACAATAGGGAGACGGAGACAGAACAGGAGTGAGACAGATTGAAGGAGACAAGTCATACTGATGACCAGAAAGACAGCAAATGGAAGGCAAGAGGAAAAATAAGTGAGAGTAGGGAAAAGATAAAAAGAAGGATGAGGGAAAGGATGTGTGAGAAACAAAAGAAGTATCCCCTAGACAGCCGTTGCCCTAGCAACAGGCTTGTACTGGTTGGTTGGCTGGTTGCTGGGCTGGAAGCAGGTTGATGGAGGCGGAGGCAGCGATATGAGATGACAGGTAGAGAGCGGCTTACATACATCCATACATCCATGCAGGCATCAGCAGGGACAGCCCTGCTACAGTACACGGCCTGTCACGAAGGACCCCCGAAGAGGGCAGATCAGGAAGAGAGCTTATGGAATGAAAACACTCGGGGCGCTGTTTGGCTCGATGCACATTACAGGATTTATGATTCAGTACATTTTTAATGGCGGAGAAATTTTTTTAATAAAATGGAATCCAGGGTTTATTTCGAGATTCTATGTTTATTGATATTTTAGGAAAAACAATGCTTTGATTAAAGTTAGCCTTGTAAAGCCTGTATTTTGCCAAGAAATCCTAATATTTGTTGTAAATATAAAATATTTGCACTTTTAGAAGCAGACAGTCCACAGTTTTTGCATGAAAAAAATGGCACGAAGCACGCACTAGTTTCAATATTTATCAAAATTTTCTGCATTTTCAACTCTGTCCGTAGGGGAAAGTGCAAAACTGTGCTTGTAAGAACAAAAAAACGAGTAGCTTGAGTTCTGGAGTCTGAAGTGTAGGTTCAGTATCAGGGCAGTGTGGGTGTAGTGTAGATGAGCGTAGATCCAACTCGTGTTAAGAGCAGGCGTGGAGGTTAGTTCCTCCGGGACACTGAACTATGGTCTCCCTGGAGGTTGTGTGGGCCAAACTGAACATCTGTAATTGGACTTGTTCAAATTATAGCCCAAATTATCATATTTAACAGCAACATGTGTCAGTTTAAGAAAATAAAAAGGACAAACTGTTACAACATCTAAACCGAAACTGAACTGGAATACCAGTAGAATTTATTCAGATTATTTTCCAGTATTTCATCGAGTGAGCAGATCAGTTTTTATGGCCCTCAATCTCAAATACATCAGCCCCAACATCAAAAGGAGAGCAAGAGAAAGTGGGTCATATGTGAGTTTATACCTTATGTATGGGTGTGTACTTGTGTGTGAGTGTGTGTGCATCTGAGTTGACACAGCTGCTGTCCAAATAAACATATGGATGTGCGATTTTATGGATCTATTTTTTGCTCAAAGCTCATTAGAATGTGCTCGGCTGCGGTTCTGGCTTGTGTGCATGTTTCATAAATGTGGAAAAAGGTGAAGTAGGACGTGTGTGTCGGTTTGCACTTAGATGCATAATTTTTGCAAATGTGCGTTTGCGTGGCGCATGTGTGTTTCATACATGCATGTGTGTTTCATACATGCATGTGTGAGCATGTGAGTGTGTGTGTGTTTTCATCAGTGTTTGGCCCTTTAAAAGGTTCCTGCGGGGCCGAGGGGGAAGAGAAGATAACGGGAGCAGACATTATTTGCTTCTGTCATGTCGGCTTAGCATCAGGCCTCACACACTGTGGCCCAGTCAGACACGGATGCCAAGTGGATGTACCTGCACACATGCTCCGACACAACACATGCACGTACGTGACACACTCACGCACACACACACACACATGGTTGTGCAGAGATGACCCGTGTGCTTGCAGAGCCTGATATGCTGACACATTCAACACAGAAAAAGTCACACACCTACGCGTTCTCACACCCACACAGATGCACATGAACACCCACAGTTCCCTTCTTGCTAAAAGAAGTCTCACACAGAGGCAGGGCTGGCACAGTTTTACACATTCTTCACCAGATCTGTTCCCAGGCACAGGATTGATGGACGGCTTTGACAGAAACACAGAAAATGAATTATGCTGTTTGGTTGCAGACTCGAATATGTGGATTGTGACTGTGTACACCACAGCTTGTGCAGCCATGCATGTTTCTGCAGCTTTGCCCATATGTAGACGTGCACGCTCCCCGTGTATTACGTTCTCATCTTGTGCATTTATGTTCATTTCACGTGTTTGAATGTGTGTGTGTGTGTGTGTGTGTGTGCTGGGGGAGGAGACAAGCATCCAGGTTCCACAGTCAGTCAGGCAGCATCTCGTCAGGCAGGCCTCACTCACAGACCCCCAGGGTAAGGCTGCCTACTGTGGGCACGAGCCGTGATGATTGTCCCCGCTGGGGGGATTGCACATGCGTACTGACATACACATGCGCGCTCACAGTCAGACCTACACACACCACAGCGCACACAGATTTGTATATACCCACGTATGTGCTCACGTCTGAAAATACTCGCACATACCCAAAAAACGTCACACAGTCATAATCAGAGAACTACATGTGCACACACAGGCCAGAAGACCTGCACATTACAAACACAGAGATAAAAAAATACATATGTGTACACAGGTGTAAACTCTGCTATATGTGAAAAAAATGTCCACAAAATTCCCACAGAGTCAGTCCCACTTGCATTTCATGCACACTCAGGCACACATTTGCATAAATGTAGCATAAACTTAGCGTGCCTACTCATCACACACATGCATAGGCACAGCCGAGAGCAATGTATTGTGGATTGAGGCTTAAAATATTGTAGCATGACAGCTCCTGCCATGATCCTGGTAGGTCACACAACTGCACATATAGAGAGAGATACTACGTGAGCATATACGCACCCAGTAAAAATGTATTGTTGTGGGTTTCTCCTAAGCTCTGCAACTCATCAGTTTGAAAAACAATCAATTATGATTTTATTTGTTATTGCATTGTCAAGTTATTTAGTTCTCATTAGCATCCATGGCAGGAGGAAAGAGATGTGTGGTTTTTATGTGTTTGAATATGAGAAATGAACTCCTCTAAAAAGATGTAAAATTCACAACATACTATGAAATACAAAAATATAAAATAAAGTACGAGGGAAATCTGATGTTTGTAACAGGACAGTACTACAGAATAGAGGTTAGTTATGTACAACAGAGAATTGCAAAGATAGATTGCCTCTGGAGTTTGTCATGGCGAGCAGCTTGTTGTCTCCGCTGGATCTCTCAGATCTGAATTTGTGAGTGTTTACCACTTAAAATAAAATATTTAGTAATGTTTAAATTGAAGATTCCTTTTTACTCAGAAAACACAGTCCCAAAACTCTACCTCATGTTTTAGTCTGTTCCTATCAGGCTGTAACATCTCACAGCTGGACTGTAGTGTAGTTAAAAGTAATGGAGCCTTGGCTTGGCACAATGGAAAATCTGTGGTTTTGATTGCGGGGATCAAGCACCAAGAACGATCCCCTCTGCACTGTCTCGGAACATGCTGTTCAGGAAGGAGAAAAGAAAACATGGGCACTTTTTTTCCTGCTCCGAGGAAGAATTAAGGATAGTGAGTGGAAGATAAAGGGGAGTGCAGAGGGGTGAATGTGTAAAAAGACAGCAATAAATCAAGTGAACTGCTTGAGGTGAAAGAAATGGATGAGGGCGAAGTTAACGGAGAGTAAAGGGGTTGGAGAAAAAAGGGAGGGAGGAGGAAAGGAACAACAAGATCAAAGATATTTAAGTAGTTTAGACTGAGAATGCTGAATGTCTTTCAGAGGCAAAAGAATGTGCATTTAGGAGGTTTCAAGAATGCTATGAAGCCATGATTGATGCCTTAAACTTAGATTAAAGGGATTGGAAGAGGCATTAAGTGTGCTGGAGGGACTTTCCCCCACTTAAGCACCCATGTGAATGCTCAGATCAGTACCCACAAATGCTCTAATTTATAATTAAATATGACAGAGCTCAGTGTTTGGGAATTCTGCTGCCTATCATGTAGTTAAAAAATGGCAGTTTTGCTGTATGTCTAAGCCAGCTTAACAAAAGCTGCTGGTTTGTTTTGTAGTTCATATCTGATTTGCTTGATTTTTGTTCTGTATTCAGCTGAAAGTTAAATGTTTTTGGGGTTGACACAATAACAGATTAATTTTATTTTTGTTTGTCCCTAACAGAGTGTTATTGAGCTCCTATCAGTATGCTTTATTGCTGCTTACATTAAATCAGCCAGGTAATTGCAGTTGGGCTGTCTGATGTGTAATATCCTCCACCTCACCTGCAGCTGTCGTCTTGCATGTTAATGCAGCCACTGCACCGCTGCATATCCATCACACACCCGTCTTCCTCCGCTATAACGGCATCAATTTAACAGAAAAAAAAGTACCTGCCACTGTGTGGTGCCATTTGTCTCAGCTGTCATCATAGTGCCCTTTTACATCCCTTCTTCTAAAGCTGCCACCAGATGAACTTGGAAACCCATGCAGAAAGTCACTGTGCAGTCAGTCAGTTTGTTGAGCATTGTGCCACAGAGTGTGCAAATCTGAGCAAGCAGATTTGTGGAACTTGTGTTCACGGTGGATGTAGCCAAAATCTTCCTATTCAGTAATTCATTAATCCTAACTAAGTAAGCCAGCTGTCCCTTTTGCTTGCTGAGAGCCATCTTTTGTGCCTGAATTCAGTTCTCCATAATCACATAGAAACCAACATGTACAATAAACCAGTTTTTCAGTAATAATCACATTTTCTGCAAGGATTTTCAATGTTAAGAAGACAAATTTTATATTTAGGTAAATATTTGTATGTGTTGTATTTCCCAAGTCTGCCTCTAATTTGGTTTTGTCATAATAAAGTTCACAATACTGCAAGCATGAAGAGGAAGAATGTGGGTTGTTTTAGTGGACATGCTGTGAAGGGTATAAGGGTGCTGTCCAAGCAATGACATGGTCAAATATTGACATTGTGTTTATTCGATGCAGGGGGATTTCAAATTCAAAGCCAGTTCCCTCGTTTCATTCTGGTCAAAAAGGTCATCAGTCGGACTGGGAATGGTTCTTAGCTGGCCGGTTCATTTTGTTTTCACCCCTTGTCTCGCTCTCTCTCTCCCTCTCTCCCTCTCTCCCTCTCTCTCTCTCTCTCTCTCTCTCTCTCTCTCTCTCTCTCTCTCTTTCCTGCCCTTCCTCCCTCCATCCTAAACACAGTTCACTTACAAGGTCCAGCAGGAGCTAATAATAGACTGGAGTCACTCGGTCTTGGGTAGAGTCAAGGATATGTAAATATGCCTCCCTTTCTCCTGCGGGCAACTTCCTGGTTGCTGGCAAGGGCATCAGCCAATGAGAGGAGGAGGAGAAGGGGAAGCGTAGTCGGCATGGCAACGAAGCCTGGCTGTCTGCACAGTTTTAACTCGGGTGTAAAATGCAAATGTTATTTCCCTGGAGTGGCCTGCCATAAGTTGACACTCCCACTCTCTTCTCCTAACTTCACGTGTCTTTGTGCAAAGTCTCTGGCTGGTTTACCGACGACCGCAGAGCTCACATTAACAACACCGTTCTCCATTTTCATTAAGGGCGGTTTTATTTATGAGATGTCCTATTTTTAGTAGCATGTTGATGCGGTGCACATTCATGCAATTTTAAATCACTGTGTATTAAGGGTCGTAAAATGTACGGGCAAAGCACCAATTATATAAAAGATTATTTGGTAGATTAAAAACCAGTTCTTTAATTAACAACTTATAAATACATTTGAATATCAGCCTCACAGGTCTTTATATAAACCCCACGAAGCTTATCAGATGTTTCAGCCACAAGTAGAAGCTCTTGATGCTTTAAGACAGCGAATTCATTTCAACCTGCTGGCCCTGTGCTGTCTTTAATCTGTGCGCCTCCCTCGTGTGCCATAACAACACCACCTCAAAATAGCCCCTCTCTCTCTGTTAGCAAATTAAGTGAAAAAGTGTGGGCAGAATAGAGCAGATATCACTATGACAACCTCTCTGCCTGATTGCTATGAGACGTGAGTTTGGTCTTCTGATCTTCTGGTTCTTATAACTTTCTGCAGGAAGGCAGTGCAGATGCTACAGACTCTCACATGCTCCAGAGTCTGATGAGCGGGTTGCCGTTTGTATTTAATCCATTCAAAATGAAAACGCTGAAAGTTCAGGATTTGTGGATTATGCAAAAATCTAGTACTTGTGTTCTGAATAGACAAGAACTATTGTCTTCGAACAAAGTCCTCATTTGTTTTCTGCTCCTTTGTTTGCTGAAGAAATCTTCACGCAGCACCAATCGATTTGTTAAAAACTGGATTGACTTTTACTGGGGTATTAATAAAAGCGTCTGTTTTGACAACAGCAATTTCAGAATCATTTGCTCCATTGTTGCGTCATTTGAGCGACGTGTCAAAACTTTTTGGTTTACAGGCACAAAACTCTGTCTGTTTATCGGGTAAAATAAAAAGCTGTGAAGTTCCTCACTGACATTTTCATCTTTTTTCTCTGTAACTGCAGGTGCCAAAAAGCTGGCCAGCAAGGCGGCGGTGTGGTACGTCCCCTTGTCTATGCAGGATGTCGGCAAGATCGTGGAGGTGCCGCCCATCAAGGTACACGGAAACTTGAAGTCTGGCATTTTACCTGTCAGCTTCTCTCAGCCTCTGTGACTCTCTCCCCCTCATATGTATATCAGAAAAGACATTACTGGAAGCCGAGGAGAGTGAATCCACAAGAGAGGCCATCTGGTCAAGATAAAAATGTTGACATTTAACAGTGTGAAAAGTCCATTTCGCTTGTCTTTGTCTTAAATGTCAGCGTGTTTCAAGTCTTTACTTCTCCATGCGCTCATGAAGAGACTGATGTCTGAGTGGATGTATACATCTATACATACGCTCATACTGTATATATTCCTTTTTTATAGTATGCTAGCGCAGAACAGGAGGAGGAGGGCAGGAAGCGTTATGATGCTCAGAAGATGGAGAGACTGGAAACAAAAGCACAGACTGAAGACATAGTGCCACCTCCAGCCAACCCAGGTAACACACCACCCACAGTCAAACTGACCATCTGTTGTGGCTCATGATGCTAGTGTTGAAATCAAAAGTCTTGTTGCGGTTTAACCTAAAAATACTTTGCAATTCTCTCAGTAAAACTTGGTGCAGTTCTTGTAGTATCAAAAGCAACTTCAGCACATGCAATAAAAGGCACAGCATTGTGTGTAGATTTCCACTGCTGCCACTTTTTCCACTTAGTTTTGCAAACTTGAGCTCTAGCATGAAGTCAAAAGCAGAAAACATGCACTGCCCCATAGCTATTAATGTTCAACACCAAGATAAAACAATGTTGAATTAAGTAAGTTAGTAATCCTGAACATTAATTACATTTTTGTTATGTAACTGTATTCAACCATAGTAAAGCTGGTATGTAAATCTCTAATTTTGCCGTCTTGATTTAACTGCAGAAGCTCCATCAAAAGGTTTGTGTGATCTAGATCAGCAGGTAGCATGTCAGTACCATGCGGTGACTTTGGCTGGACAGCATCTATCGAAGCATGCAGCTTTTGTTGATATTAGCTTGCTTTTTGCAAATGCACACAGTGTTTTTTTCTTAATTGCAAAACTCTATTTTTGACATTTCTTTTGTTGAGTGTATGTGTGTGTTCTTGTGTGTTTGCATTGCAGAACAGCACACAGTTGGCTTCAGCCAGCACAGTTTGATCCATTTGGTGGGCCCCTCCGACTGCACACTACAAGACTACGTGAATGGAGGTGAGTCTGTTTCATCATAGGCAGACAGTTTGCTTTCTGTCTTCATCGTGGAAAATTGTAGGGTCAGTTTCGATCCCTTACTACTGAGCTTTTAGCCATATTAGCAAATCTTTTGGTTGTCCCACTGAACACTGTATGGTTAACTTTTATGTCCCTTCATAAAGCTAGCAGAGTGTAGCTGCTGAAAGCCCAATTATTTCTCTCTGGTGTCTTTGGATAAAACCTAAACTGACAGAGCAGTCAGTTGTGAAAGTGAATTTGTTTGAGATTTTCAGATCGCTAGTGATCAGAAATGGATTAATTTAGCTTCCAGTGGTGACTAAAGTGTTCAGAAAACAGTCAGTGATTAATACATCTGAAATCTTTTTTTTTTAAATGAAGTGAGGGGTGCATGAAAACCTCTTTGTTAACAGAAAAAGATACAGTTCGTCTTGCTAATGAATACCACTACTGTGCCTGCCATTGCTTTTTCATGTTAAATGGCACTTTTCACAACTTTTATAGTCTTTCTTCGCAGAAATAATCAGCAAACAGATGAATGCAGAGTGAATTAGATGTATTTTTCTATGGAAGGAAGCTACATTGCAGTATTGTATGTGTGTGGTTCATCACACTGAAATTTGAAGTAAATGTAAGTTACCCATGCAGGAGATTTTGTGTGCAAAGAGACGCGTATCTACATTGACTCTGCTGAACTTGAATGCGAGTGAAGTGAAATTTTTAGTTTGAAGTTTCATTCAACGTTCAGATCACACTGTGTGATTGATCCAGTGCTAACAGCTGCTGACAAGTCATTTCAGAGCACAGTGTTCCAAAGTCGCTTTCTGCCGCCAGTCTTCAGTACCTGTCAGACGTCTTTGTCATTCTTACACATGTAAAACAAAGAGCTCATGAGCAGCATCAGGGCTGTTTCACCCTCTGAACCTCGAGCGGTTTCTGGGCATTTTCTGTTTCTGTCAGATTGTTACTCAGCGTGGGCTCATTTTTTTTTACTGCAATATAAAGTCCTGCACCTCTGTGGAAATAACACCACCATGGCTAGAAGCAGAGAGAACTTAAAATGTCCTTTGTGCAATATGAAAGTTGAATTTATTTTATTGATTATTTTGCAAAACTTGAAAGACACTGCAATCAGCATCAACATTCTTAAGTGCTAACAGATGTTATCAATACTTTCAAAAATTGTGACTCTTTAGATTTATATGCACCAATCAGGCATAACATTATGATCACCTGCCTAACATTGTGCTGGTCCCCTTTATGTGCTCAAAAATGCTCTGAACCATTGGGCATGGACAAGAGGACCTCTCAGGGTGTCCTATGGGGTCTGGAACCAGGACGTTGGCAGTGGATCCTTTGGATACTCTGGCTTTGTGCAGTGGGGCCTCTGCCAATCAAACTTGTCATCCTGTTTATGCTTGAACAGAATGGGGTGTAGGAAGTTTAGTGGTCAAACCAACATGTTGCGCCATTGTCATGTTCCTCAACATGTTCCTGATTGTTAGATGTTTTTTTCCATGTGGTGGGGTGCATTTTCCTGCGGGGGTAGGCCAGTGACATTTGAGATTTCCATTTGGATGTGGGAGTGTGATTGTTGTGGGACAATGTTTATTTGGGTGTCAAAGTCTCATCAACACAGATACCAAAATCCAAGGTTTTCCATCAGAACATCACATAGTACCAATATGATCAATGTTATTCACTTCCCGTCAGTGGTCACAATGTTGTGGCTGATTGGTGTAGATTTTATTACTTAAAACTGTGATTTTTTTCTCATGCTTGTCACCTCTCTGATCTGTGTCAACACAGCCTGCAGTCTGTACATTTTTGTCACGTGACTGTCGGTGGCAGTTGAGTCACCAATGACTTCTCAGTTGTACCAAAAGGTTCATAATTTTTTGTTTTCACAGCGTCTAGTCTAGTTAACAGCATCAAGGACTGTCGGAAAGCTCAAAATCCAGCTGTTCTCTCTGCTTTTGCAGTTTCTGGATGTGATAAATGGTGTTACTTTGGTAATTTCTTTAAAGACAACCTGCCTTTCAAACCATTCAAGGTTCAGAGGTTTAATGCTCAGGGCAGGGACAGGCCAGACCATCCACAGCCTCGGTGCACTGTGGACATCATTCAGGGGAGAGGTTGAAACAGAGAAGCCTAGAGTAGAGAACATGCAGAAAGATGATTTATGGAAGAAGTCGATAGAAAGAAAGGAGTAAAGTAACGCGTGATTAATACTGTATATATAAAAAGTAAATTATTTAGTTTACTTTCTGGGTTTGCTCATGGAGTTTTCATCTAGAAGAAGAAATGCTACTAATTTTATCAAAAGTGAAGCATCCTTGACAAAGAATTTTAGTGTTCTTGCTCTCCTCAGTGAACTGATGAGGGGTGTAAGAATAAAAATGTGTTGTTAGGTTCAGTAATGTCACACAGTTTTTCCTGAGCCACTGCTTGGGTGACAGCACTGTTATGAGCTGGCTGTAATGAGGAAGAACAGAATGACAAGGATGAGGCAGGAAATAAACAATTGGAAAAGCAAGTGGAAAATACAGCGTCGTCGTCCTAACAGGAGATTTATGATGCTGATGCCGTTTTCAATTTTGTGCTTCGAGCCGGTGGAATCAGGAGACTGAAATTGGTACATGGGTTTTGAGCTTGTTAAAATTCCTTACCAGGCCTGTTCAACCATCTTTATGTAGAGAAACTATTCTTATTTGGATGTTGTTTTAAAAAAAAGCCATTTGGAGGCTCATTAAAGATATTCATTCACAGCATTCAGCAAAGTCCTTCAGGTGAATCATTGCACAAACAGCAGAATCCTTAAGACATACCGGTATTTTCACTGATGCTTCCAATTGTGCTTTTGTTGTTTCTCCCTGGGTGATATTCTCCTGCTGGATTTGATCCAGACTCATAAAAAACAACATTTATGTAGTGCTTTAGAATAAATGAGACACAAAACAAACAATACAGCAAGCGAACTAAGATTAAAGGTAAGATAAAGAATTAATGAACTGAGTGCGAATCCAGATTTGATGGTTTAGCCTCCCAAAAATCTGGTTATCTGATGCCCCAACCTCACAAAAATAACACAAACCTTTACTAAAAACCTCTTGGGCTGCATTTGTGACAAATCCAATATTTTATCAGCACAGAGCAGATGCTTTTTATCGGTTGAGGTATATTGTTTCTGGCTGGATGTTCCTGCCATTTCTATTGAGGTCAGCTATGTAAAGAGGCCATCAGAGAGACATCACGGAGTGAGGAAGAAAAACAGAGGAGAGATGTTGACTGAGAAAGAGAGAGGACGAAAAAAGGAGGCAGGACAGGAACACGGAGGGGAAGCGAGGTGGGGCAGATAAGTGTTGCATGGTTGCCTTTTTAATTTGGAGAACTTGCTCAGAAGGTTGTCTAATTAAAAGCCAGACGTGGAACAAGCGTGTGGGTCATGTAGAATACAAGCTGCCAACTCTTTCTGTACATGCCGTCGCTCATTAGGCGGCGGACTCGGCTGTTTGCTGCTGCTTTCACTACACTTATTATGCTTACATAACCGAGCCATGGCGCTCGCTCTCCTTGTCTTTACTGTATCTCACTCTTTCCTACTGGAGTAAAGTAAACTGACATGATAATGACGGGACATTCACTTACTCTATCTCCCGCCTGAGGAGACTCAAAGCATAAGAACACACATGCATATTCTCATCTGCTGAAGTTTGATTCCAAAAAAATGCGACACCACATCCATCCAGCCAAAAATTTGACAATTATGTCACACTAATGCACAGTAATACAATGGTGTCATTTAAATACCTTCGATCTGACAGCTGTGTGGGATTCCATTCTGGGTTGTGTGGGCATGACAGTCATTTAATTATTCGGCATTAAAAGTCCTAAATGTTCTGTGACAAAACATTTTTTCTCACTTACGTTCTGTGCTGTCTACCAGCAGGGCAGTTTTGGATATTGTTTGCACAGTCTACCTGTGAGATTTATGAACAGATTTCATTGAAACCACTTTCTGCAGATTGAACTGGACTGGAGCAGTACAGTTGATTCCTATCATGGCAGAAAGAGGTTAATGGACAGATGTCTGAGTCTAGATGAAGAGATACAACTTGGATTAAGTAAGAAGACATACACTGATCAGGCATAACATTATGACCACCTGCCTAATATTGTGCTGGTCCCCCTCATATTCTCAAAAATACTTTAAACCATTGCCATGGACAAGAGGACCTCTCAGGTGTCTTTTGCGGTCGGGCACCAGGACACAGGCAGTGGATCCTTTGACTACTCTGGCTTGTGCAGCGACGCCTCTGTCAATCAAACTTGTCATCCTGTTGATGCTTGAACAGAATGGGGTGTAGGAAGTTTGGAGGTCAAATCAACATGTTGGGGCATTGTCATGTTCCTCAACATGTTCCTGATTGTTAGATGTTTTTTTCCATGTGGTGAGGTGCATTTTCCTGCAGGGGTAGGCCAGTGACATTTGGGATTTCCATTTGGATGAGGGAGTGTTCTTGTTGTGGGACAATGTTTATTTGTCTCATCAACACAGATACCAAAATCCAAGGCTTTTCCATCAGAACATCACATAGTACCAATATGATCAATGTTATTCACTTCACCTGTCAGTGGTCATAGTGTTGTGACTGTATACTTTATAATTCAAACTGCACATTTTTTGCTTGTGGGTAATGACTAACACGTGCAGTCAATAATTATCAATCAAGGAAATGTGCGTACACAGCTTGGCATTTGGAAAGGAGAACAGCCTGCACAAAGCATTCCTGAGAAATGCATATTATGTTTAGAGCCCCAGATGATGAGAGGTCGAGACCTGTGTAGTTGCCGCTCAAACTGCAGACACCTGGATATGTAATGGAAATCTCCAACACTGCTTAACGAAAAGCCTGGAAGTTTTCTAAATCCTGGAGAAGCAAAGCGGCTCAGAAACTTGAACTCAAGCTCACCAGAGTGCCCATTAATTCAACAGTCTTCCTTTTTTCTTCTTATACTTTCCTTTTCTTTGTATTCTTTGCCGCCTGCCCACCTCTCCTCATTATCTCATGCTCTCTCTCTCCCTCTCCCTCTCTCTCGCCCTCCCTCTGCTCGCTCCCCTCCTCCATTCGTGTGCTAAGGAAGCGTAACATCTGTTTCCATGGAAACAGCAGTTGATTGCCACAGGTGGACACCACTCACTACTGATTAAAACAACTCAACCACAAGAAAAAAAGAATTAACTTTGTATAATTAGATTCTATTGTTTTGCAGAGATCACTGGCCACTGAGTGACAGTATGTTCTCGTGGAGTTAAATCCGTGTTTGCCCCTGTATGCTTCCCTTCTATGCACACACTTCCTTTTACTTTCTATATCTGCTGTGTGTGCATGTGCGAAAGAAAGACGTACAGATGTGTGCTTATAAAATAGTTCCCAATGCATAGATTGAAAACAGGATGTGAGTGTGTGACATAGTGTAGTGGAGCTGGGGACTGCTGGAACATCTATCACTGTGGCTTTATATTATCTGTCCTCTGCTCTGATCTGTGCTCACTGAGTATATAAACATGTCAGTGCCTTAGACAGAGGAATTCAGGGCGACAGGGATATGTCCGCTGGAGCTTGTGTGATCGACCTGTGTGTGTGTGTGTGTGTGTGTGTGTAGACTGCTTCCTCTGCCTTAGCAGCCTTCTTCTCTGTTCCAAAACCAACATTGATTCATTAACAAAATACTAAATTGGAACTTTTCTAGAATCAGGAGAAGAATCTGACTGAAGAATCAACTGAAACTGCAGCCAAATTAAACACAGGAGTCACAAAACAAACACACCGCAAGGAAAATCAAAGAGCTCGTTTAGTCTTTTGAGACGCAGATGTGTGCAAAGGTCTGTATGACTGATAGCAGATCATAAAACATACCATCTCTGAGAACTTCCTCACATTTGCTTGTCAGTGCGATTGAAGAAGCAAACACTGATGAACCATATGAAACCTGATTTTAAAATCAAATGTGGTTAAAAAATAGGTATACATGTAATCAGATGCATCACAGAATATGTTTTCATAATCATAATTGTACATTAAAAGATCAAATAAAAGTTAAAATTCAACATATTTTTGACTGGTGATTGAGATGCAAGTCCGGGCTCCAAAGGGGTGCACTACAAAGCAACCTCAACATAGCCAGGCTTTCTTTTTTTACGTTTGTTGGCTTGACAAAATGTAAAACCTCAATCAGAGATGATGGGTATCACATTGGTGGTTATCAACTTGTTTTGTTAACTCAGGGTATCTTTTTTTATCAGATCCTGTGTGCACATGTTTGACTCTTCTTCTGCACAAAATAATCCAAAGATGTGCCGATTACTTCAGTGAAGAGGAACAGGTGGTTATAATATGTAGAATATAACTTGTGGAGGAGGAATCCTGGTAGACATTTGTGTATATATTTATTTCAATATATTATTTTAACATGGCGGCTGCACATTAAAGCTCCTAAACCATAATCTTTAAACATTTAGGTCTGACACCGTCCCATAATGAAGACTACATAGAAATCACTTTAAGTTTTGGCCAAATCAAATTAAAATGATGAAATATTTCTCTGTAATGATTACCAATACACTATTCAGTCTTCTGATCTGTGTTCTATTAGGTGCAGTACCAGCAGTGTGAAGCCAAAACACAACCAAGCAGGTTTTTTTGCATTACCAACTAAATGCATGCAGGTTCCCATGGCAACATATCACATATAGTTTGCCTACAGTTGCATCGGTTTGCATATCTAACATAATCCCTCAGCTGATAATCTTTATTGCTCATAGAGAATATCATCAGGAAAAGAACAGTGCTTGAGAGGGAGGCGCTTCGTGCAGTTGATTTTGATCCCAAACTCTGAACAGAACCTTCTCTTGGAGCAGGGTAGGTGTGCAGCATCAGTTGCCATGGTGATCTAGCCAAGCTGAAAGAGAGCCACCTTTGTGACATTAAAATCTCTGACTTAAGACTCCACATACCTCACTAACCCATTAAATTTGCTTTGTAGTGCACCGCTCAAGAAGGTTCAGGTGTTTTCCGTTGTTTGCAGATGAAACCATTGAGGAACTATGTTTGTTGTGTTATGTGCATTAAACCCCAAAGCTGCAGCGCTAATGAACTGAACCAGACACACAGCACGGCAGCTTCACCGCGTTGAAACCAGCCATTAACCGAAGAGAGAGTTTGTTTACTTGTGCTATAAGCTGGCATAGAATCAATACAAGATCCTGGTATAATAAGGCTTGTGTTGAGCCCCGTGTGAGTATGTGGGTGAGTGTGCGAATGTAATCCACATGGACATGCAAGTTGAACAGTTTCAACAAGCCTCAATTTGAAGCAGGCTGTAAAGAATATAAAGAGAGTGTTTATCTCAAAAATAGTGTTTTTGTTCAGAAAGTTGCATTTTTCTATGTCTGGTACATATATATCCTGTCTTTCCTCAGTGGAAAACCAGTCTGAAATCGGTCCTCATGTTATGATGCAGGGGTTCAGCTGGAGGTAAAGGACCCTGGATGATGTAGGGCTCACAGAGAAGGAGATGGAACAAAGATATTTATTATTATTCATACCGAGACATTTGTTCTACCATCTGTTGTCAAAGAGAGAAGAAGCCAACAGCTTCAATTAGAAATTTGGGGCTCTTCAACTACAGGAATTTTCTATTCTCGATATCAACATACAATTTCTAATAATTTAGCAAATGATAAATTCTGATAAAATTTGTTCTCAGGCTTTATATAATATTATTAGCTAAAAAAACAAATTAAATCATTATTGATGCACTATAGCTACCTAAAATCACATTCAAATCGATGGTTGATTGTTGTATCTGCATATTTAATGCACTTTACTGCCTTAGCATTCCATATTGTTCAGTTCAAATGTTTCTTAGGAGAATATTAATCGTAAATCAGAAAATAAAAGTACATTTTGGTCTTAATCTCTTATTTACCTGCTGTTCTTCTGCTCATGTAATGTTCAGTCAGAGAGGAAAATGAAACACACTTTTCAGCCTGATGTCAAATTATATTTTAAAGGCTTTTGCCCCACAGAAGCCTTCACAGTAGGTGGAGGTAATTTTAGCTACCCTGAATAGAGCTTGTGGCCCTTCCTGTCAGGCTGCACAGAGTTCCTATTACCTCTATCCTAACTGGTGAAGCTCTGGGTAAAAAAAAAAATGGCCTGAAAGCATCAAAATACAGTAATAATTGAAGCTGACCCAGATGAATGTATCAATATTTTTCTGTGGTTTGAATTTTAGCAGCCGGACACATTTGAAAATGGTGATGGTGATGGTGACGTGTGCAGGTACAGTACCTTTCCTCGCTAACAAGCCTGTCCTAACACAAACTGGAGCAGCAGATTTTTCAGTGTTGAAACGAGCGTTACCCAGTTAAAAAATGGACAGATATTAACCATGTTTATTGCTGTTGCGGAGGCCGAGCTGTACATTTAGAAAAGTAATCTACTGGAGCAGATGACCTTTACCATCACAGCTGGAGGAACATTTTATCTGAAAGCTCTTTATCTGACACAGTTTCCATTACATGATTTGTTTCTCAGTGATTCTCCCAGGCCTGTGTTGTGCACAGAGCGTATTGTCAAGCAGTTACCATGACAGCACTTGCAATTTTCAGAACTTAAAGCCACAAATGCAAATTTGTTAAGGAGCTGCCCGGCGTTGGGGCGAAGCTCACCTGGAATGGTAAAATGTACAAAAATTATGCAGCTTATGGGACATTGTAAGGGGATGTGGGTGGGTTGCTGCGTGGCGGTAATGTTAACAGGAGCTGTTTCTATAGTAACAGCTCATTAGGAGGCAGTTTGAGCCGTTTGATACTGTCCATGATTAAAGCACATGTTGGAGGGGGTTTGAGGAGGACGGAAAGAGACAGGGAATCATCAGCGGTGGGTAAGGGGAGGCAGACGACATGAACAGGAAAGAAACGGATAGAAGTTTAGGAAGCAATGAGAGAATCTGTGAGAGGTCACTCATGCTTTGACGTCGATATCCTTTGGTCTTACACCGTCTCTGCCTAGTGTAGTGTGCTGTGTCTGACCTGTTTCTAATTAAAAGGGCGATTAGAAGTTTGTATGCAGAGTCGATGGGCGACAAGAGCGGCCTGGACAGCTCCTTTCACTGTTCCCATGATGCCTGTTGCCGATGGACAGCATTGTGAGTGAAGATTTGGGGGGAAATGGTCACAAGGAATCTAATCACAGAGGTATTCTCCCCTGTGGCAAACTGGGCTCCACTAGGGACTTGGTTTGCTAATTGCCCTTTTTTCCCCATTTGGAGTGAGCTGTCTTTTCTTCTTCACACACCAACCCTCCCCTCCCCTCTCCTCCCCTCTCCTCCCCTCCCTTGCCTTTCGTGTTCCCACCCTACGGCAAAGGGAGAGTCATAGTGTGCCATGTCATCCTGTGAATGTGTAACGCCAGGCCCAGGGCTGTCTTGGCCTTGCTTGTCCTCATTTGTAGTCTCACATTGAGCCTCACTTCAACCTTTTACATTGACTGTACAAGGAGATTGTTTTTTGATTTATTTATTTAATTTTTTTTTTGCTGGAGTTGCATTAACAGTTCCACTGATGGTGGTGATTAATAAAGACAAGCATCTTTGGACCTCAAGGACAGTGCAGGCCTTCACTTGATTCGGCTCGACGTTTTAGTCGCAGGTTTTTTATTTCGCTGAATAAAATGGTGTATCCAACATGATCTCATGAGCATTGTGAAACAAACATGAACCAACGCTTCCTTTGGGTAGAAATAAAATGCAATGATGGTGTTGTATGTAGGGATGTGAGGCAATTCCAGTAGGACACTGTGAATTTTGATAGGAAACTAACATGTGAAACTAATAGGACTAAATTGCCTGCATGTAAATGATATCCCTTACTGCTGCAGCTTTTTGGTTAGTAATAACAACATTAATATTATAACCTCCCTCAGTTTTAGTGAGTGAATGAGGCCTTAATCCGTAATCTGCCTCCTACTGGATACATTTTTTATTATTCCAGGTACACACAAAGTTTACCAGGTGTGGTGTACTGACAAACAAGTATACTGGATTAAACAGGTACTCCAAAGTAAAAACGAGGAAATGAAAGGGTTGCCTGGAATTTAAAGGGTTATATGTCAATATATAACCCTTTGGATTTAATATATAGATTACAGATTTACATATTGGGGCAGTTGTGGCGCAACGGGTTAAGCCCTGGGCTGCCGATCATAAGGTTGGTGGATCAAACCCCCACTGGGGCCACTGTGGACCCCCGAGCAAGACCCTCAACTCCTGACTGCTCCCCAATGTCCAATGTGTGTGGGATGGGTAAAGTGCAGAATTGAATTTATTAGTCTTAATAAATTATTAATTTATCAATTTATTAATCCTAATACTGCTTTATTAATCCTCCCAAGGGATTACATATCTATCTATCTATCTATCTATCTATCTGTCTACTTATGGTGATTAGTAAAGGCTAAATTATTATTATTATTATTATTATTATTATTATTACACACTGACTTTATGAGTTACGTTAACATATGTGGGTTTATTGTTGTCCTTTTGCACATATCAGGTTGTCAGCATCACATACTTTGTAAGCTTGCACATTCCCAGATGGTTAATTTTCACCTTCCAGCAGACTGAAAATATTTCTACTACTTTTTACGACTTATATTCCTTTGTGTTTGATACACTTGCTGCTAATTCACCTTATAATACTTACTGTCTACTGACTGACAACTTTTTAAAATCTACGTGCTAATGTTTATTGTTGGGAACTAAAACACGTCAGATTACTCATATGTGAAAACCTAAAATTGATTCTGATTCTGACCAGCTAGTTGTCACTCAGTTCCAGATAGCATACAGTGGATATATCAAAATATTTTTGCTGCCTCTTCCTTGAAACTATGTTGATCTGTCGTTATGTTATGGCATCATGTTCAAAATAAAATCCTGTGATAAGAGAGGTTAGCACACTCACAAAAGGTCTGAGTGGTTCTAAAATTTAGACCTCACTATATTCACACCGTCCTTTATTTCCTTATAACAACTTAATGCAAAGAGTTTGTCATTGGGCATGGTTACCTTTCAGCTCAGCGATGAGGTCTGACTGCAGCTTTGCAAGCATATTTTCAGATGGCAAACTTTTAACTAGTCATAACTACACTTTGGGAGTCTTGGAGGTAGCGCTGTAAAGTGAAGAATATGAGCAAACTGAGGCTTGGCTGTTCCAGGTCAGTCGTTTGGCACATTAGCATTCGCTTCATACCGCAGCATACAGAGCAGCTCTTCCTCTTCGTCCTGTATGATTGCTTTATTTACCCCAAATGACCTCTTAAAGAATATTTCATTCTGATAAGAGCCCTAATGTCATTACAGAAGAACGGAATAAAAACATAATCTAATTCTTGTCAGTTAATATTCGCAAATGGAAGACCAAATGAGATGATGGCTCCAAAAGGCTGGGCCACTGTGTTTCAGGGATTAATATCGCTGGAGTTTATAAGCTACTCCGTGGCTGTATGAGGTGCTGGTTTGTGGTACTACTTTAACATGAAGACAACAAAACAAAACATATTTGTTTAGAAAAGTCAGCTGCAATATCTTGCTTGTTGCATGTTACCTGGCTGAGTTTGATTCAGTTCTACTTTCAGGTTTCAGTTATAATTGTGGGTGAATTATATTGTTTAAAAGCAAGCAATTTTCATCCATCCATCCATCCATCAACCCATCCATCCATTATCTATACACCGCTTAATTCTCTGTAAGGTTGCAGGGCTACAGATAGAGACACACAACCAAGCACACTCACATTCACACCTACATACAATTTAGAATAATCAGTTAACCTCAGCATGTTTTTGGACTGTTGGAGGAAGCCGGAGAACCTGGTGAAAACCCACGCATGCACAGGGAGAACATACAAACTCCACACAGAAAGATCCCAGGCGTCCTAACCGGGACGCGACCCGGGAATCTTCTAGCTGTGAGGCAACGGGGCTAACAACCGAGCCGCCCTGCAGTGAAGCAATTTTCAGTGCAAAATAAAATATTGGCATTCAGAAGCAATTTAAACAGAGCATGATGTCTGGGTGTTTGCCTGTTACTGAAACTTATGTGAGATTATGTGCTAATTCAATGCTACAGTGTTTTTGCAATTAGGACACTCTGAATAAAACATTCAGTAGATAAAAAAATAACATCCAGATATTCCTGTTAAAATTCTAAATGATAAGATGCACTGTCCAGCAAGTATTCCTTCAGAGAAAGACATGATATTCACAGATAGTTGGTTCATTGGAGCCCAGTTTTTTACAGTTTGTGACAGAAGAGTCATTCAATGTCAACTCAGCTAGGGCCTCCCAGCTGAGGTCATGGATTTTCTTGAAATAAATCCGGCAGATAATTCTACCTTAGCCATGGAACCTTGCAAAATCCTACAGCTCTACTCCAAGTACTTTTTGAGTTATGGATTTTTGAAAATCTGCCCTCTGTGTTAAATTTGATAACTTCAGTGATTCTTTTAAAGCCTCTGTAAAGCCTCACCAGTTGCTCATTTTTCACAGGATTTGGCGGATTTTTCTTTTCAACTGAATATCCCAGAAACCTCAAGAACTTGCAATCATGTCAATGGTTTATCCTGATTTTTTTTTTTACAGAAATCAAAATAATAAAATCTGTAATTTACCATCAAAAGAAAAATCTTTAATTTTCAAAAATTAAAATCTCCTCTATTCACTCAATTCCAACCAAAATTTTGTTGTGGGTAGAAACAACTTAGTTTTGTCATATCTAAATGTCATTTGGAGCTACATCAAAAATTGACTGCCACAGGTCTTCCTAAAATTAGCTTCGGAGCTGAAAATCCACCCATTCACACACACCAGTGGCGACTGAGCTGCCATGCAAGGTGCTCACCTGCCATTGGGAGCAACATGGGGTTCAGTGTCTCGCCCAAGGACACTTCAGCATGCAGAGGGGCCGGGGATGAAACCTCCAACTTTGCGATCATTGGACAACCCGCTCTACCACCTGAGCCACAGCCGCCCCTTTATGTTTAAGAACATGCCTTTCAAACCCGTGTGTGTTTTTGAATTAAGAATGTCGGCAGTTTAAAATCCAGCCTTGTTCAATTGTACTATTTTTTAAAGATAAAAAATGAACATAACATCAACACAGAGAACTAGTTGCTCATTTACATAACGAACAGACAGAGTACCTTTATTATCCCCCATTCGTAATTGCGTTTCTTGCCAGCAGGCACACTGTAATCTCAATAATGTAAGTCTGATGTTCTCTCTCTTTATTCTGCAAACTCCTGAGGCGAATATCTGGCTTTTTTAGCAGTTAAATGCTTTGCTGTAATTACCAGGTGGTTGCTAAGTTTGCCTGACGTATGGTGCTGAGCAGATAGCAGGTTTTTCTCTGAAAACAGCTGCTTGGTACAGCTGAAAACAACACTGATTAAATCTGTGAGAATGAAAGTTACAGGGCTGAAAACCAAAATAAAGGTTGGAAGTTGTTATAAAGATTCGTAGAAGTGGGATTAAACTGCAGGGTTGGGATATTACAAGTGACCCCATTTGCACAAAAACAGTCCTTTGTGATATTTTCAATCTAAAATACATTTAAATGTATTAATTATGGCCACTCTAAGGTGTGATAATTGAGTTTGTTTTAGCACCAACTACCTCCTGGTAACCATTTAATTTCCTCTCAGCTTACTGTCAGTGTTTTAAAAGTAAGTCTGAATTTAAAGTTCAAAACATCAGCAATGAGATGTGGAGAAATTTCAGTCGGTAGGCCACTCTAAGCAGCTCAGGTTAAAAGGTCTAACGCTTCAATGTAATGCTGCGTTTACATTCAATTTCATCACCTCGTCTGGGTCGTGATCCATCTCCATTAAGTGTTACATGCCCAGACACGACCATTGTAGGCTTTGAGGAGCCGCCGTGCCTCATTCCCAGGGGAAATTTTCAATCTTAGGTGAGATCCCATCAATTTTCACAACATAGTAGAGATGAGGGAAGGTTAAAAAAAAACAAGATGGGTTTTGGAAAATGCTTTGTAAAAGGCTTAAGGAAGGAAGTGATATATCTCCTTGTCCACACACAGTTTAAGCCTGACATACCGTTGTCGTCTTTTTGAACTGCGGCCAGATGTTCAGCCTTGATCAGAGAGCGTTTTATACTTCACCAATCAATGAGGGTTTTATTTGGAGCCAAATATCGGTTCATAATCACATGTTAAAAGCAAACTTTCTTGAAGCATGCTGTTGGAAATTTATGTAAAGTGCATTCTGTGCTTCCTAATTAATATACATTGTAACAAATGTTCCTGTGAAGTGACAGTAAAAAACCTGCAGCTGTGGGTCTCCAGTGTTTTACCGTCTTCTTACAGTTTTACAATTGTATTTATTTAAACTTAGTTACTGTATGACTGATTACAGCATTCTACAGGAGAATATAAGGCGTACTGTTTAAAACTAACTGTAACTACTCTAACATTTGCAGTGCTTTTGTGTTGTGTTTTGTGTCTTGTATTTGTTGTTTTGTGTCATTTTGTTTTATTTATGTTGTGTGTTTTGTCTCGTTTGTGACATTTACTGTTTTGTTTCTGTTGTTTTGTGTCTTATTTTTGTTGCTTTGTTTCTTGTTCGTGTAATTTTGTGTCTCGTTTGTGTCGTTTTGTTTCTCGCTTTTGTAGTTTTGTGTCTCATAGTTGTTGTTTTGTGCTATCTTGTGCCCTCATTTGTGTTGTTGTGTGTTGCTTTGTGTCTCGTTTCTGTAGTTTTGTGTCGTATTTGTTATTTTTGTCATTTTGTTGTGCTGTTTCTTGTTTGTGTCATTTTGCGTCTCCTTTGTGTCCCATTTATGTGATTTTGTGCCTCGTTTTTGTCATTTTGTTTTTCATTTTTGTCGTTTAATGCCTGCTATTGTTTTGTGCCGTTTTGTGCTTCATTTGTGTTGTTGTGTGTTGCTTTGTGACCCATTTGTGTCATTTACTGTCTTGTTTTGGTCGTTTGGTGTTTTCTTTGTGTTGTTTTGTGCCAAATTTTTGTTCAGTTCAAACCGTCAGTTTTTACAGCAGCAAAGCAGAACACTTCTGTTAGAATTTAGCTGAATTTTTACAGTATTTTTTTTTTACAGTGTACAATAGGTTTAAGCTGAACAGAATTTACTTGTGCATATGGGTATTTTTTCAGCAAAGTGAAATTTAAATGTTGCTCCGACCATTTGGCATAAGAGGAAGTCAAAGTAATTGCATGCTTAATTCTTAATCAAGTCAGTGGGCCCACTTTTACAGTGAATGCTGCATTTGGGAGCAAAGAAGCACATTCTGTTTGTACTCCCACACATTTGGCTGTCATAAACAGAGCCACACAGTGCAGATGGTAGGAACCTTTGGGAGCCGAATCAGCCATCAGCAAGCACACTTATTGATTTTCTGTAACATGAGAGATACAAAAAGCAGCTCGGAGGGAACGACTGGGGCAACTGGAGTGTCTCGCGGAGAGTCTGACTGTTTCTAAATGAGCACACGTTCACCAGCACACACATGCCGCCGTGTTTTCTTGGAGATGAGAAGCAGCTGACATACTCTCCCTTTGCTTCTCTCATCTCCAGCCCACCCACTCCATACAAGATGTCCTACTTTCTGTTAGAAAACAACTGGTTCCTTTACTCGTGAAACAAGCCAAGCCAAGGCTGTACGCGTGACATAGGTGTAGATTTGTGAACCCCTCGTTGTCCAGTTTGTGAGTTTTGTCCCATTGTGGATGTACAATGTGTTTAATATAATCTGTCCACTTTGATTTCCTGCTCAAAGTCTTTTCTTGCGCTTCAGATCTTTTAGCCAGTTTTTCGTGCGAGAAAGTGCTCTGTAAACTTTTTGATGGTGAATTCTTTGATTAAGAAATGTAATACTTCACCCAGAGTCTGTCTTTTCTTTAATCAAATACTCACCTCTTGTCAGCTTGAAAGGCAGCGGTTAAACGTCTGTAGTTTTATCACCTATATCTACTGGATTCATTTCACTCACATTTGATTCCAATGCGGTCATTGAGCATGCAGTCATTGTTAAAGACTGCTAGCATCACATCGTGGCCACAAGCCCGCCCTTCTTGGAACATTTCCTGCAGAAAAAAAATCAATGATGTGTTTTTGTGTGTATTGTGTTACAAATACTTACTATGGGATTGTTTTACACATTGGTGTCCCGTAACAAACACAAGCATCTACTGTATCTCTTTGAGCTAACTGTAACTGTTTCAAGCGTACTGAGCTAGACACCAAGAAGTCCTCATAAATAAACATGAGAATGAATAATTTACTAGTGTTCTCTATGATTGTTCCAAAAACACCGTACAGTATATCAGTGTTTTCTGACGGTTAAGAGCTAGTTCAGGCAAATATCACAACTTAGTAGGGAAGGAATTGTTCAACATTTTGGAAAATATGTTTAATTGTTTTCTTGCTGAGATGTAGATAAGAAGATTGATATCATCTCTCATGCTTCAGAGCTTGCCGCTCTGAGAATTTGTCTTTTTTTGTAGTCCACATCAAGAAAAGAATCCTCAGGACCAATTGATAAAGTTGAACCTTTTAACTGAAACTCTCACACAGCAAAAATACTGTGTACAAAAATAATTATCCTTTTCAAAAAATTTACCAAAAATAAGAGAAAAACTGAGGGAAAAAGAGGTGACTGCCAACTAAACTAGCTATACCTCCTATACACCTGGTTAAAAATGCAGTTTAAGGTGCACTGTTACTACAAAGCCTTCTATTCCTATGTTTTACAAAATGACATAAAGGAAAGCAAGTGTTAGAAATACAATTACTCACTTAATGTATAACCATAAAAATCCACCTGTACATACTGTAAATACTGCTTTTAATTCATTTTTCATTAATGTAAAATATTATTGTTTTACCATGTACTTAAATTGTTGCATTCTAAATATTAAAACACCAATTTAAATGCATTTAAGCTCCTGCGAGCGCAGAGACTGGAAACAACAGAAAACGTGGCTCTATTCAAAGCGTCTCCAAGCTCACCAATTACCCTTTTCTATCCTGTTCGTTTAATCTGTGACAGTGTCCAAACAACAGCACATTGTGTTTTTTTCTCAGTCATGTCCAGGATTATATGTTGCCCAGAAGCAGTAAGTTTATGGACTTTCTGCTCGTTGCCTGGCAACCACCTCCTTAGACATTTCTTGCAGGTATAGCAGTGTTAAACCACTTTAGTCTTGGCACCCAGAGATGAAAGTCATCATATGCACAGCTGCAAGAGCTTGATTGTGAGAAAATTGTAAACAGAGGTAATTTTAAACAACTTTTGTAATGCTGTCGATGTTCTGGTGAGGGCTTGATGGACAGTAAATAACTGCACTGAAGTGTTTGCAGTATTTATTATATGTTGTTTACAGTAGATCAACAGGCTTTGATTTAAAGAGGTGACCGTGAATTATTAATAATGCTGCAGTCGACTGAATGTTCACAGCATCTGTCAGCTGAAAATCATGCAGGATGAAAGTCTGTTGAAGCACTTCTGATACACATCGGACTAATGAGTCTGAACGAGAAGCTAATGTTGAGGAAATGGCAAGCAGACTCATTCATAATTTAGCTTCAGGAGGATAGTTTTCTAATTGCATCAGGAAACCCATTAGCTTTTAAATCGAACAATCTCATCTCATTGAAACAGAGGAAAAATGTCTCAAACAAGGCTGAGAATTCTTGCAATTTAGGTGCTACATTTGCCATTAATGGCTTGTTTGGGTTTAAAGTGAAAGTAAAGTTTCACAGATGATGACAGGAGTGCAGAAGGCCACAAGTCGCTGTATGAAGTCTTAGTTGCACAGTCAATGTTGGTTCATTCTCAGAACTTATTTTTTGCTGCATCACATGGTCTTCTTTAACAGAGTAAGTTCAGTTTTCAATGGGTATGTCCAAACTTTGCAAGAATAACTGGATTATTAATGAAGGACATAACCTGAAGGACTTCAAGATACATTATCTCTGTGAAAAAAGGACATTCAGACTGTTCTCAGGTTGAATCAGACAGTTCGTCTTTCTGGGGCAGATACTAACACATAATCAAGTTGTGAAATCAAAAAATATTTGGAACAAGGCACAGTAAAAGAAAACATCTATTAATCTTCCTACTTCGCTATACTGTGCATATTAACAAAGTCAGTTTCTCTGCCACAGGTGTGACCATGAAGCTGATGGATGAAGCCGCCGGCCTCACAGCGTTTCGACACTGCAAAACCAACGTCGTCACTGCCTCTGTGGACGTCATCAACTTCCATCGCAAGATCAAGAAAGGTGAGGATGACACACTCGGAGCTTTAAGGCACCAATACATACAAATTTCCACAGGTTGGAAGGATGTGAATCTCTCAGAAGGAGGCTGTGTCCACATGAAGCTACTTTTCTTTTTGCCCCTTAATGAACTGTGCTCTCTTAAACCCAATTAGACGATAATGTGGAAAAAACTCAGCAGCCTTTAAATTCAGCCTGAGACAGTGTCTGTTTTTAAACCCGGGCCGAGCCAACGTTAATAACTGTCACACTGCTGCTAATCAAGACCAGTTGTGTTTTGCAGAGCTGCCACTGCATCTGGGAAAAAACACACCATTGCTAATGATTCAACAATTTTCCATTACCAAGCTTTCTCTGTTTATACTGTATTCGCTGTATAAAGCCTCCTGCTGTCTGAAGCACAGATTTCCAAATGGACAAATTCTAAGCCTCTTTTTTTTTTAAGTTCATTCAGAATTTTCACAAATACCATTATCCACTTAGCCTTTTACATCATAGTAGTGGAGGAAAAAGTGTCCAGTGACTATGGTGATTCTATTTATAATGCTTTTCCATCGTGAAAGTTGAGTACAGGGTTAAAGGTTTTGTTGCCAGCACTGTTTGGGCGACAGAGCTGATCCAAAGTGGTTTAGGGACAGAAGCAAATCCAAGTGAGCAGAAGCATACTCTCCTACAAATGCATTCATAGACACAAACAGGCCTACTGGTTGTGGTGCAAATCACGCAGCACAGTTTAACTACAGCTGAGTAGTACTTCAGTTCTGGCCTGCGATCAACATTGCAGTAGATCGCAGGCCAGAGACCTTCTGTCTCACAACACTAAGCAGCATAACATCTTATATCTGAGAGCAACAGTTTAAACTCCTGGTAAATATGACATTACTTCTCAGCTTTTTTATTATTAAATGCTATGGCTAAATATGTTTAGCTAGAGAGAGCAATGGTTATGTAGTAATGAAAATAATGTTACCGTTTGTTCATTAGTCATTTTTATAGAATCTACACTCAATGGCCACTATATTAGGTGCACCTTGGTTCCCCTTTTGCCGTCAGAACTGCCTTGATTCTTTGTGGCACAGATTTAAAGAGGTGCTGGAAATGTTCCTCAAAGGTTTCGATCCATACTGACATGATAGCATCACGTTGTCGGCTGAACACCCATGATGCAAATCTCCCGTTGCACCACCCAAAGGTGCTCTATCGGATTGAGATCTGGTGATGGTGGATGCCACTGGAGTACAGTGAACTCATTGTTATGTTCAAGGAAATCAGTTCGAGATGATTTGAGCTTCAGAAGATGCTACGCTGTGGTCATAAAGGGATGGACCTGAACCGTTGGATCCATGCTTTCTTGTTGTTTACCCCAAATTCTGACACTACAGTCTGAAAGTCGCTGCAGAAAGTTGACAGTCAGCAGACCAGACGTTTTCCAATCTTCTATTGTCCAATTGTAGCCTCAGTTTCCTGTTCTTGACTGACAGGGGTGACACCAACTGTGGTCTTCTGCTGTTGTAGCCCATCTTCTTTGAGATCCAGTGTGTTGTGCATTCAGAGGTGGTCTTTTGCATACCTTTGTTGTAACAAGTGGTTAGTTGCATTACTGTTGCCTTTCTATTATCCTGTACCAGTCTGAACTTTCTCCTCTGACCTCAACAAGACATTTTTGCCCAAAGGACTGCACCTCATTGAATATTTTCTCTTTTTTGGACCATTTTCTGTAAACCCTGGAGATGGCTGTGAGTGACAAACTCGGTAGACCAGCAGTTTCTGCAATAGTCAGACCTGCTTGAGTTACTGCCATATGACTGGCTGATTAGATGTTTACCTTATGGAGTGGTGAAACAGGTCATATGCCACTAAAGTAGCCAATGAGTGTATATGTCCAGTGCAATGCGTTTGCTGCTTGTAGTTTTTCTCGTCTCACTGTCTGTTTCTGTTCATCTGCTAAACGTAATGTGATCCAGGCATCCAGTGCTAACGTTCAGATGTTATGATCAATCAGGATACAGTGTTAACAATAGACTAGCTGCATGTCTACCTACTGTTGAATTATGAAGTGGTAAGAACAACTATGCCAGGTCAGCTCCAACAACTCTGCATATACAGTACATTTATTTTTAAATGTAAGCGGCTTTTTTCAAGCAGGATTATTCACTCAGTGTTTTTCCAGGGAGGTCTGAGTGAGAAGCAGTGAGTGGCAGGACATGTTAAAACATTTAAAACACACCTTTTTGGGAATTTCAGGACCAGAAAACTCAGCAGTGCAGATTGTTTGAGATCCGTGTCCACATCTTTCATCTGCTCCTGGTTGCTCCAGTTGCTACCTCTGTCTGTCCTCACAGTTTAGGTGGTGCTGACATGATTTCCCCTGGCTGCCACAGTGACTTGGGTGTTATGTCACCAGTAGATTTCCCATTTTGCTTTAGGTGAGCCGACAAAAAACTCAAGAGGTGAGTTTAGGGAAATAATCGTCAAGTCTGGAAACGAAAAGGCTCCCAAAAATCACCCACTGGCGTTGTAGAGTGTGTCTCTGGATTTACATATTTTGTCATTTTATGGCTTGTTTTCATTTTGTCAAGGTTTCTCTAGCCAGCTAGACAGTTTTTAGATATTTTCAGCACATCAGGTTTTGGTTGTGCTTTAGTCCTTCACAAGTGAAGAGCAGATACCTGAAAAATCCACAGTTTAGAAGATAGAAAACCTGTCCACTTACAGCAGCCAGAATACACCACACTCTTGCAGCTGTAAGTCCAATAAAATGGTGATTTTTGTGCGGCTTAATATTTTGCACTGTCACTGCTCAGATATTTGACAGTACAGTTATTAAAATTGAGATTTATCGCTTCTGGCTAAGATAGTAGGACCAGCCAAGGAAGGTTAAACTCATGATATTATTTCTCCACTGATCCGCTAGAAAACCAGGTAGACTGGAGGATAGATCCAAAGTGTATTACTTGCATTCAGTACCTTAGACCTGTGGTAATTTGTTCCATTAGTGTGGCCTGTAATATTAGAATGAAGCCTCACTGATCTTTGTTCTCATTCTTGGAACGGCAAGCATATTTCTTTCCAGAGCATGGAAGAGGTCTGGCAGTCTAACATAGTACAAGCAGGTCAGTGATGCATGTTCATGATAAAACCATTGTCCTGTAATACAGTGAATACTAATGTAAGGTCTAAACAACTGGTGCAAAAAGCTCTTACTGGTTTTAGGTGAAAGGACATTACATAATGTAAGCTGATGGACTGAAGAGTAGACTTTAGTCATTCATAATAAGATACTGTAACTTCTGAGAGGCAATAGACTGATGATATCTGAAAAATATCAGAAGGGTATACACCGATCAGCCACAGCATTATGACCACTGACAAGTGAAGTGTATAACATTGGTCATATTGGATTTTGGAATCAGTGTTGATGAGACCTAGACACGCAAATTCATATTGTCCCAGAACAGGCACACTCCCTCATGTAAATGGAAATCCCAAATGTCACTGGCCTACCCCCACAGGAAAATGCACCCCCACAACATGTTGATTTGACCTCCAAACTTCCTACACCCCATTGTGATCAAGCATCAACAGGATGCAGTGGAACAGGTTTGATTGACAGAGGCCCAACTGCACAATCCAGAGTACCCAAAGGATCCAGTGCCAACATCCTGGTTCCAGACCCCATAGGACACTCTGAGAAGTCCTCTTGTCCATGCCCAATGGTTCAGAGCATTTTGAGTACATAAAGGGGAAAACACAATATTAGCCAGGTGGTCATAATGTTATGCCTGATCGGTGTATGTACTTTTCAAGTGTCCAATGATAATTTGCTATTAACAGTAAATCAGGGCCGCCATATAGCTCACTGAGTTAAGGCGTTACCACGTGGGCACAGGTCGCCAGCAGCGGTCGTGAGATTGAGTCCGGCTCAGGACCCTTTGCTGCATGTCTCTCTCTCTTCTCTATACCCCCTTCACCCTGTCTCTTCCTCTACCATTAAATGATGGAAAAACAGTTAATAAAGACAAGACAGTTTGACTAATGTATATGACATCACATACCTCTGTGAAGACAAATAGATAAAATGAGCATTAAATACGAAGAAGTGGAAAATTAAGACTAAATATTAAACAGATTGAAGTCAGTTTATGGCTTTTATGAGTTGCTTCTGTTTTTTTGAGTACACAAAATATCTGTCTGGTCAAAATCAACAGCACAGAGATCAGATTTTTAGAGCAGGGCAGGTTGGCAATATATGATGAGAAAGAGGAGACAGAAGACCAAAAGAAAACCTAAAAGTGCAAAAAGGAATGTGCTTTTAACATAAAAAAGACGTGTTGAGGGAGCCATTTAATTTGGAATATGTTTATATTTATCATTAAGATAAATATTACAGTTATTAAAGCATTACATCAGAGCACTATGAATAAATTAGTTGGTTGTAATCTTCCTTTTAGTTTTTCCATTTACTAATGGGACTTCCTGTTGTTTCGCATCTCACACCTCATTTGTCACCCAATTCTCTGTTTACTATGCATCAACACTTGAAGCTCTCCGGAGACCTGCTTTACTTCAAGAGGTTTCTTTTTGTTTAGAAACATGCAGACAATGTGCTGCGCAAATGTTGTGGTGAGGTCCAAAATGCACAAACCCAATTTTGATTTGCTGTTTTTTAATGACTATGTTTATGGTTCTTTAGTTATTATATTGTCTGCAACACATTTCTTATGCATTGTTTGAGACGGCATGCAGATTTGTACATTGTTCTATAATATAATATGATACTATAAAATAGAGATGAATTATGTGATAGTTAGTGATGTAAAACTTCATAGCTGAAAGATCCTATGCTGTGTGACAGCTTCAAACCTGATATCACACATTTTCCCTCTAACCCTAGACTTTGCAAAATGTACAATAACTGCGATGTCGTATGAAACAATAATGTGGATTATTCAGCACTGAGAAAAATAAGCCAGTGAGGTTTTAGCTATTGATGCACTATAGGAGAGTTCAGTCAATGCTGTTCTCCCTCATCCATTACAGTGAGACAGCCAGAGGTACAAATAATGAGAGGAAAGACACACAACTTCAAAAGCTGAATTCTGGATGAAAGGACGTTTCAGCGAAGGGAGCTCTGAAGGTGGGAGCAAAAGTGTGAGAGAAAGAAATAAAGGAAACTGTGTGTCATCGTACCCACACTCTCAATGCGGTTCTTGTTTATTCGTTTTGAATTTCATTCCACTAATCAAACACGATTAGTACAGTCCTGACATTTCTATGTACTGTTTGCTGAAATAAGAAATGATGCGTGACTGGTGGAGAGACGGTTTTATGTTTAGACTGAAACCAAATGTTTGGATGGAAAAGTAATGGAGCTTTGAGCATTTTAAATGGACTTTTATTGTACACACATGGGGATGTAATTATGCTTTTTGTTAGTCAGTGGGAGGAGTAATAGCAAAATCCAAACTTTAGTGATGGAGGTTAAAATAGCAAATCTGGACCAGGCACATCCCTCACAGCGCATTAGCCATATCTAATAGCCCTTCAGAAATGGGACTCCACCAGTTCTTCACGTTTGGCCGACCTTCAGCGCTGCAAGATCAAGACCAAGATCTGCTTTCTGCATGAATCAATTATTAATGATCAAGGTCTTTGAAAATCAGCCATCATCAAGGCTCGTTTTGTGCACACTTCACTGAGCACAATAGATCTGCGCCACAAGGTAGTTTATCTGAATGAGACTGGACTCGCTCCTGGCAGTAACGTGTAAAAACTCTCAAAGGGCCGGACGACAAGAAGGTAAAATAGATGGTCTCGGTGTATCGGCTGGATTAGCAAGCTGCAAGGAAATCAATGGACTCTCACAATGTCACACCTCATCCTGATATACAGTCATTCTACTTGATCTGACTGTTAGAGCTGTTCACTCACTTTGATACAATTTTCTCACATTTCTGAGGATGTAAGATCACTTATAATGATATTTAATAAAAGAGTGGGACTAACACTGGGAATCAGTCTTTCTCATCACACACAGAAAATCTAGAAAGTCATACCCATGTTTAACACTCTTAGAAGCAAAAGAACCTCAAAGGAACCTTTTGGGGTTCTTCACCGTTGCCACTGTGGAGAGAAGTTTTGAGTTCAAAACAGTAATTATTATTATTAATATTCATAGAAGCTTCGGTAAAAAGCAACCGGACTTCTCTCTTAGGTTCTTGAAAACATTTCACCTGTCATCCAAGATACTGTTCTTTAGATTAACTGAATTATTGTATACTGTTATAGGGTTTCTTTACCCAGAGCATTTTGTCTGTTTTTAACACTTAGGCAAATACGGATCTAGTTTGCCCAGATGTAGTAAACTAGTCTCTGAACTTATGTCTCTAATATTGTTCCAAAGAGCCCAAAAGATTATATCCTACAATAATATCTTAGTATGTTTTTAATTGTTAGAAAAAAAGACTTGCCACTTGTTTTATGTTGGACTAAAATAAATAGTTATAACTTTATAATAAAATGAACCAAACTTAAGTTATGCACATGTTGAAATATTACAATGTACACAATTGCAAAAAAAATACATCTAAACAGTAAATCAAAGTGTGAAAGTGCAGATGTGAATGGTCAGTTAGGCCTGAAACTGATTCTACAAAAGAATCCTTTGGAGTGATTAGAAGTTCCTCCAGCAACCTCTGGAGCTGTTGAAGGAAACAGGAAACAGGAAACAAACAACAGTCCTTGAACATCTGCAGAGTTCCTTGAGGTTCTCCTGATTCACAGAGAGTAGAGTCATGAAAAAGTACAACCTAATGGGCTGCCATTTTCAGTGTGCATTTTATATCTGAACACAGTGTCATTTTGGAAAATACAGTTAACAGTGTTAAAATCGGAGAAAACAATGTTTGGCATAGTCGTGGATGTGTAAGAATTAGATACTGGACTCCAAGATCGTACCAATTGATTCCAGTGACAAAAAATAAATTCCAAAAACAATCATAGAACAAATAGAAGAGCTTATAATACATATATAATACAACAGTTGCATGATGACAAGACTTTAATGTTTGCTTTTGGTTGGAATTTGTTTGTTTTGTAGGATTAAGACACTGTTATGACTAGCTGTCATTTTTTTCATAAATGTTTGTTTGTAGTTCCAGTTTGTTGGTATTTTTTCCCATTTCATAGAATTCCTGTGATCTGTGTGTACTTTCTCCTGTGGAAGGTGTGTTTGCTGAGCCACTGTCCAGTTATAGATTTATTTGACATAAACAAAATAATATTTAGTTGGTTTGTCTAAAGTCTGCTGGGATTGCTCCCTGTACTGTAGTCTCAGGGTTATTTTATATCTATATATATATATGAATGAACAAAGACTTAAGCCCAGAGGACCGCCACTGTGGAACATGAACATGAGTGCAAGAGTCTCGTAAATGAATCAAGTCTAATTTTAGCACAAGTAGTTCTCATCATGTTTTTTTTCGTATTTAGCCTTTTTTAAACCAGCCAAGTTATTAAGAACAAATTAATATTTAAAATAGCGACCTAGCAAAAGGACAAGCCTCCTGAGGGAATGATTTGATGGCTAAAAAAATGCCAAAAGTTGAAGGACTCGTCCAAAAACATGCCCACACACTCACTGCTTGAGTACAAGCACATATTCTGATAAAAGTTTTTTTCTTCCCATGTACATCTTTTATTATTCAGAACTTTCACAGTTTCGTAAGACCTAAGTCATACACTTGAGATGTGTCTCAGACTGCAGGGATAACACCTTCTCTCCTCGTCTCTATGGCAACAGCAGTAGTAATACAGTACAGGCACATCAAAGCCAATGAAGAAACACATCAGCGATGCCCGGTACTATTAGCTGACTGACTTCTCCACGTCCCCGCCATCACAAAAGGAGAAGAGTTCAAATTTCTGATGAGTAAAAGGCATTACAGGAAGTAGATGTAGATGACTTAGAGGATAGAAAATTCTCTGTAGCCATGGAGATGTGACTGAATATATAGTAACAAGCATCGGCATCTCTTAGATTATTTTCATCTTCTGTTTTACCTTTGTGAGTTGAAGAGGCTCTATTTCTAAACATCCTGCTTTGAATTAATCCGACACTGATTGTCTGACCTGCCCCTTGGTGGAACAAACTTCAAGAAGTCCATGACGCAACAACGTGAAGCCGATTGCAAAAGCAGATCTTACATTTCCCACATTCACTGTAACTAAACATGAGGTTGCTTAGCTGAATTGCATCACTGACAGTGAATGTTGTTTTCAGGTGATTTTAACAACTGCGGTGCCAGACTGTTGCACTGCAGCTCTCTCTGTTTTTGGAAATCTTGATAACACTCTGGCAGCTTCCTTTTTATTTATTCTTGTCAAACTCTCATTTAGAGTCAATTTAGTGGAGTGCAGAGCAGCACTAAGATTTTTTGAAAAGTTGAAGTGCTCTTGAGAAATGTTGTTAAATCAAGAGAAGCTGAAAGAAAATGGCTTTTAAGGGAATCATACTTGCGCGTATTTCCAAAATTCTAATTCCAAATGTCCTTTTCCTCTTCTCCCCAAGGTTGTGTGGTGACAGTGACTGGGCGGCTCACGTTTGTCAGTAACAGGTCCATGGAAATTGAAGTGCTGGTAGATGCTTCCTCGGTGATGGAGGGAGAGAAGAAATATCGTGCTGCCTCAGCTTTCTTCTCCTTCATCTCCTTGGACAAGCACAATAGGCCTCTGCCTGTCCCTCCTCTTAAGGTCAGTACCATCCTATCTCTCTCTGATGTCTGTCTTTTTTTTTATTAAAACCACAATATAGAATTTATTTGATCCTGTATGGAACTTTACATTCACATCCCTCAGTCAAACATTTACAAAGATCTTACGCGGATTAAGAGCTGAATGTAGTTTGCTTGATGTGTCCAGCAAGTGTAGTGAATTTTGCATGCAGGCCACAGATTTTTATCATCCCTGTCTACTAAGATTATCACCTGGATACCCCTTTCAGCTTAGTTTATTTTGGCCGCTGATGAAAGATTCAATAGAAAACTTGTTTTTGAGCAATATAGAGAATAAAAACCACAATGAAATAAAAATGAAGTATCTTTAGAGGCAACTAACATAAATTATAAGAAGTAATATTAGTGTTTAATGACATGAAATGTTAGTAAAACCTGCTCTTATTGCATTTGGTTAGCAGTTCACCTTCTGTTTATTTGCCGTTCCTGTAATAGTAACACTACTTCAGTCAATACCCTGTGATTTTTACGAAGCTCACAGAAACATGCTGTCCTTTTATATGGGAGTTTTGCATGTCAGTCTCTTTTCATTGCATTAGCTCCCTCGTCGTGCTGGGTATTATCCTTGAGCACCGAGCGCTGAATGGTAATTTCCCCACAGCATCCCTGGACGGCGATGTCTGGCTGACTCAGCGCTTATTGTCACGATGTAAAGTGTGCGTGTTTACCTGCAGACAGCAGAGAGACGCCTGCTGTTTGTTCTGGCTCCGCGGTGCAAGGTGATCCAAAAACCCTGTTTATATGCAAACACCCCGCTCACGAGCCATCTGTTTGACTAATTTGAATTATTTCCTGGCATCACCCCTGATTCTCTTTGCGGTGATCCTTTTACAACCCGTCCAACTTTTGTATGAGCTGAAGAGTCATCTTGTCAGTGAGCGAGATTTCAACAAGAGTGAAGCCTTTAAGAATCATATTCTAAACACTAAATACAAGATTCAGTGGATTGGAATTTGGAAAAGTAATATTTTTTTAATACTACACATTTTTTAACATAGGTTAATAAGTGTAACAGTAAGCATAACAGAATAAATGTCATGAAATTACCAAGTGTGCACTATATTGGAAACAATAACAGGCAGATATAGAGTGGGGTAATAAACCAGAAATCACAAGTGAGTAATGATTGTGTCCACCATTTGCAGCGAGTTAATGAGGTTGTTAATGCTGCTTGTGGAACATCCCATTCTTTCTGAAGGGTCTGGAGATGTTGACAGACATATTTTGGTAACGGGATCACGTTATCTGACACATTCATCCATGGCTGTCTCAAACAGTTTCTTAGATGACAAACTGCAGAGTTGTGGACACTCATGGGCCTGGCTATGGCTCTAAATGACACGCCAGCAGCCCGTTCTCATCTTTATCTTGACGTCTGTGGCATCGCATCGTTTGATTAAGCTGCTTTTTAATGTGGAATTTCATAATCACTGGTCAAAGAAGTGTTTTTGTACTGATCACACTATCTGATCACTGCCCTTTAAAGCCGTACCTGACTAAAGTGTTGCTGAACTCAAAGGTTGAGCGTTTGTCACCACTAGAAGAGCTCCAGAGCTTTTTGTGCATAAATGGGTCAATATAACCCTTTTCTAACCACAGTGATAGATATGCGGTTTTTAACTTGTAAGTTAGAAAAAAGACCATTTGCACACTGATTTTATATCTTTTTAACATTTGCTCCACGGTTATCACTTCTTATTTCCTAACTCACAAATTCAAATTCAGCTTGACATCGTGTTTGGTTGAACGACTGAGTTGTTTGATTTGTCGTTTTGGAAACATGATTTCCTGCATAACATGATATGAACAAGGTTCTTGATTTGGTGCTGATGTCGCTGCTTTTGAGCCAAGAAAAACTCCCTCACAATGTTATGTCTCAATGGGCTGAGTGGGCAGCTTCATTATTCTCTCGAGTGCATACTTGTACAGAATTCACAGAGCTTGCACCTGAGCTAATCATTAAACTTTAAGTATGTGCAGAGCACCGAATAAGCCAAGGCAATGCATTGAAGGCGAAGTGCAAGTAGCAAGAATAGAGATGCTTTCTGGGTTAACATTTACGCTCTTGCTTCAACCATAATTATAAAAAACAAAGATATTTGAAATAATACAGTAAATTCTGCAAAATACTGTTTAACTCACCGTTAGATCTTAACAGTCTCATGTGTGTAATGGAAAATTTGCAAGCAAAAAGCCAAGCAGAGCAATGTGGACAGGAGTGAAGCCAGGAAAGGGGTTGTTATAGGTGAGCTGTCATGCCACTAAGTGCAGCAGTGACTCCTTTGACAGTAAACATTCAGACGCACTTAGAGGTGCAGCATTACCCTTAAACACCATGACATGTTTATTTGAGAACAGACGTCTCTGCTGATGCCCTTGGGAGACAGAAATGTGCATCAAATGCGTGTCTCCTCTGCTTGGCCTTTTCAGAAGCTCCCCGTCAGTCGCCCCATTTCCATTTCACAAAACCCGCTTTTGGTTGGCCCATTGTCTGCCTCTCCCTCCATGCATTCATTAACCGGTTTTCCATCTCTCATGAGCTGCTCATTGCCTTTGTTTTAATGGCAGGGAATTGCAGCAGTGATTAGAGTCATTGTAATTTGTCTGCTCACCTCAAATTTATGAAAAGAGAGGCCCTAAAAAAAAATCTCCCGGTGATTTTAATAATTCATCCTTAACACTATAAATGGAAATCTAAATGGAGCCCAGGCTGCCAGGCGTCTGATGTAGCTTGTCAAATAAACAAGGGCAGGAATAGAGAAATTTGCGTGTGTGCAAGTGTTATGAGGAAAAGGTTGAACAGAGACACAGTATAGGCAGACTTTGTGTTTGTGTGTACGAGGAACACAAATAGAGCGTCTGCATGTGCAGGTTTGTTTATGTGAGAGTTGCTTGTGAATGTGCACAGGCTTGAACAGATTACTGAGCACAAGTGCGTTTGTGTTTTTAGAGAAGGAGGCTCAATCAGTGCTATTTCTGGCTTCATAAGTGTTTACTGGGGGGCTTAAACATGGGATGAGATTGATTTAAAACGAGGTATTGCCCATCTAAACCCTGCAGATGGCTGTAAACCTTTTCATACATGTCGGTCCCTCGGTGTACAAAAGAGACGCCTCACACGCAGGAAATAGGGTTTAACACGTCAATCCAATTAACACCCGAATTTCCCCTAACAGTGGAGATGGGACTGTGAGGGATGGAACTGCAGTAATGACATTAATTAGCCTCATAAGCCAGATGATAGCGAGCAGAGCAAAGCACGACAAACATTTGGCCTCCCTGTCCTTCCATTTTAACTTTACCTTGGGCCATGACCACACTGTAATATTCTAAATAGTCCAATATCATTTATTTTTCATGTTGTCATAACAGACTTTCCTCTTTCAAATGGGAACAGTTGAAAAGACTATTTCAACCAAACAGAATCATTCATCAACAATAGCAATGCAGACGTTTTATGAACAGACCTTGAAAGGAGAATTAGTGCAGCTGTCTGGCTTCCTATCAAGTATAATAAATGTTGTTTTTACTGTTTCTGTGACTGCAAAATGTCCTCTAGAAACAGATACTCTGTCTTTGTCTAAACGTTAACACAAGACTCCAAGAAGTACCTGGCTGAGAAATTCCCCCAAACATGACGACAACTCAGGATTTACACTTTTTTTTATATGGATTAACCATAGACTGTATATAAAACATGGACGTATTGTCACCCATTGTTTTGTTTGTTTGTCCTGTTTTGAAGCTTTGAGTTTGGAATTTCGCCATTGGCATCTTGGTTTTTTTAAACCACATGTAACAAGGGAGGGGTGGCTCTGAATCAAACCTCGACGACGCTACAAATCAGAATCAGAATCTGTTTTATTGAACACATACAAGGTATATGACTCTGATGTTTACTTAGCTCTCAGAGTATGTACACAAAATAAAACACATGCGTTTAAACAAGGGCAGGAGGTCAGGAAAATTTGTGTTTAACTGCTATGTAACTGCTAAAACTTGTCAACCACAAAGTAGGCCAGCCTTTAAACATACCCTCCTTTAAAGTCTGTTTTACTGTAAATGGGAACATAATTTACAAAATTATTCTGTATTTAAGGAGACTTGAAACTAGCCATAACGCAATCGGAAAATGATGACTAAGGTAACAAATGAGAAGTAGGGCCAATTTCTCATAGGCTTCTATACAATCTGACTTGTTTTTGCAACCGGAGGAGTCGCCTCCTGCTGGTTGTTGAAAGGAGTGCAGGTTCAAGTTCCTTCTGCATTGACTTCACTAGTCAGACCTTAAGGATACACCCATCTTTTATGTGAAGTCAGTTAATTAAACACAGCAGACAGACCTATAGAGGTTGATGAGTTTTGTTTTTCTTTGAACAGACATAGGCTAGCTGTTTCGAGTCTTGTAGTAAAGCTTGCCAGCTAACATGGCAAGAAATTAAAATCGTACACCTTTCTATCACTTCCTTTTCATCAGGCTGTACTGAAATTCTTATAAAGCAAACTTTTCTGTTTGCATGTAGTGTCCCATATGCTAACTCATCGTAAGGCACTCTACAGAATATGATTGGCTACTGTATAGGGTTCAAATGAGCTCCATTCTTTCACAGTTACCTCTACTAGCGCTCTGTCATTTTCCCCAGCTTTATGAAAGCCCAAATGTAGACTCTTTTTCATAGTGTCTGCTGAAGGTGTTCATCAGTAGCAGCACTGTCTTCATGCCTGTTCTTCATTTCTTCATGTTAAGCTCAGATCAAACAAAAAGCTCCAGCCAGAAACCTTCTGTATGCATTTGTTATCTGCAGTCTGAGAATAAATGCATAGCAACAGTATCTTAGTGGGTTAAACCATTGATCTTATTTTCAACATATTTCCCAGGACCACAATGAGATTCCAATTTCTTTACTCATACCATCATTGAATATGTTATCTTTATTTCAATGAATCCTGCTTAATTTAAATATGCAACGCCCATAAGAGCTGAAATCTATTAAATTTTCATGACATCATGGCAGATTTTGCCCCAGTTGTGTGCTATAAATAGCCCGATCGAAAGGGCTGCTTCTGCTATTTTTGACTGCAGGTGCTTTTCCCCCATTCTCTCATCCTCGATTTTCTCTCGAATGAGCACACTTGCGTTTGCTATTTTTAGAGTTTCCTGTTTTAGCTCAGCAGGGTCAAGGGACTGTGTGAGTGCGAGCGTATGTAGGGGAGTTGTAGATGGGCTGTCACTAATGTAAGCATACTGTGGGTAGTGCTGAAGTAGGGCAAGAGGACAACGTGGACAGGGAGGATGTTGGGGAATACCTTGCCTCACTCCAGCAGTACCCTTGAAAAGTCCTGAAATAATGTATGTGCATACTGGAGCAGCGTAGGAAATAATTGAAAAGGTCTGGAAGCACCTTTGACTAGTGTATGTCTTTATTTTATTTTGATGATTTTAATGGGGTATAGCAGTTTTTAATCTTTAAATCAGAAGAATGTAGTTTTTCCCACATTGTGAATGTGTGTTTGGTTATGAATGAAAAGGTAGTTCAAAACTATGTGCGCATTCAGCAATCTGTGTGGAGAGGCATACAGATCAATAGCAGCGTTCATCACTGGTGAACACACTAGGTTTGGTTCTTTTTACATCTTGCTATTTCTTTATTCATCTCCATTCTTGTTCATAGTTTCATTATATATCTCTTCCTTCATCTTTCGCTCCTTCTGCTTCTTTTCATATTTCCCACCGGCCCTCCCTTCCATCCCTCCTTACCCTCTTTTCCTCATCTCTCCTCCCTCCTTTCTCTCACTGGCAGAGACTCAGCTGGCCTCCCTTGACACGAAAACAAGCCCTGTTGTCATGGCAACCCCTTGTAGTCCACATGAAGTGATGTACGTTTATTTTTAGATGCCTCCCATTGAAGACAATCAGAAACGGGTTAGCGGGTGCACTCGTGCCAGAGTTACAAATACTTCGGACCATGCGGCGATCCAAAGCACGACACAAGGCCACACAGGTGCTTGTTCTCATCACACCACAGTCCCTGAATCTCGACAGGAACATTTTTGAGTTTTTCATTCTACCTTATTAATGAATACAGGGATTTAACAAAAAAGAAACTTGCGTGCACACTGTCTGACTCTTTTTTTTTCCAGAAAGAAAGGCTGCTGCAGCACCTTTGCACCTGCCTCATCTGCATTTAAAGAGAACATCTTCATTTTCAGCTGGATTGAGGGTTTGGTTTTCCAATTAGCAGAAATGCCACATGCACACAAGTAGGAGGCATTGAAAGTGCACCCTTGTCATCAGTACCTGATTGAATTAGGTTACTAGTGGTTGCAAGATAGTGAGTGACAGGTAATGGTCTGTTACGAACAAAGTGATTGCACATACGGTCGGCCATAGATTTGTGTACATCTGGTGAGGTGGTTGTGCAAGTTCACGCTTCACAAGCTTAAAGTTCAGTTTACAAAGATTAAATGAACTACTTTAAGTTCATGAATTTGAATTTTTAGCTAAATTTACAGTCGCAGGAAAGCGGGGATACTGTTAGTCTGACCTGAGCCACATCCATGTCCTCCTCTCTGCTACCGTTCTGCCACCCAAGAAGATGAAGGCAAACATTAAAGATCCCCATAGTTAATTTCAATAGTAGTCAACTACAAGCCATTCAGGCTTGCCGTTTCACAGTGCCAAGCCCGTTTCCATTTACATTTGACAGTTTTATTGATTTCTGATACATTGGAGCATTGTTTTATTAAAAGTGTGTCCACGCTAGCTAGCCTGCATGACTCATACATGGCCTGTCGGCAATTCAGTTGATGGAAATCCCCTGTGTCAATTGTAGTAAAAATAAAACTGTAGTAAACAACATGAACCAACATAATGAGACAGAAATGCAATTTTTTTGTAGAAACCCTTAACAAATAACTACCTTCTGCGGCTTTAAACATCATATTACTGGTTTGGTAACATCACTGTCACTGTCAACTGTGGTGAAGCTCAGATTACTCAAGAGAAATTGCAAACACAAATATGAATCACGACTGAACAGATGGACCCATGGATGAAGGTCTGTTCACCATTAAGGCAAAGCCAGTGTATTTGAAAGGACTCATTTAATGTCTACACATTAAACACCTTTCAGCACTGTCTAAAATGTCATCCTTTGTGCCTCTCGCTCTCTCGCTATATATGTTAGTATCCCGGCTCATACCAGTCCAGATGGCTATTATTTGTCTTGAGCTGGTTGCTTACAGCTTGATGCTACTTTTGAGGCAGTGGCATTTGGCAGTGCCACACGATGCCCCGTGCCCACTCTAATAACAGCTCATGCCAGCACAAAGGAACCCCTTTGGCATTTTTGCTGGCAGTGTGAGCAAGTCCCTTTTAACAAGCTTTGTCCCCGTTCCACATTCACGCCACTTGGTTTGCCACACTCCATTCAATGGTCCACCTAATGGAAGACCAGCACACCGGATGAAACAGCTGCTTTTCTTAGCCTTTTGATCTAATCGGCCATGGCTCCAAAGTCTGACTGTGTCTTGGCTCCCAGTGAAAGAGATTGAGATTGATATTTTATTTGGTCAAGCGTTATCTATTACAGAGGAGTGAGTTTTTTTGTATTGTAATAAATTCATTTGATAGATTGAAATTTTGCCTGAATAATTACGGTTCCTAATGAATTAATCAGGTGAAGCCCTGACTTTTCATCTGGCATCACCGTGAGGATTAGGTTTTGAATGAAATGCCATTTCAAATCATATTTGTAGCATATATTAATGTTCAGGATGTATGATAATCACTTTGAACTCTTAACTTTTCATGCAGTGCAATCAACAAGTCCACATTTTAATTTGTTCAGTGCTTTGGTTTATGGACTGAATATCTGCAAAACTAAAACACTCCAATCAACCTCATTTGTACCAATTCTCAAACATGGCCGTCAGTAACATTAGAGCAGCTTAATAGATGTATTTTATCATCATTTTTATTAACACATAACTATGAAGATGTTAGCAATTAATTCAAAACAGTCTCACAAAGCTGCCAGTGAGACTCTGACTCTTGTTCAGCCATTGTGTTTTATGCAGCTGTACTCACGACTCTTTTGTAATAGAGAGATGAACATGTTCTATGGAAAACAAGAAACTCCAGTGCTCAGTGTCAGTTTTCAGGATCCTGTAAATGCGCCTTTTAGTGTCATTATTATTTCCTATGGCATAAATAATATGATTAAAATAATAAGGTAATACCCAAATGAATTATAAGAATCAGGTTTTAGGTCTGAGACGGGTGCAGTTGAGCTGGGCATTACCAATCAGCATGCAGTTGTTGTCTTAAAATAATCTTATGAAGTTTCACAGGTTAAGGCAGAATGCAGTTTTTTTTGGTTGCCTAAAATGTAAAAAGAAATTGAACTAAACACATTTTAATAAAAGACACTATAACAAGCATGACTGGGTTTTTGCAATGTTGATAGGTTCTGCATCGGAGAGTCACCAGTAGTGACACTGTATAATCACAGTTATTACACCGGAGCTACTGTGCGAATACCAATTACATGCGGTATACCGAAAGGATATTTTGAGGCCAGTGCTGAATTGTCACATTGAGTTATGCAAATGGGATCAGCACTAGTGCTAACATATGCACGCACACATGCAGCCTAGAAGTAATGCACACAAAATAAGGGAGGACGCATAATGTGCACAGGTGGGTGTTTTGTAGATCTAATAGCTTTGATTTTCTGTTACCAAAAGGAGAGAAGAGAGTGCAGAAACTACTTTAATAACCATAAGCCTGTAATATGCTTAAACTAGCATTTACAAGACAGGTTAAATTACATTATGATACAAGAAACAAGAAATTTGTGAATATTTCTTTTTTTTCAGGCTGTTTCCCACTCATAAGTGAAGCACATTTGGTCGGGTGAGATAAGACTGATAAACAACATCTGGAAATAAAAACCAGTTCATAAATTGGTTCCTCAGCAAGAATGCATTCTGAGCCAGTTATAACAAAAAGTGCCAAAATTGCACAACAGTAAAGGTTCTAATTATATTTATAACACTTATTTTTTATATTCACTTATTTTTCTGACAAAATCATCTTTAAAGGTGCAGTATGCAATTCTAGTCCAGTGCACATTTTGTCAAATTCATTGAACATACACACACAGTCCGCTAGTTGTCTGTGCTGTGTGCATGTTAAAAAACATCTGGTGTTCCTACTTTGGAAACGAAAAAACAAACAAATGGGCTTGCATGTATATTTGGATTGCACACTTTACACCCATTCATTTGTGAGCACATTCTACCCAGACACACTCACATCGCTAAATGTTAAAAAAGTTCACTCTTTAAAGTTCACTCAGTGAATATCACTTGCTGTTAACTGTCCGTTCTGTGTTTATGCTGAGAAAAACTCTTTCCACTCTGGAAATGAGAAATAAACAAGGGGTTTTGTATGTATGTTTAAGAGGCATGCTCTAAATCCATTCATTTGCATCCCAGATTTTTTGTCCTGTGAACATATTACACCTACACACATTCACAAAAGTAAATATTAAAAACTCTGTTAAGTTAAAGATACTCTTTCAGCATCTGTTTGTAAAATACTTGTCTTGAATAGCTGTTTGTCTTTGGTAAATGCAGAAAAACGCAACATTCATAATTGTCATGCTACTACCTTTTACTGAGTCTGCTGGTTAGTGTAATCTCACCATCTTAACATTTCATTTATTTATTTATTTATCTTGCCATAATTATGTGACTGCAATGCCACTGAACTCTATTTGGGGTCCTAATGAAATCATTTTAAGCCACTTCTGTGGTGGATGATGGATTTGTTTGGTACACGCAGTAGCTCTGCTGAAGACGGATGATTAATAAACGTCCATTTGGTGTCAAGATCCCAAATCACCTCGTCTGGGCTTATATTAATTATACTGCAATGGCCGGCTCCCTGTGCATTTTTTTGCTTTTAGTCCAGCTGGAAGTGGCTAAATGGACTGATTATTACACTTCATGAGTGAAAAAGGTAGTGATTTTTTGCACAGGGTCAGGCAACAAATATTACAGTAATGGAGGTCATGTTTATACAGTTTCTGCCTTCCAACATGCTGATGCTGTAAGTAACCGTTTGTAACCAGTTTTGAAGGAAAATGGCTGCTTTCCATCCAGTGAAATAGGAAAAGCATGGCATTCGTGATTTACTGTGACTGGTTACAGATTGCGAATACATAAATGTCAGTATATTTGTCATGTGAACGGATAGCAACCCTCCTCTCGACCATAAAACCTGCAGCCCTCCACAACATTAAGGAAACAACTGATGTCCATTATTGTGCATGAAAGGCCTCTGCAGGCATTTGATTTCATATCCATGAATGTAGATATGAATAAGTAAATTAACTTTTCGAAAAACGGAGCACTGTTTCTGTCCATGTAAATTTTTTTGAAAATGCCGAACTGTGTTGAAATGTGGTCTCTCTCCTTTTTGTTTGGAAGTCAATGAACTGGAATTATCCATTACTTTCAGCTGAATGGAAAAAGCAAAACTGACTGAGCAGTATGTCGACTGTTATATAACCAGCATACAACAAACAAACCATAACTACAGCTGTGTGCTCCTCAACCTGTTCTGCACATAAGATATTCTCACTGGTGTTGCGTTTGCACCTCTCTTTTTATCTTATCGCGTTTCTGTCAGACCACCCTCCCCTCCTTCTCCCCCCTGGTCTTGTCCCTGGCATGATGTTTTGTCATATTTGTTACCACCCTGCTCTCTTCATAAAGTTAAGGTGCCATCTGTCAGCATTGCACCCTGTTTCTCTGAGTGGCAGGTGCTCTTGAATCTGCCAACCACCTGGTGTGTGCACAGCTAAGAGTCTCCGTCTGAATATGTCATTAACGCCAGCATTCACTCGTACAGTGCATTTTGAAAAAGCACACAAAACATGTTACGTGCTCGTATACTCCGCTTTTGTGGGAGCAGATGAGGGAGTGGGAAGGCAAGCAGCACCATAAAAGTAAGTGTTGACACGGTCACCAGTGGTGGTGTTGTTGTTTAAGTCATGAGGTTGCCAGGCAGTCTAATTAAACTGTACAGACTAGAGTGAGGGCTTCCTCCCACGAAAAAGCAGCCAAACTGAGCTCAGCGTAAGTGAAGGTAAAAAAAGATTTGTTCTTTACAGGATTGAAAGTGCTGCAAGGAATAAAAACAGAAGTGTAAAAGAGATTCATAGCAGCTGTAAATCCAAGGGGGGCTTTCCACAATTTCCTTCTATCATGGTGAAGTCAATATCAAAAAGGGTAATGATGCGTGAGACTATTACTTTATTGAGGAAGCATGTGATCTCAAGAAGGTTTAACCTGATCAGATGAAAGGCCAACAGTTCTGAGAGAAATCTAAGAAGGGATCTCTTATGTACCTTTACTGTAATGTCTACATCAAATTTTGTGCAAAGTGAGTGGTGAGTACTTGTTCTGATGATGTAAATTCTTACTGTATGACCAGCTGGAGTGAGGAACAGCCTGACCAACTAAACGCCATCTTGCCATCAATATGGGACTAATCCAAAAAATTTGCTGTAGGTGACATGTTCATTGAGCTCTGTGCTGTCTAACATGTCATTGAAATGCCGATAGAGTGTCCTGCAAATGTCTTCATGTTGTTTAACTCAGCTTTACTTGAATGCCTTCTTCTGCGTACCTAATGCACATGATGCTCCAAGTTTCAATCATTTGTTCTGTTCTTCACCAAGGAGATGAATGGCATCTACAATAGCACAGTCTGGTAAATTAGATCAGAGCTTCATGCCCACGCTTAATGTAATAACAAGGGGTAGGGGGGAATTTCACTGCCTAATATGCATAGATGATGAATGTGCCTAAACACAATACTTTTGTCTTTTTTTCTGTTTAGATTGAAGGAGAGGAGGAGCAGAGACGTTTCGAGGAGGGCAAGGCACGCTACCTCCAGAATAAAGCAAAGAGACTCGCAGAAAGGCAGCGCCAGCAGTGATGCTGCTGCTCACTAGATATTAGCAACACAATAGTAACCCCACACCACATATACAGTATAAAAGACAATGAAACCCCTATATCCTACTCTGTGATTGTAGCCTCCTGTTGAACCTGAACCTGTGATTTTTTTTCTCCTGTGCTGCACACCAAAGTGTCCACATATAGCTTTGTGTAAAAGTACATATTTTATTTTAGGGAGATTTCTATTGACGTATGAAGACTATTAATGATGACTGTCGGCGCGAAGTGACAGTCTGACTGCTTGTGGAAGTAGAAGTACTATTTTGGTTGCAGAACCTCTGTAAGTATGAAGACTTAATGATCGTGTCGGTGCAAAGTGATAGTCTGAGCGCAGGGAAAATGTTGAATAAGTGAGTGAATAATAATGAATAAAAGATTGAAGTGTGAGTCTGGGGCTCTCGCCTCGTGTCCTTGCTAGTTTGATGATGATGTCATTGTCTTGGGCATGCCTTGGCAGAGAGGGCACACGCTATCCATCTTTTCAGCACTGTGTCTTTCACAGAGAAATCAGGGGAGCTCGGGGGGGTTTGACTCAACTCCTCCACATCCCCACCCCCTCCGTCCTCCTCCTCCTCTGCCTGTCTGTCACACTCCGACTCCAGCTCTGCCTCACCGTACTCTCCTTTTCCCTCTCCTGCTCACCAACACGTCCCCATCCATCTCTGTTCTCTTTCGGTGTTGCTTTCCTGCTCCTCTCTTCCACTCCGTTTGTCCTTTTGTCTCCTCCTGTGTTTCATCTTCTTGCCATCTTTGTCTGTGGGGATTTTTCACTGCTTGATAAAAACCAGAACTGGTTAAAAAAAAAAAAACACATGTCTCTATCATTTTCTTTCTCTGGATTTTTGCATGTATGTGTGCACAAGGGTGAGAAATCAATATCCATATTGCCATGTCAAGACAAGAGGACTGTGTTTATTAACCTGCCATAAAAACAACTGTATTAATATTTAGCAGGATTGTTTTTTTTCACTTAATTTGAAGCTGATTCTCTCAGACTAGATTTGTCGGGAGGAGTAGGTAGGCGTCACTCCTGTGCAACAGATAGCAGGGACTAATTTGAGATCAAAACCAAGGTGAAATAAAAAAAAGATTAAAGCCCAGTGAGAGAGCTCGATGAAGAGACAAGAACAGCAGACATCTAAACCTCAGTAAAAGGCCCTTTTGTTTGGACCTTTGTTCCTCCTCATACTGTTTTTCTTGCAAGGACAGAAACTAATTTGTCATTGGATCTTCAAGGTTATTGTTTCTCCCTCTGTCCCTCCAGCCAGCACAGTATGTGTGCTTTTCATTTCCCCCATGAAAATAAAGTTAGGCCCAAGCTGCACCGGGGGGATATGTCTATTTTTAACCCCAGTGAAGTAGAGGCATCTTGTGGGAGAAGGAGAGCACAGGGAGGGGAGAACACAATGCAGGGAGACAGGATGCATCTCAGATGGCAAAGACAAGACTTCTGGGAAATATGACCTCATTGAAAAGCATCTGTCTTATGTACGACATCTGCACATGCTTGCCTGACTGTCCTCCGTTGTGAAAACACTCAGGAACTATATAATTTCTCATCATTCACAACAATATTCATCACTGTCTTCAGCCATTTCAACTGGTAGCAGCTGGCTTTTATATGTAGGGAACACAATATGGTAACCATGGTTACTTATGTGGAAGAACAGACTTAAAATGGAAGAGATGACATTATTAGAAATAGATGTTTCTCTTTCAGGTAACAGCAAAAATGTCTAAATTGCATCTGATGGAAATAATCTTTCTGCCTGTAACACATGATCCACAGTATGAACTCAATGCACTGAAGACAGAAGAAGGAAACCAGAGGAGGTTATATGTCAAACTGCTTTTCCACACATTGGTGATAAGAAGAAAAAAGAAATGGAGGCAACAAAAAGCTGATCTCACTTTTCCACTGATGTCTTTGCATCCAAATTAGGGGATAGCAGCAGCTCTCGGGATCCCACTGCAGGGAGACTGACAGGGCAGCTTAGATGAATGATCTTCTGCTGCAGCAGAAAAACCATTAAGGACTCTGAAGGAAGGATAAATGATAAAGTGAGATGGTGTTCAGAAAAGCTATTGGCTTTCATTACTGAGAGACCTCCCTTGCATTTTTCTCCTCATTGTGCTTACAGCTCAAGAATATCTCGTCAGTCATTTTCTGGCAGCAGGAGCTTTGATTCCACACATGAGACAAGACTCAGAAACCTGAACGATGTACGCATTAGACTTGAAGGTCTCTCGTGCAAATATATCTGTCAATAGTTGTGTGAGGCATCGCTTCTGTTAAGTTTGTTGGCAGAAGTTGCAGATGCTTAAAGACAAAGGCCTCACACTGAAAATGGTTTAAAAAGCTCGATGTTATCTTCTTTTTTTGTTCAAAAGTTGTTTGTTTGTGCTTCCTGGAACACTTTCACAGAGCCCAGATATGAGTCCTACATTCAGCCTCTCTGTGTTATCTGGGCTTGGAGCCAGCAGGGCTTTCCTTGCAGAGGAGTAGGTGATGGACTGTACTTTGTCTGGCCCGGTACCTTTTTTTCAGCCACAGTGGACCTCACTGGAGGTACTTCTAAATTTGGCCTCCTCTGACTGTAAGGCACACAAACTCTTCTGCACAGAGACATGGCAATCCTGAGACGATGAAGAAAAGTAGATTGTAAGAGAGCACATCAATAGGACAATTAAAACACTGTTTAGCATTAAAGAGTTGCTGTTTCTGTGCTTGTGAAAGCAGGGGCAAACCGGTGCCAGTGGGTGGGAATGCCTTCTGTTTCTTTTTACTTCTAGGTCACCTAACACTGCACAGACTCTCCTGCCTTGTCCAGTACTAATAATCGACTTAGTTACATTTAAAGCACAAAAAATATAAGCTACACCTGCATGTACCTTCACACCCAAAAACATGTGACAGAAGCTAAAACTGTACAAACTATCCCCGCAAAATATGTTTTGTGCTGCAAACCCACAGGAGGCCAGAAATAACTGATGTCCATTGTAGTTCTGCAAATGGATCGCTAATTTGTGCACCCTTTGACCGATTTGCTGAAGCAGTCCTGACTGATTTTACCCTGACAATTTAAAAATGCGCACTGTAAAAAGTCTCTGAGATTAAGGTAGGTTTGAGCAATCACCTGCAGTCACACTGTACTAATGTAGCACTGCTGTTCTCCGAAAAGATGGTTTGACCGTGTTTTCTGAATCAGTGTGCGTCATTCACTTTAAAGTAGGGCAGAAAATGTACACGTGCTGCCACAAAGAGAAATTTTTTTGAATCATTTCCCCTCACAGGTTGCTGCTTTTGTTCTCTTTTCTCTCCCACACCTACTGGTTGCACACATGATCAACTTCTGTTCTTTCATCTAGCTTCCATCTTACTGGGGTGTGTGTCATCAACAGCGTCTCTTCCTCAGCTACTGTGAAATTTTAAGAAATCCAACCCAAAATAACCCAACCATCACAAAATATAACATGTTGAAAACACACTGCTGTCATGTTAATTTTACAGTTCTAGCTCAGAAGTTATTTTTACAGCTGCACAAAGTATGATAAAGCTGTATGAGCTGAAAAAGCACAGATTTATCTGCATAGTTTTACCTCTAAGAAACCTTGTTCAGGCTCTGTCGGTGAGTCGATGCAGCTCTGATGTGCTCCATGTACCCCCATGACATGATCGCTGGGGTGTAAAGGTTGTTATATTTCTATTTGGAATATGCTGTCAAAGGAAAACTCAGCCTTTTTTATAACCTGGCTTGTGCTTACCTCTATTTCCAATTTCGCTGCAGAGGTCAAGTGACATCTTTGGAAACAGCTCGTGGAATCCAGTAGGGTGAGCATCGTGAGTGCTCAGACAGCCTTCAACAACTCTCCACTGAATCCCAGTTATTTAAACCACTGAAACCAGAAGATTTGTCAGTTCAAATACAGTTTTATTTATATGGCGCCAATTCTCAGTGTACTTGCAAAGTTATATTATGGAGAGAAAACCAACAAATCCAAAGATTCCCTTTTGAGCTGTTCTTCAGTGACAGCCAGAAAAAAGGAAATCTCCAGCAGAACCAGGCTCAGAGAGGGGGAACATCTGCCTTGACTGGTTTGGGTTAGGGTGATGGGGAGGGAGAACAGGATAGCAGATAGAAATCAGACAAAACAATGCATAAGAGAACAATAAACACTGGGGAGGTTGGTGAGGCCAGTAACCACTGATCAGAAACATGTAGCTTTGGAGTCAGAAGTATCTGCGGAGAGGACAAAACACAAAGTTAGTGACATGCAGTGGTGGTCAATAAATGTATGGAGAGAGTAAGAGAAGAGAGAAAGTACAGGTGCTAAGTGCACCGTGGGAAGCCCCTTAGTAACCTATAGTAGCATAATTATGTGATAGTTTAGGGTCACCCGAGTCAGCTTTAACTATAAGCTTTAAACCTTGTCTTAAAGGATGTCTGCAATTCTAGATGATAATCACCTAAAATGTGGTTGAGAACAAGACTTTTTTTTAAAAACTTGCCTGATAATTGGCTGTTAAGTTACTGACAAAAATGTTAACTGTGGCAAATCATATCCCAGCTGCACTGTTGGTAACTTTGCAATTTGGCAATCCACTTCTGAAATTCTAAAAATAAAATCTTAACACCTGAATCTCTGAAGGATTGAATCTTACCCTTCATTAACATGAAAAAATGCCATGGCTTTTGGTTTAATTCTGAAATTCTCCTTCCTTGCGTGTCTGTAATTGTCACATTTCCTCATGTTGCATGTTTTCCCACCTTGTTGGTTGTCTTGCCAGCCCTCGTTGGTTTCACCTATGTCTTCTATCGTTCCATACCCAACTCCTCTGCGTTTACACAGTCTTGTTGCTCTTTTAAGCCCTTTTTAGAAATGCACTCCTTTCCATTAATCCAAAAGCAACTGCACGTGTCGGCGTCATATCTAAATGAGCACCCTGGTCACTTTTCTGTAAGTCTCACCTGCATCAAGTTCCATCAGCAGATACATGAGTGTCTCCAAGGCAAAACACCTTCATGCATTTGCACATGTTGAACAACAGCACCGGTAACTTCACTGATTACTTGTAACTATAAATTATCCCTGACATGGAGACAGAGTCAGCCCAGATGACGATCGAATGGCAAGCCACACTGTGGGTTCTTTTCTTCACGTCAGACAGGTAAGCAGTCGGTTTATTTTGTTACTTCCAGCTGTTTTTAAAATTCTTTACAGAGTTATCAAACACCTGTATATAAATATCTGCAATCCTTGTAATAATGAATTACCCCTGACTTGGAGACAGGATAGTACCTGATTTTAAGTAAACTTAGATTATCATCACACATGGATGGAATTTTCAGTGTTAAGGGAATGATAAATAAACTAGACTATTATTAGGATGGTTAGACAAGCTAGCATCAGTACAGATTTAGTCTTTTGCTTGTTACTGTATTATTGTGTGATGACTAATCTGAACAACAAAGAGGAACTTTAGGGAAAAGGTGACCAACAGTATGTCTGGATGACTAGAAGGCCGTCACTTTAATGAATTGATGAACCCAGCAGTGTTACATATCCCATGTTGCTGCTACTTCTTCTGCTTACCTTCTGTTTATATGCCCGGGTTCTTTCCATCTGGTTTCTGCATTTAGTTTTTGGGAACCTTTTTGTTTTCACCTTGTGTATTCCCAATGCTTTTGTTGCCCTTTTAGGTTTGTGGTTGCCTTTTCAGTTCCCTGTGTTTTTTTAAACTACCTTTGGCAGTTATTTTTGCACTGGCTGGGACCAAAGATTCTTTTTGTTTGTTTGTTTTGAAGCCTGCCTTTGTGTCCACATTTGGATAATCTCCTGATACCCCCACATGGATGTTTGGCATCCATGTTGTCCTCTGAGGCAGCAAGAATGTCTCTGCAAGTCCAGCTTTCTCTCCAGTGCACCTCTCCCCATGGTTTAAGACCAACTTTTTTCAAAACCTTGCCCTTACATAATGACATATTTGGTCAAACAGGCTGAATTGTAGGATTTATTTGACAGGGGGTGTTTTTTTTGTTTGTTTGTTTCTTGCAGTCCAATGTGACCTGAACAATTAGAACGCAACCCTTGAGGCCTCAGTACTTCTTAAAGGTGCTGAAAGTATTGACTGGATGGGAAATTTCCAGTACTGCTTCAGTATCTCTTGTTTTAAAGGCACTTCAGCAGCCTGGCAGTGTAGTGTGCAGGGCAGATCCCAGGTGTGGTTGTGTGTGAATCGGTTTTAATGAATGGAGAGGCGAGGAGGCTGCTCATCAGAGCATCCAGCAAATAAATGAAAGTAATCCTTATAATAGTTGCAAAAACCAAGGCACAGGGGACGTGGCTGTGTCTCTGCTCCCATGTAGGGCCTATTAGTTTTCTCACTGGGTACAATCTCAGCCCTGCGGGTGGAAAGCCGCTCTTACAGAATCATCCAGGGAAGGAGTCTTACATAACAAAGTCGTATAATGTCAATGAAAAGACCCATTTAAAGGAGCATGAATAACACGAGGAAATAACGTGCATCAGTGATATTTACAAGAGTTCAGTGCATCTTTTAAAGTGTTGGGATAATGAAAAATGTTAGATTTTGGTGTCATTTTGACACCGGGTTTCAGCGCAAAATGTCTTTCTCTTGTTTTTTGGTAGAATTAAAGCAAATAATTCATTCAAATTAGACCTTTAACAAAAATATTCATGAGGTTTCAAGCCTGTTTTTTTTAAAAATTCACTGCAAATGTGCAACACGCAGTAGCTTGCTCTCGCTCTGTCAAAATGCCGACCTCTTTTCCATGAATTATTTCTTATTGCGGTTCACTCCCACGGCCACGGAGCGTCTGAGTCGCGGACGAGCGTGATTCGGTGCGGGAGCGCGCAGCAGTCATGCCTCCTCGTCCGTCGCTCGCCTCGTCAGTGTCAGAAAACAGAGGAACAATTTCGTCCTTTTCCTAAAATTCACCAGGCGTTTCAGTGCGACTTGCCGAGAAACTGAATTTTAAAAAAAACAACCCAAACTGCTCGTTAATTTCTTCTTTTTTTCCTCTCTCTCTCCTCCTCATTCTCCAGTCAGCGAGACAAAAGAGGGGCAAAGAAGGCAGCGTACAACAGGAGTCCAGCTGTTTCGGGGGGCTTCATCCTTCAATTTCGCAGGTCATTTCCTTTAACTTGATGCTGTCGACGCTCCCGACGTGCTTCAGTTTTTGGGGGGATGTAATAAAAGAACAAAAAAGACGTTGCTTCAACAGAGCTGAACCGACTGTGACCGTGTTTCAACCGGAACCATGAACCGCTAGGAGCCTCAAAAGCAGCGCGTGAAAGGTAAGAGACTCACACAGCTGATTAGAATAATGTCAATCAGTGGGAGATTAGCTAGCTGCCTCCATGATGCATGTAAACAAACAAACAAAGAGACATCCAGGCTTCGCCCAAACAGGTGGTGTCCTGCTGCAAGAATAGCGTTGAGAAGAAAAAAAGTGTGTAAATGAACATTTGAGTCCAAACGTGACATTCCTGTAGTAGTATTAAATGGAGAAGTGGCCTAATTGAAAAACTGCTAGGTTGTTGTGATACACTTTGTTAAACAGCGTGAAAGAAGATGAAATCAGCACAAATAGCAGTTTGCTTGCAGAATATTGGGTTAAAACTAAAACTGACATGAGAAAAAGAATCCTAAACATGCTGTAATCACACAGGAGTAAAACTTATGCAAGCATTTTTTTTTTCTGAAAATGTGCACAATTGTACCCCTGTGCCTTTGACTGAAGCAGTGCCACTCGTGCTTTTGGTGTGTTTTTGCAGCTCTTTTATGAAAATCTAGCTAGTTAATCTGAAGTATGCATGTGATGTTGATTTACTGATTTCCCACACATACAAGAAAATAAGTCTAAGACAAATAATGCAGTTCTCAGTTGCGATGGAGCCAACTTGTAAGTTTGATTTTCGGACAGAAAAGTGTATTGCTGCATATAGCCATAATTGATGCTGATTAGATGTTTTAACTCTCACACAAGCCCAAATAATTAACCCCCCCCCCCCCTCTTTTTTTTTGTTAGAACAAAAAAAGAAAGGCTCATTTTCTTTGCATATTCGTGAACTCTTGATTTTAACTATAAGAGACACCATGTTTTTAAAGTAATTTACCCTGTAGGCCTATATTGTTCCCCCCAAATGCTATTTTAATACACTTCCCATCAGAGAAGCTACAGTAGAAATAAAGAAGAGAGTGGTTTTACATGTAGTCTCAGGTCAGGAAGTGGCCATGCAAGCCGATGATCACTGTCACTGCTCTGGGAAACTTCTGCAGCCTCCATGTGACAGTTGCTGCTACACCACAAAGCTTCACAAACAGATCGCGAGTTTCGGAGGGCATGTGTGACATTTTGTTTGTCACACGTTTGGCTCTGTCATTTTGTGACCGCGTTAGCCTGTGTTGACACTATTCTGGTTTTCACTCACCCACAGCACACTGGCCGCCTTTCTCTCCATAGCATTATATGGTAATGTGGCATAAATGGCAATTACAAGAGTATTTGTTAAAAATGTTCTGGTCCTTTCTGGGTGTTTTAGTTCACTTACACTAGTTTAGGATCAATAATGTTACATCAGGCATTACTCTACCACAAGATTCACCAAAACTACATGCCTGTTTCCAAGACAAACACTTAATTCATATGCCATATGGTGCCCAGTGATCAAGCTCCAGTCATAGCTGGAGGTAGCTTAACATAAACAGGAAGAAAGCCATTTGTGATGGAAAATTCAGCTACTTACCCTGTGACAAGCTGGTCATTCAGCTAAGACAAGCACGAGTGTCCCAGCAAAATCAAACAGCATGTTGGATTCTGGCATGTGATCATCTTTATTAGTAAATTTGTAGTTTAGCGTCCTCGTGACACTGTTTTGCACCAGCACAACGAGTGATGTTAGGTAGTTATTGCTTCTTTGTGTGACAAGGAGGTGACTTGGAAATCATGGTTGATGGTTGCATAAGACAGTGATCTCCAGCATCTTCAAGGGTACAACAAAATGGGACATATTCAGTCTTTATGAGCACGTGAAGTGGGTTGAACTGGCTTAGCTTTTGCACAGACCAGTAAATCCCAATCAGTTTGGATGTTTCTCTGATTAGCTTCAATATACATGTTTTAGTTCTGGAAGCAAATGCACATTAAAGATGCTTTGATGGAGTTCATTTATGTTATTTATTGTGGAGAGAAGAAGAATAATTCCACTTAACTGTGCTGCAAAAGCCAGTTCTTTTAGTGGTTATACTTCCCACCAACGTGTCAAACTATCCTTGATTTATAGGCAGGAAATGTGGAGAAAGAAAAACAAAACAAAACAAATCGTCGAACAAAGAGTCAGGTTTTGCTCATGTGGCAACCACTTGGCTGTGGTTTTACTGGCACTTTTTGATGGGTATTTACGAAGTGACACTTAAACTAATGCTATCTGAGATACTTAAATTTACTCAGGGTATCATGTGCTTGCTTGTACTGGTGGTTTCACTTTAATACCACTTCTGAGGCTCTGACATCACCTTGTAATCCCACCTAATGATGTATTGAGTGAGTAAAAGTATTGAGTTTGGTACTCATATTTACTGTATCGGTGTATTGTTCAGGGAGGTTTGCCTAGCATTCAAACATATTCTGTTTTGAGTCTACAGCAGGAAGATATTGATTGGATTCTATAGAGAAATTGCCTAAGCTTAACTCTCTGGACAGGAAGCCCAAAGGTCAAGGTCACAGACCACCTCTGAGCTGCTAGAGTTTCACTGGTTTGGTTAAGAGACTCCAGCAGGAGCTTGAATCTGGCAAGAGAGCAGGCTGCCAACTCACTCTGCCACCCTGCTGCGCATTAGTGAAATGCTGTGATTAAACGGAAGGGGCATGTGCTCACAACATGTTATTGTTGTTGCAGTCCTTGAATTCGTGTGCTTGCATATTTGCTGTCTGTTGTCATCTGCTGTAAGTGGATACTTTACAGCGACAGCGCCTAGAGAGAGTTACTCACTACAGGAAGATCACTATAGAGTATATGAACTCATGTCATCTCTCATAAACAAATCAGGTCCCACTCAAATAAATGGTGCTTCTAAACCAGTGTTTCATTCAAACTTGAACGACATACCAGCTAATGGGACACTGAACTTTGTTACCCTAAAAGGTTGAAGCAAAATGGTGACATAATGATCAATCTCAGGGGAAATGGATTGGAGTAGCTTTTATTTCTCTAATGTTTTTACCCATTTACCAAAGTCTGAAAAACTATATAGGCCGTTAATGGACTGTTGTTGTTGTAGATTCAATAGTCCTTATAAATGGTTGTAGTGATGTATCAGTTCCACTGTTGTTATATGCACAAACAAGCAAATTGGTAAGGTCAAGGTTGTTAATTAAATACACATCATGTTATTATGCATAAAATATGAATGAGTTATTCCATCTTAAATCAGCAGGGGTCCTTTGCTCGACCATCTTTCATTTGTTTAAAACCTTTTAACATGAACTATTAAAATTCAAAATGAAATCAATTCACTAGCTGATGTCTGCATTGTCACTTAATTTTGGTAATGTGTGCTCAAAGATGTTACTCTTCGTAATGTCTTCAGTTTTCTTCATATTTGGACTCATCCATAGTCAGAGATTATTTGATCTACTTGTGCAATGTTACAAATTCTGAATCAGTGACATAAGAAACAACAGGGAAAATTCCAGGCTTTTATCGGTAAGTTTCTGAGATTTTGTCAAAGTACAGCCTCAAATTTCAACGAGCAAAAAAATGTGCTGAAGTGGGTCAATGGGCAATTTATATATACATATATATATATATGATATAGACTGTCCTATAAAAGTTTTAGGCAAATCAAAGATTGTCAACAGAAATTGTTCTAAAAATTTGATGATTTTAAATGGAATGACCCAAATGTAATATGTAATAAATTGCAATAACACTCAACCCTTAATTTCTTCCTTTTCTGTACAGCTCAAGAGGTGAACACACTGTTGAAGACAATTTTGTTGTGTCCATATTTTGGTCCCGTTTGACTACATAGTTCATGAAATTCTCCTGTTAGCCATTTATTTTTTGTGAATATTAAATTTATGTCACGCAGTCTCACAATGGAAGTGCTGTACTTGATAGAGCTACATGAGATTTGTCAGTGATGACCGTAAATAATGATGATTCCTAATACAGAGCACTGTATGGAATAAGTGAGCAAGGGGGTGATATCGGACATAGCTTAGCTCTTAATGAAATTGCCAAATGAGGATCTAAATGCTGTAGAGCAGGGGAATCCTGGGAAAAGTTTGGAAATTCAATGTGCCGTTTTTCTGTAATAACTGTTAACTGATTAAGTTTAGAGCTGCCTGGCTACTGTTACATGTACTTGATCAAAGACATTAAACTAATGCTAGCAGAGGAACATGGTGGTGTTAGCTGTACAGTTTAGCATGGCTTAAAATCACTGTTTTACAAAAAAAATGCATTTTACGAAAACATATTCAGAAGACAAACCTGCTGTTTCTGCGATCCTAAGTTTGTATTTTTTTCTTTGCTGAATGGTTTCTGCAAGACTGATGCAGTTGCTATGCAACATACACAATAAGATTCAGTCTGGTTCCAGTGCAGTGAAGCACAGTGCCTAATATGATAGCGGTTTACCAATAGCTTATCTCATAAAGGCATGATAAGGCATGTCAGTTATTAGTGACACAATAAGCCCTCTGGCTGTCACGCAAATGAAAACAGCTGGGACTTGTGGTGTCGGGTATTTTTGTGTGGTTGGAAAGCCAGATATTTATTTGAAAGTTGAGGAGGTCACTAGTAGCTGCTTTATACAGTCTCTAATACATGCTTTGCTTTCTCCGTCAGGTGTATAGAAACCAGTGGGGATACACTGAGATGGGATTGGTAGAGAGCTTTAATGTATGTGCAAGGGATTTTGCATGAAGGCGCATACAGCAAAGGTATATAGGTAAATAATGAGGTCATGGAGGGGAGGGTTGCTTCTGTTAATGACTCTCAGCTAGTCAGCACTGGAAAGGACAAACTGCCAGTAGGGATGAATGGAATAATTTTTTTCCTGATGTGATTCTATCATCTATATTTGTGATGATGTAATCCCCTCCATTAAAATGTCCCATAGGATAAAAATACTTGACTGGGCTGTCAGCTGTAGTTTTGCTTTCTTCCAAGAAAACCAGTTTCCTAAAAAGATTAACCAGTAAGTCAAGACAGATTACAAATATTAGCTTTTTGCTTCTTAATCACCCATATTGTGGTATCTTAGGCTTTCTGAACGACAGAGGGTTAAAATGGGTCTTGCTGATGATTAGTCACGCAAAAAGGATTCTCTCCATGACTCTCATTGATAACTAGATAATGAGCCCTCAGTGAAGATGAGTAAGATTGATAGTGTTGTGGCCTCTGGAGGCCAGTGTAATCCCTCAAGAGGTGAAGGAGAGCTCTTCACCTGCACTGTGTGGATAATGGCATAAACCATCAAAACTGGCTGAAACATGAAAAAATATGATAAAAAATATGATGATTTGCAATGACTTCAGTGCACGTTATTTATATACAGTAAGTCACTGAACTATACTAATATGGTTCTTAATATTTTCATGAGTGCAACCCCCTTAGAGGATGAAAATATTCATCCCCCCACCCCAACTGGGTTGATGCGAATGTCAGAAGTTTTTTTTTTTTTACTGCTATGTGACTCTGTCCTCACCTTTCACTGATGTCCAAAATTCAGCCTGTGGCTTCCCCACGAACTGCTCTTTCAATCTGACTCCTCCAATTCAATTGTCATTCCTGTCAACTTTGTCACTTCTAATAACCAGGCCACTGCATGTGGAATTCCACTGAGATGAACCCTGACAACCTGCAAGCTGTCTTTTGACACATTGTTCTTGCTCTGAAAATCATCCAATAATGGGAAAATATCGAAGTATTCATTGTCCGGATGAGTGAACTGCAGCAGATTACTGATCCAGACAGGGTGCAGAGCGAAGGTTTTTTAGCTTGAAGCCCTGCATTCAAATCCTTAAATTGGCTGAAAATGTCAGGGAGACTGTTAAGGCAAGTCATTTTTTAACAGAAAATTGTTTAGCTAGCAATAAATTTCCCAAAGGAAAGAGCCTCTGCTCCTCCTGGAGCAGGAAAAGAGGAATTTGAACTCTGTAAAGTCATTGGACTTTGCTTTGGGCAGATGGTGGTCATGAATCTCTGCCCTCTAAAGTCTGAGTGATGACATACTCCAGGTACTTTTTTTCTATCACATTTCCTCTTTGGCTGCATTTCCTTTTCATTTTTTCTCTGCTGTTCATTTTTTAGTGTTCTTATTTTTGGGTTCACACTTCTGCTGATTAGAAATCGCTCCTTATCTCTCCAGTCCAACTACACTGGCAAAGATAAGAGTTGGTGTATGTATATCAGCGGCCTATATGCAAGTATTTTATGCACTCATAAAAATATGACAATATATGCAATGTTTTTGTGTGTATTTATCACTCATAGTGTGACCTCATGGGACCTTGTATCACTTTTACACATATACAAATATAATAATATTAACTTCAACTTTTAAAAATCATGTATATTCCTGTGTAATATCACTAAAAACCTAAATGAATTGTATTATCTTACAATAATTGTAGCGCAGGTTTATTTGATGCTATGCATCACTAAAGAAACAGGTTAGACAGGCTGCAATGAAAATGCTAATAATTCAAGTATATCCGCCTCTATTTTGGATGGGCATGGACGAGACCAGGTTTTAACAAATATGTGTGCAAATGTTACTCGACTCTTCACATATGATTCTTTTCAGCTACTCTTTGCTTGGAAGGTTTTGTTGCTGTACCTTTCACTTAACAATGCTTCAGAGGTGTTGCACTGGATTAAATGTAGGAGACAGAATAAGCCAGGTCACAGTGTTCCTTTCCTTCTTTTTAAAAAACTCTTCCATAATTTGTTGCAGTGTGTTTGGGATCATTGTCGTGTTGGAAACTTACTTTCCTGCCAAACTTCTTAAGACTTGGAGCCTGGCTTGGTTATGCAAACTTGGATTCATTGTGCCATTTATAAATGTCATCTTCTTTACACTTTTTGCACTCATGCAGTCTCATATCAGCACTCCCACTTCATGTTTCACTGTTTGTACTTTTCAGCCACTGTGGTAGTCGTGGCCAAGTCAGTGCCAAACATGTTGGACTCCATCTGATCCAAGCACACTGATTTTAGTTTAGTCTGACCAAAGAATCTGCTCCAAATATTCATTAGGCTTCTTTTCATGTTCTTTGGCAAAGGTTAATCTTGTTGTTTTGTAAGCAATGCTGTTTTTTCTTGGACAAAGTGGAGACTGACTTCACGTAATGTCCATCACACTGTCTGAGCTGTCCCTGAAACACATGTTTCACCAGATAATCCTCATGCCAAGTCGGAACTGCTACCATCTGTTTCGGTACAGGGTTGTGTGAATGGTAGTAGAAGGCCACCGCACCTTCTGTTTTCAGGAGTATCTCGTACTCTTTCCCATCTTTATGAGGTCTCACAGTCTGGTTTCTTATTTGTTTATGTCATTCCTGACCATGTAGATTCATGTTGAATTTGACACAATTCAGGCAATAAGTGAGAAAACTGATGTTTACAGCTTTTGGTTACGCAGTTAGTCTCAATTGGAAATTACATGTGTAATCACTTTAATTTTAGCTTCCCTTAAGTGTCACTTCTTTATCTCAAACTACAGATAAATCCTCTTGTGTATTTGTTGACACTGCTCGTTCCCTCGCAGTTGAAGTCCAATCCTGCTGTAATAACAACTCTCAAAATGAAAAGCAGGAAAATGTTTCTCGTAAATAATTTTCTGGCTGGATGGTTTTCTGTTCTACACAGAAAGCAATAGGAGCGCCTGCAAACTGAAGTTTTTCTATCATTCTTTCTTTCAGTCAGGTTACTTGTGTGGCAATCTGTGAACATTTTTACAACCCAAAAATTCAATTCAGTACCACTGATAAAACTCTTAATATTCCATAAGAACTCCTGATATTTAGGACAGTTGTTCTGTGTGGCCTAGTATTAGAACAAGATGTGACCTGTCGGTGGAGATGATCTTAGACCAACAAGTGGCAAACACCACAGCTGAATGTGATTCTCTGTTGCCACTGTCTTGTGTATTGACTTTCAGAATCACCACCAAGTTTACACATGAGACGCAGAGAGGGCCCTAACTTTGTGTATAAAAAATACAGATCCAATCTACGGTATACATTTTTCAGACATAAAATACTTTGGTTACCGTAATAATTTGTGTCTAATACTTTGTCTATATTGTGTATGAAGTGTTGGTTACATGTCTAAGGGGTTGTTGTGACATATGTAGCCACGGTGTTCACACAGTATGTGTGTTGCGTGGGCACCACTTGTGTCAGAAAGTTTTTTAGCTGCATGTTGAAATTGTTTCCCTGTTTTTGTTGTTTACACTCATTTGTTCGTATCTATTTCTCTTGTGAAGCACTTTGTAACCATATGTTTTAAAAAGCGCTATATAAATAAAGACTTACTTAATTACTTCTTAATACAGTTTTAATACATTTTAATGTTAAAAAAGTTAAATTATCTGATTGAAAACTCTTAAAATGACACCTGAATCCTACACATGAGCAAATATTTGTCATTTCAGAAGTTCATCTGCAGGTCACAAGAACTCTCTCAGATATAAATTTTACTTAAAATGTTCATGTTTCCACAAATTGAAATTCTGTTAAAACATCAGTCTGCATAAGGACAGCCCAGCATCAAAGCAATAAGCAATAAACATACAAAGACACTGGCGACTAAACTACAGACAATAGTTGCCTGTTATATAATCCACGAATCAGGTTCATTTGTTTATACTGTGCTAGGGTCCCTTTCAGCTGCAAAATACGAATGTCCAGGATTATAAACGGTAATATGAGTTATTAGTCAGCATAACTAAATAAAGTGAACAGACTCCAGCCACATAAAAATAACAGGATGTTTAAGAAATATAACTGAAATAACTATAAATCAGACCCCAGTGCAGTAGCCTTAGTTACTGCATTTAAGTGGAATGGAGAAGGGAGTTTCTAACCCTGATGTTACCTGTACAAAAGCTGTAGAGGACTGTACTTGTACTGGGCAGCTGCCTGGCATGAGTGTGCAAATGTGTTCCAAACACAGTACTGTGTAAGCAGCACAGATGTAATATTAAAAACTGAGCCTGTACTCTGGGGAAAGCAGCACTGCCTCCCAGAGCAGGCTATTTTCCTCTCTGACAGCTCCGGGGATGAGTGGCTAGTCGGGCAATAAGACCCCATGCATCACACCTGTCAGCAGGGAGCTTAGAAATGTGGTCCACTCCCTGGTCTACTCCAGTGCCTGCCAATGTGAAGCAGAGTGATGTGGGTCAGTGCCACACACAGCTTCCACTGTGTACCACACCCAACACACTGACCGACATTGGGCTGATGAACATGGTTAGATATAATGGGATAGAATAATAGACATAACCTCGAAAATCATCATGTTCCTTGGAACTGCTTTCTATGTAATTACTGGTCTGATCTCACTCAGACACGCTGTCATCCATTTTGGCTTTTGTTTTAACAGATGAATCTGTCTTTATGCCTGCCAAAATCTGTCTGGGCACACTTGTCTCTTCCTCTCTGTATCTCAGCTGATAATAGAGAACGAATAAGTGCTTAGTCGCTTTCTTCACTGGTCAAAATTGTGACTCATAGGAAAGGTGATAAGTTAGTCATCCAGTCGAAGAAAAGATTTCTTGTGCGGCAGTTTTCACAAACCCGACACAATGCTGATGGTATTTCTGTTAGTGTCTCTAAACAAAGAGCCTGTCAGCCTTTATGGTCACATTGACAGATACTCTGTGGTAGGAAATGAGTTTTGTTATGCCGAGAAATATAAAGAAAAGTAATGCTGCTGCACAATCTGTATTTCAAGACACACAGCATACAACAGCACTGTAGTATATACAGCTACATACAAGCTATCAGGAGTTATTTGTGCTGGTTTCTACTATTTTCCACAGTTTACTTAATTAAGATGCTGATTTTTCCATGCATTAGTTGATATTTCTATAGTAGCTAAAGTTTATCTGACCTGGGTTTGTCTCAGTGAATTGCAAAGCCTTATTAAAACATCACTGGTGCACAACAGCTCTTGGAAAAATGTTCCCTTGCCACCACAGTTTGCTACACTCAAAGGCACAATATCTATCAATTAGACTTTAAGTTAAATTGATTTTGTTTTTACCCAGAAACATGATATTTCTTTTTGGAGCAAAGTATTTATCTCTGTTAGTGTTAGAGTTATTACAGGTGAGAAACGAGTATCATTTGATTGGAAATTTACTCAGGTCAGAGTGTTATTTATCTACGCTGCCCTTGCTGTGATGTGATTCTTTACGTTTGCATGTAAACAGCTGATGTAGGTCAGAAAAAATGTCAGTTGAATTATTTTTAAAAATGCACGACACATTTCTGCTCTCCAAATCTTCCTTGTATCAGCACCACAGTGAATCCGTGCCACTCATTTAACATTCGGTATCTTGATGTTAGAGAGAAAGTCTTTACAGTGTGTGTGTGTAATTGTCACTGCTGATTTCCCTTGTGTAGAGGACAGATTGGGCTCGGAGGCCCAGGGGATTGTGGGTGATCGAGCTGTTAGCTCCACTGTGGTTAGGAAGCCCGTCAGTCAAGCGTTTCAATAAAACTAGTGCTACCACTTCCACTCCTGTTATACCACTAATATTCCCAAACTATCACTGTACCACAACTGTCACTTGATTACTACTTTTACAACAATTAATACTTCCTACACTTATCTTATTAGGGCTGCCACTGCCACAGTTATTTTATTGTTGATTACCCAATCGATTATTTTCTCAATTAGTTGTTTTGTTGTTAGGTCAATAAAATATCAGAAAATGTGACGAAAAATGACGATCAGTGTCTCCTCAAGCCAAAGATGACATCCTCAAATGTCTTGTTTTGTCTTCAACCCAAAAGATATTCGGTTTACCTTCAAAGAGGAGTAAAGAAACCAGAAATTGTTCAAATTTTAAAAGCTGGAATCAGATAATTTGACTTATACTTAAGCCAATTAATGAGAATATAAAAATAGTTGACAATATTATGACAGTTAATCATTGCAGCTCCAATTCTAATTTAGTATCCTATTTTTCAGTCTTTACAGTTTTAAAAACACCAGAGTAGATTGGTTCCACCCAGATTTTGTCTAACACGCATCCAAAAGTTGCTTCATCCACAAACAAAAAAACAATAAATGATTAAATAAGTATGTGTGATGCATATTCTCTACTGTCTGTTACTGAGATTTATTAATGAGTAAATGAAGAATGATTTGAAAAATTCAACTGATTGTGCTTTTTATTTACACTATGTTTCTTTTCACACTTAAACCTGCTGAAGCTTGTTGTAACAACAAAGTAAAATTTGCAGTTAGACCCACTCAGATTGGATTGAATGTTCTAAAATAAGACACATGCAGTGCATAACTGTCAAAGACATTGTGCAGCCAAGTTCAAGGGAGATAAAACCCTCTTGTCCATTCATTTTCTTCATATGCATCCTATATTTTGGACCCCTTTCTGGCTCTTCTCACTCCCTGTTACAAGCAGAAGATAAACCTTTATTCCTATTCAGTATTGTAGGAATTGCAAGTCCTAAAATATTCCACTAATTTTAGAGGGTTCTGCAGTTTATAGTGTCAATTGTCACTGTTCTGTACTAAAGAAGCAGTGTGTTCTTTATGTAACAAAACAAACTTTGGGAAACTTTGACTTAATGTTTGCCCCTTTTTTAAGCTTCACTCCAACTATCCTTTGACCTTCACCCGAACCATAACCGGAGCAACCATGTGCAGATATTGCATAAGACAAGATTTAAAAAATGTTGCCGTTTAAAGATATGAAAACTACGTCGTCCACAGTTTTTGTAGAATTGTACATTATTAATGTTATTATCTGTAAATAGGGTTTGTTTAATTGATATTGTATGTTAATTAATATTCGATATCAAGACCCCTTAGATGGGGTGGATGGAAAGGTCAACAAAGCATCTGACTTTTCACACAGGAGACTGCTGTTTGCTTCCTGTTTCAAATTAAAAGCCATTGTTTCTTTGAAACTTAATCTTAACCACATGCGACCATGACAACAAAGGCTCTTTATTTTAAGTAAAACCAGAATAGGAACACGTGATCTACATGATCCTTGAGGTTGGAGAACTTGTTGCATGTTCCTTTTTCTCATCCAATTTCCACAAAATAAGGGAATGTGGATAAAGTTTACAACTTAAAACTCAAGCAAAATTGGATGTTAATGACATAATAAGATTATCTAATTCTAATTTGTACTCTAGGCTGTTATACTGTGAATTGTATTGCAATTTGCAGGCATTGTAGACACAGTTAACTGTGACTATACTGTAATTTCCTGATCTCTGAATATACACTGAGAAATTATTTTGAAGGTAGTGTAACATGAGTGCTTGGGTGCATTTTAATCGACTTTTCTTCTGTTTCTCTGCCCTGTTATGTGGTGCCTGATGATACAAGCTAGCTTAATTTAATTTTAGTCAGAATGACAAAGAATTCCATCAAGAACAAAAGCGCATAAACAGAACCAGTGAGACAGTAGAAACTATTATCAATCAGGCTCCTACTCTCCATCAATGCTGGCATTAACTGTCCGACAGCCAACACATAATGCCTCCCAACACATCTCATTTCTGAGTATGTGAAAGAGCAGCAAAGGTTAACTAGCTCAAAACGTGGTAGAGAATGATAAAGGCTGGAAGGATAAAAATGAAAAAAAGGTAAGAAATTGGGAGTGAAGATGACATCACTGGGTAAAAATATCATTTGTGTCATTTGTTGTACATCTTCACAGTATCTCCAGCTGTTTTCAGAGGTAAATAAGTGCTTGTAAACATCCTGAAATAACCCTGTTAGACCTTGACTGCAATTTCTTGTATTTATTTGAAGCTGTCGTTGTCCCTCATGAGTCACCCAAGCAGAAGTTCTTTCTGTTCATTTTCCACTGCTGTCTTCCTACATCAGTTAATTACAAATGTAGCTGGATCGATAGAATGGGGAATTGTTCTGGGATACTGCAGCTTAGTCAAAACATGACTTATCTTTATCATGCAGCACACTGTTAGTTAAGTAGGCTTCTCACTCCAGTATCTCCATAGTTGCAAGAGGCATCCCAGAATATCAGACTTCTTTTTTTAACCAGTTCCTTCACTCCAACTGAAATTTTTGTTTTGTTACTAGTTAACCCTGTAAATGAAGGAAAGGGACAAGAAAGTCCAGTTATTGATTTCAAACTGAAACTTGCAATCTATAAATGCAAGACATTCAGTCAGTACCCAAAATTGTACTTAACAGATATTGCATACTGTGACAAACAAAAAAATGACTGAAGAACTGTCATGTCTGCCCTGAGACAAGCTGAGAGATAAATTTCTACAAAACACACAAAAAGGGGGATAACATGTACTAACTATCTGGTCCCATTTGTTCAGATGTAATCTGATCACATTTTAGCTGTCAAATTTGATCAATCTTGAAATGTGGTTGTTCAAAAGGAATAAAGGAATCTGTAGTCCATTCTTGGATCCTGAGAAAATGAATATGGAAGAGGATGTTTGTACATTTGGTCTCTTCAAATATAGAAAACACTCAAAGTAACCTCATGCTTTCTGTTCTACCTGGTCTTTGTTACACAGCTAGTAACCTACATTATGATGCGTATTCCCATTTAAATCATTGTTAATCTGAACTTTGTATCTATATCAGGATGATCCAGTCCAATGTGGCTTTAAAAAACTTACTTTCTATACTTACTAGCAAAACATAAGATTTCCAAATTCAGATTATTCTGATCCATAATAAACTTTTAAGACATCTGGGCCTAAATCTCCTGAAGAGCTGGAATGTGATTCACTTTTTGTAAGTGTGAATGCTTCCAAAAAGCTTATCAATTCTATAATGCCATTTTAAAACATTCTTAGAACCTCAAAATTTGGAAATTACTTTTGTATACAACTAAATTATTGTGCATTTAGGTACAATATAGTTGCTGGCTGAATTACATTCATAGGCAATGTTATTTTTGAATGAATGCATTATTTATGAACTGCATTGGAGTTAAGACAAGGGTGTGCATTGTCTAGGTTTAGACAACAGAAGGACTTTGTTTAAAGGTAGACTTAGTGATTCTAATCCAATTAATATTTTGTTAAACTCAGCAAAAAAAAATCTGCTTGGTTCGCGCACAGAACTGACTCTGTAAATGAGAAAAAAAGTGACAGGGATGATAAATCTGGCAGATGGCAACTAAAAATGGAGGGGGGGGCAAATTGAAGGCAAAACCAACATAAAGTGCCTTAGTAAGATAATGAGATACCATGTTCTGCTGGACCAGCTACAGTGCTCCTTGGCATTGATTCTTCAAGTCTTTGGAACTCTGCTGGAAGGATAAAACACCACTCCTCCAAAGATGTTCCCACATTTGGTGTTTTAATTATGGTGGTTAAGAGCACTGTTTGACATGTTGGTCCAAAAAGTGTTGAAATCTGGTAACTACGAAGGCCACAGCATATGATTTAAATACTTTTCATACTCATCAAACCATTCAGTGACTGACGGTGCCCTATAGGTGGGGGCACTGTCACCTTGGAAGAGACTTTTCCAATCAGGAAAGAAATGTTTCATCATTTGATAAAAGTGATCACTCACAACAACTTTGTATTGATTCGGCATGATCCAAACCAGGCCAGCAAAAGCTCCTCTACAGTATAACAAAGCCACCAGATCCCTCCACTGAGACCAAGCATTCAGTGTTTCCCTTTCATTTGTCATCTATCTGCATCTAAACATGCCAGCTAGCTAAATATCTACTATCTTTCTGAGTCTCCACCTTTAAGATTAGGTAAAGATTGAGCTTTTGTTTAAATGTCAACAAACACAATACATGCTCTATGTGTTACAAGTGGATTTTGTAAACTGGAAAATCAGTTATTTTGGTAAGAAATGACATTGTTGGATTACTGTTTCTTATCAGTGTATCTGACATTTGCAAAGTGCATTTACTGTATGAATACATTTTCCTCACTAGCAAAAGTAATCCAGTCACATTTCCTTCTTCTCCTACGTATTTGTTGTAGCAATTTAGTTGAATTAGAATGTCATTTCTAGAGAAGGGTTGGATTTTTTTCAGTTTGACATCAAATATGTCGATACTACCTAAACTACAACTAAATCAATCTATTGATTAATCAATAATGATCACCCATAATGTGCAAGGGATGGTACTACTGATGATTCTACGGAAACTCTCTCTGTGACCTTTGTTCTTAATTTTGACCTTTTCACAGAGACACTTTTGTCAAAGCAAGAAAAGCAAGCGTGAACAGTAATGATAACTGTGATATTGCAGTATGTCAGTGAGTGAGCTCCAACAATACCAGATTCAGTGTTCATTTCAGCAGTGCTTTTTAGGTTTGCACTGACTCTGCAACTGTAGAAGAGGTAAGCAGAGATAAGTGAATTTACTTCCCAAATCCGGGACACACGATACACAGCACACTCATTTAAAAGAGAGGGTCAGGGTGACACAGTGTGGGGAAGATGGAGAGGAAAGGACAGGAGAGGTGAAGTAATAAACAGAGAAAAACTCAGCTGCCGCATTACTGGCAGCAGCCGTGTATGATTCAGGTGTTGAAAGATATGTGAGAAGGTGAAATTATGTTTTATCAAATCATACCACAGCTTGTGAGGGAGATAATGATTGACTGTGGGTCCAAGACCTGAAAACGCATCAAACTGAGACAGTCAGAAATACCTCTGGACTGCAGAATTATTTGGTCTGTTCTGATTTTTGCTTAAAAGTGTCATATAATCCATAAACAATCCATCTGTTCCTTCATTGGCAGGCAAAGCAACTTTACCTGTGTAATCCTCTGTGTTACTGCTTTGACTGTGTTGTCTTTCCTGCCTTTGTCTTTGTTGTCGCTTCTAAAAACAAACCAGATTTACTGTATTCTCCTCATGGAACCAGTTGGACTTGGGAGGGATTTGCTTCAAATCGCGGGGGATTGTGTGACACTGCTGCAATGTTTAGTGTTTGACTCAGCTGTGGTTTCTGTCCACAGTCAACAGACAGACTGTGGCTCAGTTCACCCAAAACCACCCAGGGATTCCTGGATCAAAGCTGTGAATCATTCTTTTCATATCCCAACATGGTGTAATATGTTTTGTTGAGGCTTTTGAGGGCGTGAACACATTGATAAAATGGAAACTTGCTTTGTTAAGGATCAGTTTTGGGCATTTAGCCTTTATTTGATTTGAAATGTGGAAAAAGAGAGCAGAGGAATGACATGAGACAAAGGTTCAAGGGGCATTATCGTCTATTTGATGTCCACCCAGTGTCCCGTTGCTCCATTATTATTATTTTATCCCAATTTTTATGTTTGGTTTGTTAGGATTCACACTGTAATATTACATCCGAACAACTTATGTGTAGCTTGTGTATTGAACAGGTATTTAGGGAGATAATTACAAATCTATATCATACATTTATGTTAAATATGATGCATTTATCTGTTTCCCCTGTATGGTGTTGTTCCAAGTTTGTAGCACAGGGAAAAAACGGAATCTAATAGTCAGTCCAGACTGTGATTTGCCCTGAGTTCATTGTGTTATTCTCGGCTTTCCAAACATGAGACACTGCTGCCTTCTGGCATCATTTCCAGTACTATGTGTAGTGATGTTCCATTGTTTCATTCATAGCAAACTGCACCGCATTGTTTCATGCTTGGAGTGTCACTTGGAGCCTAATTGTGGTTGCTCTGTGCAGGCCAAAATAATATCGTCACCATAATTGGTTGCTTTCATGTGATTATGCAACTTCTTGAAAGGGGTAGAATATTTTCTGATGTGTTTACAGAACCATCACGAGGAGCTCATATACTGCCCTTTAACTTTTGCATCAGCAGGACTAATTGGTCAACAGATATTGTAGCAAAGAGTGAGAAAGGAGGATTAGATCAGTGGAAGTGAGAGCAGGGTGCTGATGATACGGTTCTCATCATTCCAGTGTCCCCTCTCAGGGGTCTTGCCTAGAGCACATCAGAGTTGGGACTCGCCAAAAGACAGGAAATAGATGTGACAACACTCTCCAGCTGAGCCGAGCATTTTTTTATTACACAGTGGGGCATCCAAAGTTATCCTCTTCTGATGATTATCTCGCTGGAGCTGCATTATACTGGAAATGACTCTTTAAAAGCTGTTGCCCACTGTTTCTGGTGTTCTTTTGACAGCTGCTTGTAACAAGATTCAGTTTTGTTTTGGCATCGTGTTGATGTTGTGTGTTGGTGGGAAGAAGTACAACAGTTTTTGTAGAACTGTTACTGTTTGTTTCTCTGTGCCAGCGGTAGCCGTGGGCATTATGTTTTCTTGGACTGGAAAATTAACTGATTAGATTTTGGTGGTCAAAAGTCAAGGTCAGTTGACACTAAGAGGGAATAGTTTGGTAATTCTGGTTTTGAATGATGGATTATTATATTGAATATTTCTCATCAGGATAAATATGATGGCCTATAAATGGTCAGAAAAGTGCAAAATGCCTATCTGTGTTTTGCAGACCTCGAGCTGAATTGCTTGTTTTTTCTGACCAACAGTTCAAAGCTCAAAGATATTAAATTAACTTTAATATGAATGCTGCAAATTCTCTTAAAAATCTAAATTCTTAATTGTGCCAATTATTGGTTATTCTAGACATAGATATGCTTGATTACTTGACTAATTGTGGGTTTGTGATCAATGGTATTGTATTTTTTTCAGGATAACCATTCTGGATTGCATTTTATTCCTTATTTTATTCATTTCCACTGTCATTGTGGTATAAAAACTTCATTTTTAGTGGCATCATATGCAACGTGCTCCATCTCTAGCTCCCTGAATAACTGTGACCGTTAGAGATGTTTAGATTCACTTCAGTGATTCACTTTTTCCTGTAAAATAGGAGTTGCATGACTGTAGCTTTATGCTATTCTCAGTCATCATTTGGCCTGCGGCGTTTTTAAAATAAGCCCTTCTGACTGATTACTGTTCTGTCTTTGCCTCACAAAATGGATGACTTTCAGTATTAACAGTAGCAGTTAAACTGTTGTGATTAACATAACCCTATTAATTCACTGATGAGGGATTATGTACGGTGAAGGATTATTTTAAATTGGACTGACTAATATAATTTTCTTTACGTTGTCACTCCTTCTGACTCTGACCACTGTGCTTCTGTCTTTTCTTTCTTTCCCTCCACAGCTTCAGGCCTGTAAGGCACAGCTCTGCCGTCCTCCCCTTCTAACATCCCACTGTGTTGCACCACGACCATGTCCTTTCCCCACTGTGCCCAACCCATGGAGAGTGCACGCCCACCCAGATAGGATGCCTGCCTCGCTTGACGCCCTGCATCCCCTCCTGCCCATCACCACCTCCTCCTTCTCCTTGCGTGTACCTGCTTTTGCCAAGAGTTCCTTGCGGCCCCCCAGGCTCCGCCCTGCCCCGCTGAAACATGGTGGATGAGGTAACCACCATGAAGGATGATGTCATCAACGCCAACACGCTTGCTTGGCTGGTCTGCTCAGGCGTGTCCATCCTGGCCAACACTTGGAGTATCCTCAGCGTCAGCGCCAAGCAGAAAAAGTGGAAGCCTCTGGAGTTCCTCATCTGCACCTTGGCGGGAACACACATCCTCAACATGGCCATCCCCATCACCATGTACTGCGTCATAACTCTGCGGCGTCAGCACTCCAACTACGAGTGGAATGAGGGTCTGTGCAAGGTTTTTGTATCCACCTTCTATACCCTCACACTGGTCACCTGCTTCTCCGTCACCTCGCTCTCCTATCACCGCATGTGGATGGTACGCTGGCCTGTAAACTACAGGTAAGACATTAGATTTTGTTTTCACAAAACTGATATTTTTAAGCTCCTAGTTTTGGTGGTTCCATTGGCAAAGGGTCATTTCATCCAAATTCCCAATTTACATACAGTATTTAGCCAGGTATAGCATTATAGATAATTTAGCCTTTATTTGCTGTGGTTTTCACACATCTGCTTCTGTGATTTCAGTAAAAGTAAATGGAAGTTTCAGCATTCAAACTCCCATTTAAAGAAATCTGCTCCTTACTGTCAGCAGTTATTATTGGTATTAAGTACTTAATAGTGAAGAAATGGTTTTATTAAATCTTGACAGTGTGTTCAGTGGATTCTCTCCAGATACCACTAGAGGGAAGTGAAGTGTATTTGGTTTTGTAATTTAAGGGCAGCCAACCCTTTAAGGTGTATTCTCTCTCTCGCAGAGCATATTCTGTAAATTTTGCAAAAGCTCTAAAACAGCAATCTGTTCTACTAAAGATATATATTGTATTTTTTTGCAGAAAATGAAGCACAGTAGCTTTTGCTTCTTTGCTGCAACCGTCCATAAAAAATACAACATATTTTGCAATAAAGCATTTTTAATGCTAACCTGTTGCAAGACTTCCCATAAACGTAACAACTGCCAAAAACACCTTCAAAGACAACATTCTGGCATTTAAGGTGCAAATGTTGGATGTCTTGCTGCATTTATGTACAGATTCCTCAGATAAGATGGGGACATGGTAAAATTTGAGTCACTTGTCAGCCTGTTTATTTCGGTGTTTGAGTGGGAAGCTCTGTTTCAGGTGAAGTTTCTCTCCTGCCAACGTAAGTGCTTGTTGCAGTTATTTGGGGTAACACTATGTAAAAACCCTGTAAACTGAGTATCTGCCAGCCCCAGCTTCTACTTTCACTTGGCTCCTCACAACATGTGATATTACTAAGTAACACTGAATAATGTAGAGCAGGTTCACCTCATATTAACTGCACTAACACCATTTTGATCTTGTTGGACTCTCAAGACATCTGCTGTTCACACGCCTCTTTGAGAGAAGATACTGATGCTACAGCTGCATTCAGAGATGCACAAGTGCTGCTTTAATACAGCATGCAAGGATGACTATTACCAAACAACCAATATTTTGTGATAATAAAATCCTGCTATTGTGATAATGATAGTTGCACAGCAGAATATATTTACCACACACAATGATATTTTGAAGATTTGTCATTCATGCAGCCCAAAAACATCTCATATTGAAACACACCTCAGAGGTCTTGGCTTTGGTGCAATTCAGCTGTTATTCATGGCAATGCAGATCGCCATTTTCTGGCCATCAGGCGCGGAACAATCATTCACAGTTGAATGCATTTCTAGAGCAATACTGAACACGTATGAAATCATCACTCATATCTGCAGAATACATACAAGCCACCATGTGGGTTGTGTTGCAGAAGCTGGAGTTGTGGTGTATGTGGGGAAATTGCTAATCTGCTGCTTCACGCTTCTTCTGCTGCTGAAAAACAAAGAGTGATTGCTCTTCTTGTGGCATCGAGCCTGCAGATGCTCAGCCTCCAGTCAGCTTGGCCAATTTTGCAGATAAGCAGACGTTCAAATAAGATATGCAAACTTCCTTTTAAGTCTATGCTCGATCTTGCTATCTATATTGCTCGTGCATCTGTCATTATTGGCTGATGCCCACACAGTGATATCAGGCTTTACACAAATGCTTTTATCTCCCTTGTCTGTTCCCTCATCATCTGACTATATTCTCTCTCATCTCCTGTCTAGAAACATTAACTTTCTCCTCTGCAGTTTGTCTTCTTGTTTTCAAGTCACTTTTAACAGTGATATGGTGGAGTGATACCTCAGGTGATGCACCGTGTAATTGGTGTTCATCTTCCATTTAAATCGCTCCACATGTGCCCTGCTGAGCCAGCATGGCTGCCTTGTCTCTGACATTAACATACACTGATGGCCTGAATTATGAATTCCAACCTTGTACTTCGGCAGCTGTTCTCATCACCCGGTGCTCACTATCTCTTAGGAGTTTTTCCTCTTGCAATACTCTCTCCCTGGTAATAGATTCATGCAGCCTGGTGACGTAACCTCTCCATGCACCCCAGGCACATTCAGGAAAGGCTAGCTTTATTACTCATTGTGACAACAAGACCTACTTGTCTTTGCACAAAGCCATAGTGCAAAGATAGAAGCTACTGCTGTCCCCTGTGTGCTACTCATACTGTGTCCGTGCATGTAAGCTAATGCTTTACGAGGTACAAATATTTTCAAATATATTTTTGGCTCATTCCGTTTGTGAAAGCATACTTTTTATATCTAGCCCTTGCTTTCCCCAGAGGATTTTCATGAGAGGAAGAGGATAGACGACATGTGCTCTGGTTCTCTTGAGGGAAGCAGATTGGGTTCCCTGCCAACACTGCTCTAGGACAACTGACACTTAACAGAGAATTAACAGAGCATTCTTTTGCAACACAAAAGAAGCAGGAAAGACGTATTAACTGTGGCATTCTGTGTGATTGTCCCTGTTATATCCGTGTTTAATGGACGGAGGCCAATTTATAAAAGCTGGACTGAATAGTCTGTGTCTTGATGTTCTAAAAGCTGAAAAGGATTGATCTTTACGTATGATTTGTTGCTAATTTTTTGAACAGCTTAGCGCTACTTTACATGCAAATGTTCTGGGAGGAGAGCGCAGCCTTTCGTCAAGTCTTGTAAATGAAAAACACCAGTCACTGCTTGCCATATTTTTAGATGTATGTGTGCTGTTGCCGCAAACCTTGAAAAGTGCCACACCACATTCAGCAAATTGCTCAACTGTACAATTACTTGGAGATGAGAGAAAATAGAAATCCCTTTGTGCTGAAATAGACCTAGATGACAAATGGACCGAGGGACGTGAAAAGCAATCTTTCGCCATCAGCAAAGAGTTGATTTCTCCCCACGTTCATCTCCAATTTAGGAAAGTGATGACAATGTGGGGTTGTGCTTTTTTCAGTTTATTTGTCCCAGGTACAGCTTTGACATTTTAGGTCATTTACAGTGTGATGCCATATCTTATGGTCTAGTTTTGAAAATGCTTTGTCTCTTTGCACATTTCCTCACCATCAATTAAAATAAAACCACACTGTAAGATCTTATCTTAATTATTTTATGCAACACACATTAAGATAAGTGATGTGGATTATTTCTCAGTGTATCAGTGGCAATTTTTCTCCTAACTTTGTTTTACTGATCCTTCTTGTTGGTTACTTTTGAAGTTTGTTCCTGTATAGTCTTTGGTATTAGTGATCCAAACACCATTTGTGGTAAGGTGCCAGCAGCAATAGTATTGTATTTTTTCAGATCAGAAAGGTCCACAAGTTTCGATTCTTACTAACTACATGACCCACACAACAGCTAAAACTAAAATCTATTTTACTAGGCAGTCTCACTGTAGCTCAACTGACTGTATGCACAAATGTGTGGTTCTGCTTCCAGGTTGAGTAACACCAAGAAGCAGGCAGTGCACACAGTGATGGGTATCTGGATGGTTTCCTTCATCCTGTCCACGCTCCCAGCTGTGGGCTGGCACGACACCATTGACCGCTTCTACACCTCCGACTGCCGCTTCATCGTGACTGAGATCGGCCTGGGCTTCGGCGTGTGCTTTCTGCTGCTGATTGGCGGCAGCGTGGCCATGGGCGTCATCTGCATCGGTATCGCTCTCTTTCAGACCTTCTCGATTCAGGCGGGCCACAACGCCGACAAGAACAAGTTCAACGTCCCTACCATAGTGGTGGAGGACGCTCAAGGGAAGCGCAGATCATCCATCGATGGATCGGAGCCTCTCAAGACATCGCTACAGATCACCTACCTGATCAGCGGTATCGTCTTCATCTACGACTTCCTGACTGGCTTCCCCATACTGGTGAGTTCACTGATGAAACAAGCCTGTAGTTAGGGATTGACTGATATGGGTTTTTACAGGCTGATACCAATGCTGATTATTGGTAGTCAAGAAAGGCCGATAACTGATATTTTGAGCCGATAAACATTAGATGTAATGTTTTAACAGCAAGTAATAGCAGAGACCCTGTCATTCATAACTAGGTTTCTTTATTAATAAGGGTGGCTATTACTGAACATGTAAAATACAAATAGGAATGATTAACCCTTTACCTACAGCCATAGTGCCTGTGCTATGTTTTCTATGTGCGGAGTATTATTACCGTAACTCCGTCAAAGTTTGTCCGATTAGAAAAATTCCAACAGTGTTGGAAAGCTGAGAAGTGTGGGCAGGCGCGCATATATGGTTCATCATAGTAGTTGCAACCATATGACATAGACATTCATAGCAAAACACTGGAAGTATCGCGAGACCACTACACAGCTACTCATTACCGTAATAACAAAATATGTACGAGCTGCATTTTTAGCCTCAGTAGGTAAAGGGTTAAATTAGGACGCTTTCGACTGAGAATTAGTATTTTGTCTCATTTAGTTACGTCTGATTTTCTTCTCTATTTTCTTGATCTTTCTTGGTTTTATCACTTTTATTGCCCACTATGGTCCATATCTTAAAGCATTATTAAGTATTGTTTTGTAGACACTCTTTCAGTGTAATTTGTGGCTGCCTTCAAACTTAGCTGCAAGCCATTAGCATAGCCTTAGCTACTGTGAGAGTTGCTGATTTCTTGCTTTGTGGCAACAACTTGCTTTTTGTTCAGTGTATGCAGTCTCTGCTTGAGAGACATTTCTGAGACCACAGAGTGATGACAGACAGGGAAAGGAGGCTGTATCAGACCTGAAACAGTCAGTCAATAAAATACAGATACTGATAATTGGAAAAATGCCTAATATTGGCCAATAATCATTCTGTCCCTACTTGTAGTAATATCAGATAGTCCACAGGTCTGACTGGAAATCAAAACAGTTACCATGAACTCAATAATATTGGCTAACAAGTCAAACTTTAGACATGGCTGTTACTTATCTGGGTCAATTGTGCTTGAGTTTGTAAGGTATCATGCATATTTTATTTTGCAAGAGCGTAAAACCCTAACTGACCCTAACTGAATTAAATTTTGCACTCGTATGCATGCCATGATTTTAACTGAAGTCAGTTTTAAGGTTAAATAAGTTATGCTCTGTGTTGCACCCTCTGAAAAAGCACACTAACATACAGTAATTTGAGGCTGATAGAAGCCATTTCTGGGACTTCTTGACCACTCAAACTGTTTGCTGAAGGTGAGGAAACTGAGTTGGGACAGCACTGAAGACGGAGAAACATTGGACTGGTTTGGTCTGGGTAAAAATGTAAGGTTCAGGTTAAAAGAACTATACATGCCATGAGGTTTTGTGATTTAAATGAACTTTATGTTTTTCTGAGGCAGTAAGTAGGTCAGGCTAAATGGGCTGTCTTCATATACGTAGTCTATAGTCTGTGTCAGTGGAAGGATACTGTGCTGGGTAAATGGAAGGCATAAAAAATAGAAGGATAATCATTAAAAGAAGTTCGTGTTGGCTAACAAAATTAGAAAATCGGGTGATCACTGGAATCATGTTCCTTCTGCAGCCTTTTACAGAAATCCAGGCTTCAAGAACAGAGTGTAGCTTCCTTCTACCACCTTTGGGGAAACTGATCCTTGAAGTGTTTTATCAGTGAGTGAAGCTCTGTTTCGCTGTGTCGCCATTTGGTTTGCAAATTCCACCCTCAGGTTCTCATTTATTTTTTAACAAGTGAGTTCCCTGGTTTTCTATGAAGACTTGAGAGCCTACAGAAAGCTCAAGGCTGACTGTTTGTGATGCAGCCAAACCAGCCAGCCTGTGCTCTTAAAGGCAAGTCACCTCGGTGGAGCTTTTTCCTGAAGGTAAATGAGCTTGGACAGTTTCTGTTTTTCTAATACCAAGTACCCTCTACTCTTGTTTAGGCTGGCTGGATTGCAACTGAGGTGGATGTTTTGTTAAATGAGAGTTGACTTGTATATGGTATTGCACTATTACTCGAGGCGGGAAAACATTATGTGAATCAAAATGTCTCAGCATCAGTTTATATAGAATACATTGCTTTGGTTGTTAGCATTTCTACAAGCCTTCTGTCAAACTTTTTCGTACATTAATCAAACCTTTTTTTAATTAAGCGTTGTACACCTGAGGCAAGCTGAACAGTAACTCATGCACAAAGCACTGCTATTTGTTGGAGTCTTTAATGCTGATTCCGGAGCATAGAGCAAGATTCAGCGCATGTTCATTGGAGAAAAATACTTTAATGTTGTTGTTCGAAGGGTTGTTAGTGTTGTCTGACTTTGTGGAAGACTTGTGAGAATGAAATCAGTGGTGTGTGATATCTTAAATAGCTTCTACTCCCTTAGTCCCAATAATATCCAATTTCGAAAGCAATAGAGGTCTAGAATAATCTTTCTTCTGAATCTTATGTGTGAATTTTGCTTGACAAAATACTTCTGTGAGGGAGCAAACACCTCGCAGGTCTTTCTAAGCTTTTAAATTGATCTCTAATTAGGTTTTAAAGCCATGCAACCGGTTTTTCTGTAGGATTATCCAAATCTGCAGCTATTTGCAAGTCTCTGCCCACCATTAGCTGAGGTATAACAAACCTTTCCTTTCCCACTCAAACAGAACAAGAGTGTCTCATTTAATCACTGATGATTTAATTGTTGTTTTTTTGTTATTTTGCATCGATACCAATGGCACCATCCTTAAATGAATCCACTTTTGGAGTGTGTGTTGCATATCTCACCTCCCCCAACCCCTCTTCCCTTGTTTTCTGTGTGTGTCTACACTATGAACTTTCCCAAAAAGAAATAAATGCCCAGAAATGTATCTTTTTTGACTTTTTGTAAAATTTCTTCTAAAAATGAATGTGAAAAAAGGTTTAGAGACTTAATGAACCCCATTATTAAATCCCTACTGATGAGCTCACAAGTCTTTAGGCACAAACACCTACTGTTTGTTGTTCGGAAAGGACACTGGGGAGTTTTTTTTATGAATTAGTGAATTTCAGACTAAGCTAAAACATGAATTTGAATATTTCCTTGCAACTACCCTTGCAAAGCCTCTCTTGTAGAGTTTAGCAAAATCAAGCCTCTGCACTGAGATGCTTTGGTTTGGGATGAAAGGTAAATCTGCCTTCTTGTTGCTCAAAGTTGATGAAAGAGTTTACCTGAAAAGACAGCAGTAGACGTTTTTACAGCATCCCATTCTGTTCCTTTATGCGAATGCAAAACAGAGGGAAGTATAGTTCTGCCAAAAGATAATATTTCAAGTGCAGCAACAGAAACAACCAAAGGTCTGTTAGTCGTCTTTATGAGCTTATGTAATGAGCTATTTAAATGCATGGAAACAAAACAAATGTACATATTTGTTTTGAACTGTACAGTGCTGATTGGAGCAGAATAGAATCCCCACTGTTAAAACATTATATAAGCTATGAAAAACCTAAATGTTCTCATAAAAAATACTTTTATATCTTTTCATTTAAAATATTTGTTATATGAACATATACACGAGTTGTCCAGAGACTTATATGACTTGAAAAAATATATGTGTATGCTCCTAACATAATTATGTACAGGGACATCATAGCCAGGTTTATGTAGAATGTTTGATTTAAAGAGGATAAAGTATAAGTTCCTTTTCTTGAAACCTGAAATCCACATAGTGTTCATAGAAACAGCATTACCTCTGACACTACTAAGAATTCCATTACTTATAAGCTTTCTAAAGAACAAAATGATCACCTGACACTGAAAAATACATTAAGCATAACAGTATTTTAACCTACCCAGTTATAATGTGCTGCACTCTGTGATTATGAGATAAAGTGGACAAAGAAAACCTGTGTTTAACTCCTATGTCTTTTGTTGCCTCCTCTGTCTTTGCTCGCCCATGCATCTTTTAGATTGGGTTAATGTCGTAGGTAAACAAGGTGAAAATCAGGTCTAGACTTCACAATTGTATCAAGTCGCTTAGCAAAGTTGCAGCATTGTTGAGTTCAAGGTACGACCAAAGGAGGCTACACTGGAGATAATGAGTCTTGAGTTAATCAATCTGATCAGTGTCTCAGCCCAATGCATTAGAGATAAGGACACCGAACCTGTCAACTTTAATGATCAGATAATGTGCTCTGCTGCGGCCACTGAGGTAGGTGACCAATATTAGCTCTAATGCTTGTCGAAAAAAGAGGTTGTGCCCAAGACAAGGTCACCTTTCCCTTTACCGACTCGCTCCAGAGGATTCATGGGATGGTTGTGTTTCAGTCATGACTTTAGCAGACATAGCACCTTATATGAGACATTCATATTCTGGACAAAGCTTACTTCGTTTAGCAGGACAAATACTGAAAGGCTAAAATTGTTAATCAGCCAAAAGAGTATTTGAAGACAACTCAGTGCCACATCTGGCATTTTCAACAAAACCAGTCTGGATACACGCCAGGACTTAATAGGTTCATCCTGTGTCCATGTTCCATCTCTCCATTAAGTTTCATGACATTTAGCTTGGTAGTTTTTGTGTTATCAGGCAGATAAATGCCACTAATTGAACATCTAGGGACTCAACGAATATAAACGAACTGACCAATTATTTTGATGATGGGTTAATTCTAGCAGAAATGTTGCAATTTGCTGTTTTATTTTCATTATATTTCCAATGTAAATGTAGAAATCTGACACATTTAGTATTTTTTGACACTTTGTAGAGTAAATGATTTTATTTAATTTTTTTTAAATAGGCGGACGAACTCAGCAGCACTCATTCTATTTGCCTGGCATCGTTACAAATTAAACTGTTGTCAGTGGCAAATGATGCCCAATATATTTGTCCTGTGTATATGTCACTACAGTACAGGCTGCTTGTGGATTTGCTTCATGCCAGAGCTCTTTCCTGTATATTAGAACAGTTGCTGATATATATATATATATAACGCTGGATGTGAGAGATAATGCACAGGAGGCACTTAGCTAATTCGTGTGAAGTGCTTGCTGGGAGCACTTCAGCTTGAATATCAGATGCAGATTTTATCATCCGGATCCAAACTTAAATCACTTTTACAGCAGTCTGACTGCTGCAGAGACTTGATTTCCATCAGCTCCTGTTTCATATTTTTGCGACTTAGAAAAGATATTTTATATCTGAGATGAATTGACAGGTACAGGCAATCATTTTAATATATTCTACAGAACTTTGTTTAGACTCCTGACTGCTGAGGTGGCTGTTTGAATGCTGTGTGTACACTTATTTATGTTGAGACCAGGAATAAGGTGACACCCATTCAATGACCGAAGTGATTTATCTGCTCTGACTTGCTTTTTTTTATTTCACCTAGTAAATCATAGTTTCGGGTGATCCTGTAAAAGGAGTCTAATGTCCTTGCTGCCATGTAGACAAGATTTGTTATTGGTACTTTTACAGAAAACCGCGTAGAAGGCAATGCAGCCGTAAACATTTAAGTTCAGTCTTTATGCATTAGTCAGTGTATTATCTGTGCGTTTTTACCTTTTCTTGAAAATCTGAATGGATTTTAAAGACACTGTGTGACATTAGAAGTCCAAAACTTCCCTATCTGGTCTAACAGATGGTTGTGTTTGCTGACCCTGCACAGGTGGTGAGTTTTGCTAGCCTGAAGTTCGACCGCTCCTACAACTGGATGGTTTTGTGCGTGCTGTGGTGCTCCATCGCCCAGTCCATCCTGCTGCCCATGTTCCTCTGGGCTTGCGACCGCTACCGGGCCGACATCCGCATGGTGTGGGAGAAGTGCGTCGCCATCATGTCCAATGACGACGTGGACGAGGGTAAGCTGCTGTCAGGCGCCTTCCTCTCTTCTTGCCTCCTTTTTTCCCTTCCTTTTCACCTGATGATGGGAATGTGGATATGTATTTATGTTTCCTAAGACAGCTTAGGGTGGGTTAGTTAGAGATATAAGAGTTTTTTTCTATTAAATACTCTGAGGAAAGGTCCAAGCTAATTTGGCAAACAATAATTTATGTGTTTACAGTGCTCCAAAATGACTGAGATCTTAAACTGAAACTACAGATAATTTGCTTTAAAAACTCAAAGTAAAAGATTATGCAGGCTTCTCAAAAGAACGATTCATGTGTTTAGTTCTGAATTGTCTGTGGTGATACAGTGAATTATCAACCTGAAGAGTTTTAGTGCTTAGTCTGATGAATAGAATAGTTCTGTCAAAATACTGGGTGTTAATTCTGCAGGAAAGAAATTGAAGTTAGTTTGTAGCTAAAACACCTCTGGTTTATAGGATATTTCTTTATAGCCATGTCCACTTCTGGTCCTTCAGGAACCGTATGGTGCGATCTCTGCAGTTTGTCAGACTCTAATTAATTTGCATCTCATTTATGAATTAGCAGCTGAGACATGACATAATTGACAGTAATATTTTTAAATTAAATCCTTAGCTCGAATCCAGAAGTCATGATAATAACCTCATATAATCATCAGACATCTAAGGAAGCCAAAATCCAGACTTGTGATAAAGAAATGTAAACATTTTAGAATGCTGTTGCAAGTTAGTGAAGTTGTTATAGTTATTATTGTTTAGGATAATATGTACAGCTCTCTACCCTGGTCTATCTTGAGGCCAGGGATCAAAATAATTATTAATAACAAAATAAAACTAAGTTATCACAAACACCCATAATTTATTGCACTTTTTTACACTATTTAGAGGGACATTTTAGCATTTTTAGAATATTAAACATCAGTTAGGTGGTTGTAATTTTCTTAGATAAAATATATATACACACACACACACATATATATATATATAATTTAGGTTCTTAGGAGTGGACATTATTACTTGTTGTATTTTGTTGTCGCTGGAGGTCTGAAATCAGTGGTCAAATGTTATCATGTGACCTATCAAGTGACCTTTGTTGTCAGGAGATGAAACTGAAGTGACAAGTGTCTGTGTAATTCAACTCTCTCTACTAAAATATATCTTCTGTGTTTTTGTACATGTTGTGTACTTTCTAAAAATGCTTTGCTCTCCCATGCTATGAGACTGATGTCATAAAAAAGAGAAATATTGCTGGACAAAGGACATATTTACCTTGCAGCACTTTTGTCTTTTTCACTCTAATGCATTTAAACTGGGCAATCTTCCTCTAGAATGCCCCGGCATGAGAAGATGATAAAATAAATGGTTCCCCATTTATTTGTTGGAATCCAGAGTGAACAAACTAGAACAATTGCAGCAAAGCTCAAAAGCACTTTCATGTCATTATGATGGTCATATTTCCCTCAAGTCACAAAAGGATACACACAAATACAAAACTGCAAGTAAAATGAGTGAT